>NW_021024788.1:275493-286573 GCF_004153795.1 Camellia sinensis | reverse complement strand
CAGGTTTTAGTAGCTACTGATGTAAGTTTACTCATCCTGCGATAATTTAAGACTTCCATTTATCTTACCCTTTATGTACTTTTAATGCAAAAACACTTTTACGTTTTACAGGTTATTTGGGATCCATACCACAGCTGCAGAGACCGGCATCCATGTAACCCGGTTACGTTCTACCATGGATGCTTAAAGTGCTTAAGATGTGTTGAACCCTATCATCCAGATAGAGTTTTGAGGCAGTTTGGCAGGGTTCAAACCATCCAGATGCACCGCTAGCTCCCAGTCGTGGTGCACGAGGCAACATATCTGCACGATATAACCATAATGTAACAATTAACTTGATTGGGAATTAGTGGGGGGGCTTGGGATAACCACGTGTTGTCTGCGCAACGGAGGAGCACACCAGTTCGTCAGCCTTGGCAATGTTGTTACCGGGTTACATGGATTGGATAAGAATATCACGCACCTATATGTCGAGCACACTGATAAACCGGTGTCCATGACCATCGGATTTCAGCGAACAATGCGGATGTAATCTATTATCCTCTGATGCATATGTAACTTACTTTTTTTTTTTTTTTTTCTGATAATGTTCCCTAAAATGTGATATTCTTTCAAATGCAGCGTATTGCACATGCACTGCAGATTTCACATCCTTATTATTGACAGCTGCTTATCAGGAGGGGATTCGCCATCCTTATCGACTTTACTAGGCTATCGAGAGTAATGACACATGTTCTTGAAGGTCAGCACATTGACGAAGCTGGACCTATTCTGCTGGACCTAGTTTCTGCTGGAGGTCGCTTCATCTTCGACATTGACATACAGTCGTAGCCTAGGCGTAGGCATACAGCTGATTTCGTGACATGTTATGTTGTTACATGTTATTTTGTTAGTTGATGAATATTGTGTTGGTGTTTTTTTTTGTAAGATGGCATTGTTGTAAATGGTAACAGTGGTTAATATTTTTCTTATTAGAATGGAATGGCAACAATGGTATTGTAATGACATTGTAATGACATTTTATTATTAGAATGGAATGGTAATAATGTGTCGTTGATTTTGTAAATGATATTTTCTTATTACAATGAAAATGGAACAATGGTCGATAACATTCAATCCACATTGCAAAACATAACACATCAACATAAAAAACACATCCATTAATTTCTTCCATAATTGTAACATTGTCAAATGCATACATGTGTCATGCGACATCAACAACATCAAAAGTCTCTCGAGTAGCTACATTATCATGAATAATGTCCTTGAATTGTTGAATGCGACGCATATATGCATCATCCCAGTCCACAGCGCAAGGGTGACGGTATTTTCTCCAATTAGTGGCAATAGGAGGAACTGGATGGCCTGGCTGCAGCAAAACCTGCACCAAATATCAATTGACTTAGTGGTCATACCTCATAACTTCTTGTCATGCATAAACGCAATTGATAAGTTTCTGTTATACCTGCACGAAATGATTTCCGTTGACAAATCCAATGGCAATCTCACGTCTATCAAGTTGAGGTACTGGCACGGTTCTAAGAGGTAAAAATGTGAGACTTGCTGTAAGACAAGTGGTATAACCAAGATTGTAGCACGATGCAACAAGATGCCCCATGTCTGGCATAGTCATCCAATGTGAGTATCCAGGACTGTCTTCAAAGATATGACAATATGCTTGTCAATTCTTCAAACCTTTCATAGGACCCATAAAGTATAATGTATTCCTCTTTGTGTGTGTGCAGCTCACCCAATAGGTCACGCCTAACCTGAGGAGCCCAATCATCTTTTGTATGACCAATTGAAGCAGCTATAGCCCTGAAACCACAATTTCCATCTGCAACTACATCTTTGATAAACTTAATGTATGGTTTCAACCTAGCAAGGAAAGCATCAACATATGCACCAGGTTTCACTGTTCTATTAATGTATGCCTTCCCTTTCGGGTTCACCTTCTCCTTTCCCTTAACAGGTCGTTTCTTCTTGGTTTGCAGAGTAGAAGCTAATGTAGTGATTTGAGTGTCCCTAGGTGAGAAGGAATCATGTCCAGATTGCACTAACTCAAATGCACACGGGTCACGACGGGTAGAAACATTGATCTTCTTATGATCCCGAGGACGTGTTTTGGGCTTCACCTCCGGCTCAACAAGAAAAGTGCTTTCCGGATATACAATCTCTTTCAACTTCTTCAAAAGCTCTAATCGCATGGTTTTATCACTTTCATTAAACTTGTTGAGAAACAACTCTACTTCTGCATGACAAGTCACCTTTGTTTCCTCTTCTTTCTTGCATATGGAGATATGAAGTTGCCTCCACTGTGAGTGTATGGTAGCAAGTGGTATAGGACGATCTTGTCTGATGTAGTCAGCAATCTCATGGGCGCAAGATAAACCATGAGTGTGGCGAAGGACGCATCCACAAGCTTCAACATTAATACCAATGGAATTGGCTCTTTTACTCTCGACAAGCAAATACTCCAATGCAGAGATAGACACATTCCCCCGTAGCTCCCTGAATTGCGAAGGTTTAAATTGATGTTGCACAACAGTTAGACTTTTCTCAAATGAAGCCTTGATATCAGTGTGTTGCAACTCAAGCAGACTGTGTATTTTCTCAAATGATGCCTGAAATGAGACTTGACATGAACCCAATTGTCTTTTAAGTTTTGCATGTGCACTCTCAGCCCTGTTCAATTCAATGTAAGTCAAGTTAAAATCAAGTACATGGCAGTTATTAATAACATATTGAACAAAACTAATCTTACCGGTTCGTTGTAACATTGCCACAATGCATGCACGTGTCTGTCCATGCCGCCACAAATTTGTCCTTGTAAGGAACCAACCAAGTATCCATGACATATTTGACTGCATCAGGATAACTACTGAATTCCTTAAGTAATGATTTAAGACGCTCCTCGTATTGAATTTCAGAAGATGAATACACTACAGAGTTCCACTCATGGTTGAACTTCTCCCATTTTTGTTGTGTCTCAAACATTTTCTTGCATTTGGTCAACACATTCTTACTGATATGCCAACGACATAATAAATTCCTAGCACTTGGGAATATCTTCTGTATGGCATTCATCAAGGCTAGCTCTCTGTCAGTAACAATAACTGTTGGCACAACAAACCCGTCCATGACATCACGTAATGTGGCTAACACCCACGCATAGTTATCGACCCTCTCATACTGTAAGTATGCAAAAGCTACAGAGAATGTCATTTCAGTTGATATCACTCCCACAATTTCAAGAAGAGGAAGCCGATATCTGTTGGTTTTATATGTGCAATCCATAATTAATATATGTGGGAAAGACCGAAATAAGTCCAAACTGGTAGGATGTGCCCAAAACAAGTCTGTTACAGTCATCGTGGACTCTTCAGACTGATGGCACTCAATGTAATTATACTTGGCCAATTCACCCAATAAGTGTTGCATCTGTGATCTTCCAGCTCTCTGTACCACCCTGTTTCGATGGCGTACATTGTAAATGGTTTTAAGTGTGCTTACATTGAAGGCATCTCGCTGTTTCAAGGTTACTAGGATCTCTTAAATGGTTTTAAGTGTGCTTACATTGAGGGCATCTCGTTGTTTCAAGGTTACTAGGATTTCTTTTGGCCGAACCATGCTCTTTGATATATCCATTAACAATGCTTTCTCATCCTTTGATAGCCTCCCTGCATATGAATGTCCCTCGAGGTGCTCCGCAGGTGGATGATTATGCAATCCGCATACTACAGTCAATGTCCATTCATCATATGTGGTAAACCTGTGAGCCCTCATATCAAAAGGACAACCACACTTCTTCGTACCGGTTATTCTTGATGTATTGTTGCCATCATGTTTTAACTTCTTTGTTGCTCTATATTGGCCACTCCTCTCACAAGCAAGATACATCCTGGGTCTTTTTTTCCCTCCACCATAGTCTGATGTTTTGATTACAATGACCAAACCATTTCTCTTTCCAACTTCACGTACCCAGTTGAGCAATTCATCCTTACTTTTGAATACCTACAAAGTTAAATAAATATTATCAAACATTTACATTTGGTGAGCAATTCAAAACATAATCGTTATAATTTCGTAGACTAAACCTGTTCAGTTGTGAAATGAGTGGTGTAATCTAACACAAAATCCGCGCAAACCTGACTTCCTTGAGTTGACACATATTCCTGCATGTTTTGTATAACATTACAAATTTTTAATGGCATTATAAAGATTAATTTGCAATTTGAAACTGTAAATTTGGTATGCAGTTTGCAAATTTGGAAGATAAAATGGAAAAAAAAAAAATTTACTTCATTCGGAAGTAGTTGTCCGAATGTTTTTTCAAATTTCGGAAGTTGAATGTTGTACAAGTTAACTTTGTTCGGACAACAACTTCCGAATTTGAATAAATTTTTCGGACAACAACTTTCGAAATTTATCACTTTTTTCGGACATAGACTTCCGGAAATACATAATTATTTCGGTAGTACATTTCCGAACAAAATAACAAAATTCGACTCTGGTTATCCGAACGACGCTGCGAAAAAAAAATAAAATTAAACTCACATTTCCTTCGCTCTGCTTCACATGAATACTTATTTGCTGATTTTCAGAAGACAAATCCTCCATCACAATGATATTTTCCCCACAGAAATGCCACAGCCCTTTGTAAAAAATTAAAACCCTACAGAAATTCCAAAGCCATTTTCAAAGAAGCATGCCAAACCATTGGTCTTACACACACGATGCAACAATGTGAAGGTGTGCACTGAGATGTTTTCAATTGACAATGGTGTCTAAAATGGTAATTTCACTTAGGGATAAAATTGTAATAAAATTAAATATCATTAAGTGTGTGTATTGAGGGGATTAGGTGTGTGTATATAGAAGCTCCCCTATAACGACGATGACAATGACGACGAACCATCATCGTTTTACTATGCTGCCCCTCACCACTATGCCACTACCTTCCTTTCACTACCATTATCATCGAATATAAAAATATATTTTTTCTAAAGAATATTTTCTGTTTGGCACGTCAAACTCCCTGCACTCATTATCGCGATGTTCTAGTAGTCAAACACTCCGAACTCCCGCGTCATCCAAATCCCCAACAACGGCAGCGCCACGTGACGTTTCAACAGAGTTATGTTGATGCCCCCAACAGAGTTATGATTAATGGCGGTAGGGTTTATAAATTTATATTAAATAATTAAAAAATATAAAAAAATATGATGAATTATAATTGATTAATGCTTGAGAGCACTAAAAAGAGAGTATTAGGAGAGTACTAATGAGGTGGCTCTCCCTTTGATGTGATGGTTGTCTCTTATGCTTTTTTTTTTTCTTTTATTTTTTATATTTTTCAACTCAGTAGAGCTATTAGTGATGTGTTTTTTAATGATCTCTATCATTACTGATTATAATTAGCGAAAGGTATGATTACGTAACGTCTTTAAAGCAACTAATAATTTCTTCAACAAAATACACATTTCATCTACGTCATCTTATTACAATATTGAGTGTTTGTAGTTGGGTTTTTTAATGTGTTTGTATGGTTTGATTTTTAAAAAATTATTTTTAGATGAATTTTTATTTTTTTAATATTTTAATTAATTTTTTAAATACTTTTTAAATGTAATTAATCAAATATTTAAAAAATACTAAAAACAAACAAAAATTTGTGTGTATTTTTATTCAGATTTTCGTTTGTTTTTAATTAATTTTTAATTTTTTTTAATTTTTTTTTTACTTGCATCTAATCTTGACGTATCTAGAAAAAAACAAAAAAAATTGACTAAATATGATAAAAGTTCAGTAAAGACAAATGAAAACCCATCTAAAAATAATTTTGGAAAATTGTAACCAAAGAAAACCAATTAGTCAATTTAAAAAAAAAAATTCAAATCTTCTTTGCACTTTTAAGTTTTAATCAACTAAATGAAGGAAAAATAAAAAAAAAAAATGTAAAAAAATCCATGAAGGGCCCAAAAAAAAAAAAAAAACCAAGAAGGGCCCAAAAAAAAAAAAAAAAAAGGAGAAAATCCAAAAACATTTGTCTTTTTTTTTTTGTTTTTTTCTCTCTCTTTAGCCATTTTTTGTTTTGAATTTTTTTAAGATTCATTGAAAAATAAAACTTTTTGATAAAATTTTGAAAAATATTAGTAAAGACAATAAATAAATAAATAAATAATGTGACTATTAATAATAGCTATCTCAAATATTCTACATAATCTCTCACACAGACCCCAAATATTTTACATAGCCTCTTGTATATATAAATTTCTTGTGCCCAAAAATAAATACAGAAAAATAGAGTAACAAATATAAATTTATTAATTTAAAATAAAATATGTACAATCTCTAATTAAAATTCTAATAAAAAAAAATCATTTGATTCTTTTTTTCAATAAGTTGATTCAAGGGTTTGATAGTTTGTTCCTGAATTGAGCGGCGAAATCTCCTTCACGAAACGCGAAAAAAATGGAGAATTTGTAGAACTTTGATTTGAGGGTTCGACAACTTGTTCCCAAATCAAATTTGTAGAATCCTCTCCGATTTAGTAAAAGACGACCATAGATTTGAAGAGTTGGATGACGAATTTTAATTTGATCCTCCAAGCTTTATACTTTATGGAGATTGATAGGTTTTGGCGAACAGACCTCAGTGCTTTAGTGCTTTAAGACGAAAGCAACTGTCAGTGTCATGACCGGTTTGTTGATGGTAGGCACAGTATTTAGTGTGGTCATGCTTTGGAGGGGTAGGATCGGGTAGAGGCCGTTGTTCCAATAGTTTCAGATATCCCTTCCGGAGTAAGGCCTCTAGAGCCTTTGACAAAGGCATATAAAGTGGGGTAAAAACCCTCTTGACTCGAGGTGGATATTTGGTTTTTTGTGAGCTACTTCCGGACGCACCGGTGAATGGGGTAGCTGTTTTTAATGTGCTGGTGGTGACCATGCCCACTTCAGAAGATCTTACAGCTGCATCACCACTGGTGGTCGCATTCGAACTGCGGGAAAACGCCCTCCTGGGCTGCTCCTTCTCTTGGTCAATGAGGCCCTGCTTCATAGCATCCTCAATTTGTACCCCCATCTCATGCAAATCTGAAAAGGTAGGGAAGGGGAGCACGATCATTTTCTGCATCAGTTTGGGTTGGAGGTTGCGCACAACCATCCAAATCTGATCTTTGTCGGTTGGCCTAATGGTCATCATTGAGGCATTGGCCCTCCACCGGGTCATAAAGTCAGAAAAGCTCTCCGTAGGCTCCTGCCTAGTCGTCTCAAGATCACGGATTGTAATCTCGATCTGTGTATTATAGGAGTATTGAATGACGAAAGCCTCGGCCATCTTTTCCCAATTCCTCTTGACATCGTCTTCCAATTTTGCATACCAGATGGCCGCTATACCTGACAAGGTCCGGTCGAATAAAGAAAGCTTTTGTAGTCTGGTGAGGCCCATCGGCCTTAGTATGTCTGAAAACAGCCGCAGGTGCACCATGGGATCCCCGGATCCATCAAATCGGTCAATATGCGGCATCTTAAATCTGTCCGGCAGCGTCACGGCTATGTCGGTATACCCATCCTCGATGTCCGGGATGGACTTCACTCCTTGGGATTTATTGAACAGCTTTTCAAGCTTGTTCAGTTTTAATGCCGTGTGGTCCACCTCGAATTCGAAAGGAGAGTCCGGTAGATTGGTAGGTGTTTTGGATAGCTGGGGTAGGATTGGGGGCGGAGCCGGCCCTGTTGGAATGTCCGTACCTTCCTAGACATTTGGTGTTTTCCCGGGTGTCGGAACCCCTGGTGGTGGAGGAGCTTGATGCGAAGCAGATGCTCTGTTTTGCTGTTGTAACCTGGTGATTAGCTCTTCCTGCTGGGCCATGATCGCAGCCTGCTGTTTGGCAAATTCCGCTTGGCGGACAGCGTCCTGCTGCATGAGTTTCATACTGTCTTGGAGTTGACGCATCATTTCCTCCATCCCTGCCATGTTCTGCTGTTCCGGCTGACTGATCGGTATTTCTATCTCTGTGGTAAAAACTGAGACCTCAGCCTGACTGTTCACTGGTGGGGTGGATAAGGACCACTGATTTAGTAACTGCTGAACTGGTGATCTGTGCCTGACTGGCCCTTTTACCCTGCCTCTGGCGAAGGAACACCGATTTTCCCTTGAACTGAATCTCTGACCTGACAAAGTCTATCAACACGGATCCAATGAATCTGGGGGATCTCAGAGCCTTCTGAAGTTATGGTTCCAAGACTACCTAGCAAAAGAAAAAAACAGACAGCATCTCAGCCCAATTTCACCAGAACAGATTTGAGCATAACTGAATAACTACGCTTCTTACAGAATTCTGCCCAAAATCTTGCCTGTAAACTGGTACCCTCAGGTAAAACTGATTCCACCAAATACTGATGCCCGCGGGCCTGATACCCAGACCTGTAAACTGTTACATGCATTCCCTGTAGAGATACACTCTAGAGCACATAGCAAACAAGTGAGAGCCAAAACACCCCTATATTGGGGTAGGGTTTCCCTGTCCTATTTTGCCAGGAGCTAGGGTTTCACTACGCACGCAGCGGTTTCAAACAACCAAACATCGGGTAAGCAACATGTCCTAGTTTGGAATGGTCACTATGGATTCCGAATATGCACTAGGTCGAATGGTCAAAAAGGGTGCCCCGGTAAAACCGGGGTTTGTGTTCCCATCATGGCAGAGCCCGTAACCGGTCAGCCTTATGGCACGTTTCTCAAAGCGAGCCTTTGGCAAACCGTTCAGGAATAGCAGACGGCAAACACGGTGTCCTAGACGCACCAATGCACATGCAATGCAAAGAAACACATGAGTGTAGTCAAAACAAGATATCATGAGTTTGAGTCAAGTTCTCTAACTCCCCAGCAGAGTCGCCAGAAACTGTAGACGTCCCTGAACGTCCCGGAGGAGGACCCCCGTTCTGTTCATTTGGGCTTGCTACAGTTCGGACTCAAATCGTCAGGGTTCTTAATCTGAACCAAAGAGTCCAAATCCGGCAAATCGTTTTTGAAAATAGATTTTTTTGAAAGAAATGCCAAACATGGACTGCTTTGCCAGATACAGAGTCGCCACCTAAATATTTTATTTTGGGAGAATTTAGGAAACCCTGACTCGTTTTCCTAAGGCCACGTGTTCGTCATCACCAAAGTTACCTCGGCTCGGGAACTTAGGTACGATTGGGGAAGGTCAGTTATGAGTACCCCCTCTCGCCCGATCCGAAGATTGGCCTCTACTAACCATGACATCTTGTTTTGAAAACATTATGCGTTCTTATTCCGGTTATTAGCCTATGTGATGTGCGCAGCATAACAAGTATAGACTGGATCACCTGAATTGGAACAAAACATTTCATGTTTATTTTTGAAAGCGGTTTGCTACTCGCAAGTAGGTTAAAATGCAGATTTTGCCACCCTCGGGTGGGCTTAGAAAAGATGGTTTTGCCACTATCTAGTGGGCTTAAAACTCACAGTTTTAATGCATTATTCCAATTCAGGTAATTCAACCTCCACCCACAGGCATTCAAGCAGTTATATCATATAAGCAAATAGCCTCATGGTAAGCATGCTGTCATGGCAACACTCACACGCATGCAAGGATGCTAAAGCGAAAAGACTTACAGAGTACTCCAAGCCAAAACAAAAGCTATGTTAGAAATCCATGCGTGGTCCTAATTATACAGAAATGCCTAATGTAACACATGCAGGAATACAACTACAATAGGCTTGGCTATTCTAAAATGACACGTGAAATGCTACAGCTAACACGTATTCAATTTGGGATTGAAATACAAATGCAGTTAGTATGATGCGCTGAGCCCGATGCATGCAAGACGAATGAATGTATGCAAACATGCTATCATAAGTATGCTAATTGAAACATGCCCTAAACTAACCATCGAAAGCTAGTAAATAAAAAGGAAGAAAGACGTGGGGTTGGAAGACATACACACACTCACGCACACTTATTACACAATTGCCCTCGCTCGGAGGGTCCGAAAGAACAATACAATTTAACTAACCATCAAGCTAATTAAATGTTACAGACAATTAACTAGTTAAGCAAATTAACTAAGTTAATTAAGCAGTAAAAACTGCCTCGGGAAGAGGGCCCAATGCATGTGCGCTCAGTTCCGCTCGGAAACCCACCACCATGCGCAAGTTTGCCTCTGTTTCCCCTGCTCTGCTCCTCTTAAAATTGTACAACTCCCAAGGTATACTCCCTGGACACTGTGGATCACCACCGACCAAGTGGAAACCATACCGACCATGTCCGGATGGTCATCGACCATTTGTTGAACTCTTGGCCATCAACAATTGGTCGGTCGGCACTCCATGTAGTCGACCGGCCAAGTCTTCCTGCAGAACCTGTTTTGACAGCAACAGAGGGAAAAACAAGGCATGGCAATGCATTTCAAGCAAATGTTTGCACAACCACATCCCTTATCATGTTCATGACTCAAAGGGGTATGGCCCTTGATTCCCGGACCACCAATCGCGCATTTCGATGCGTGATGGCCCAAGTAACCAAGTGTGCATTTTGATATCAAATGAAATGCAATGCACATAAACAAACAAATGAGGCCCCAACCTCTATCACTTGATCAAGAGGCAAGGCATGCATGCCAATGCAATGCAAAATATCGCTAATAAATATACTTTTAGGGATAAAATAACCTAATCCCAAAGAAGTTTATTTTTTGAGACAAAACTTTTGATCTCAAAAGATTAGTAATTAATCACTAAATGTCCAATTTTGTCATTGAAAAATAAAATAATAACACTTTTAACTATAAAAATATTTTATTTCTAAATTTTTGTCTTTAAAACCTTAATTTCATATAGTAATAATAATGTCACATATTCAAAAAAGTAGAATTATTAAAAAAATCACACTTTCACATCAAATCAACATTACAACTCATTTTTAAAATAAATTTTGAGACACAAGTTCTAGATACATACAATTTTTAGATTGATTCTTATTCATTTGTCAATTTACGCTCGAGCGGAAGACTGGGTTTAAGTCCCGAAATTGTGACTTTTCAAATCACTTTTTGCT
>NW_021024788.1:239644-268866 GCF_004153795.1 Camellia sinensis | reverse complement strand
GTTCAAGATGCCATATATTGACCGCTTCGATGGCTCTGGAGATTTGATGGTGCATTTTCATCTGTTTTCTGATATCCTAGGACCAATGGGTTTGACCCAAGTATAGAAGTTATCACTATTCAGCAGAACAATGTCCGGAATAGTTGCCGTCTGGTATGCTAAATTAGAGGACTGTGAAACAGAGCTGGTAGGAGTTGGATGAATCCTTCGTTGCCCAATATTCCTATAACACGCAGATCGAGGTCACAACTCGTGATCTTGAGACAACGCGTCAGGAACTGAAGGAGGGTCTTTTAGAGTTTGTTATTCAATGGAGAGCAAAGGCGGCTATGATGGCAAGTAGGCCTCCAAAGAAAGAGTAAGTCTGTATCATTGTTAGAAATCTGCATGAAAGGCTATTACAGAAAATGATAGTCCTCCAGCTATTCAACTTTAAGGACCTCCATGAAATTGGGGTTCAAATCGAGGATGCCATCAAGTAAGGGATCATTGTGGAGGGTAATGAACCTATAAGGAGGAATAATTTTTATAGTTCCAATGGTAGCATAGCTGCGAAATGCTCAGAAGAAAACACTGTCACCACTCCCATCAATAGCCAAAAACCCACCACTTCAACTCGGCCCCAAGCCCGAAACTTCCATCCTCTTTACATGAGTATCTCTCAAGCCTTGAAAACGCTACTAGAAAAAGGGTACCTAGAGCTCGCTTGCTGGCCATCCCTAAAGCCTACCGGCCATCATTTTTGGGCTACCGGCCACTGATGTGGCTTGTCGGCCACCAGTGTATTTTACAGATATTTTATGCCAGCTATGCCAACTTTTGCACAGATGCATGCATCTTTACCCATGTGTGGGGCTGAATCTCCTTGAGGGAATTTCATATTTTTTATATATACTCTCTTATGTTTTAGGGTTAGAAAATTTTGAACTCAAAAATTTTCCTCTCTCTACAATTCTCTCTCTCTCTCTAGCAAATCTCTACACTTTAGCCTCCAATTCCTTAACCTTTGCCTATATACCCTTAACCAAATCTTCTCATCTTTGAGCTGAAGTGTTCTTGAGCTTGGTTTGAGCTCTAGAGGGTGTACTTACTTGGTTTTGTTGCTTGGAATTACTCTTCTCTTCAAGAGGTATAAGGCTTTGCCTCTTTGCTTTCTTTCTCTACTATTATTTCTACTATCTTTCCACTGTTTTTGGGTTGTTAAAACTTTGTGTTTTTTAGGCTGAAGCTTGGGTTTAAGGCCATTAAAGGTTGAGATAGCCCCTCTTTGTACCTTACTTTGAGGCATTTGCCCTTGTGTTTCCCACCCTTCTACTACTTGTTTTTAAGTTTTTAAGTGCTGATTTTCAGAGATTTTTCAGTGGCCAAAATCATGTTTTGAAGTCCAAATTTGGAGGGGTTAGCCTCCCCTCCTTGTGTCTTGTTTACTAGCCTTGTTTATGCTATGTGTAAGCTTAATTCTCTAGCTATTTATAGCTTAATTTCAGCATGTTTTAACCTCTGATTTGGACTGTTTTAACTCTGTTTTGGGTTGGTTAAGTCATTTGAGTCTTGTTTTGCATGCTTCTAGTGTAAGTGTCTTGTTTTGCATGCTTCTAGTGTAAGTGTCTTGTTTTGCATGCTTCTAGTGTAAGTGTCTTGTTTTGCATGCTTCTAGTGTAAGTGTCTTGTTTTGCATGCTTCTAGTGTAAGTGTCTTGTTTTGCATGCTTCTAGTGTAAGTGTCTTGTTTTGCATGCTTCTAGTGTAAGTGTCTTGTTTTGCATGCTTCTAGTGTAAGTGTCTTGTTTTGCATGCTTCTAGTGTAAGTGTCTTGTTTTGCATGCTTCTAGTGTAAGTGTCTTGTTTTGCATGCTTCTAGTGTAAGTGTCTTGTTTTGCATGCTTCTAGTGTAAGTGTCTTGTTTTGCATGCTTCTAGTGTAAGTGTCTTGTTTTGCATGCTTCTAGTGTAAGTGTCTTGTTTTGCATGCTTCTAGTGTAAGTGTCTTGTTTTGCATGCTTCTAGTGTAAGTGTCTTGTTTTGCATGCTTCTAGTGTAAGTGTCTTGTTTTGCATGCTTCTAGTGTAAGTGTCTTGTTTTGCATGCTTCTAGTGTAAGTGTCTTGTTTTGCATGCTTCTAGTGTAAGTGTCTTGTTTTGCATGCTTCTAGTGTAAGTGTCTTGTTTTGCATGCTTCTAGTGTAAGTGTCTTGTTTTGCATGCTTCTAGTGTAAGTGTCTTGTTTTGCATGCTTCTAGTGTAAGTGTCTTGTTTTGCATGCTTCTAGTGTAAGTGTCTTGTTTTGCATGCTTCTAGTGTAAGTGTCTTGTTTTGCATGCTTCTAGTGTAAGTGTCTTGTTTTGCATGCTTCTAGTGTAAGTGTCTTGTTTTGCATGCTTCTAGTGTAAGTGTCTTGTTTTGCATGCTTCTAGTGTAAGTGTCTTGTTTTGCATGCTTCTAGTGTAAGTGTCTTGTTTTGCATGCTTCTAGTGTAAGTGTCTTGTTTTGCATGCTTCTAGTGTAAGTGTCCTCACAAGCTTTGGTGTTTTAGGCCTTTAGACACCACTTGTTTGAGTTGATTGCATTGTTTTAGTATTTTTCTCACTTAATTTCAGCAAGCATAATCTCTGCAACCTCCCTTGTTTCTTCACTATTTGTTTACTTTGAGGGTTGTTTCAACCTTGGTATTGTTTAAGTTTGAGATTGAGGTCCATGCTTAATGGTTTAATCCTCTTTTGGGGGTTCATTATCAACGGCATGACACCTCTCTCTTGCCTTAAACTACCCCTTGTTTGACACTCCCTTCTCTTTTAGAGGACTCAACTCACCAGTGGACTTAATTGGTTAAAGAATGGAAGGGTAATTAAAAGAAGTAACTAAAAGTTGAAACTAAAATTGTGCAAAGATAAGAATTTGATTGTGTCTTGGTGTGTTCAATCGGACGTCAATTGAACACATGGAATTTGGACCATTTCATACTTGCTAGTGATGAAATGATCCAAGTCTCCAAGGTCAACCACTTCCCTTGATCTTTCATGAAAGGGAGGAGGTTTGTGTATTTTTTTTCTTGCATTTATTGAACTTGCGCTCTTGGGTTCACTAGCCTAGATTACGATGGTTAGTTTAGGGACATCATGTTTTGTTTAACATACTTTATGTTTGCATCCATTTGTATTACATGCATCGAGGCTCGGTTCATCATTCTAACTGCATTGTTAGTTCAATACTTCTTTGAATACGTGCTTAGACCACATGCTATTTCATTGCCTCATATGCCATATTAGTAGTCGAGCCTATTAGTTGCATATCGCATGTGTTGCATTAGTCATATTGCATAAGTTAGGTACCATGCATATTTTTCTAACTCTTTTATTTTATCTTAGCTTGGAGTACCAGGTGAGTTTGTTTTATATATAGCAAATGTTATATTGTGCTTTAGTTACTATTCCTTCCATGATTTAGGGGATTTTTGGTACTTACAAGATTCTATAGTATCCTAGGGGTAAGGGGGTGGCTGGACATCCTTGATTTGGTGGGACAAAATTATTTATTTTGTGTACAATTAGATATAATATTTGTAACCAAAGATTGAATTAAGGTACAAACATATACATATGATTTGATTATCATGATCTTAGAGAATATTTGATTTGATGCTCATTATAACCTAGGGGTTGGTATGATGGTTGGCTATGTTGAAGATTTGAAGAGATTTTATTAATTAAAAGATCTCCCATATGCAACTTGTTTAATTTGGAAATTGGTACAAGTATGTATACATACACACACGCACACACACACATGTGTGTGTGTGTGTAAAAGTACTAATTTGGGGTTAATTTGTAATTCAAGAAAAACGTGAGGGTTAAGGCCTTAATATCTGTATTGGAACATTTATGTAGTATTTAATTTAATTAGAATTTGGAAATTCAATTGAATTAAAATTTCTTTATTACGAATTAAACAACGAATCGTAATGAGAGCTAAAAATCTAGGATTTTTGAGCAAAAAATATAATTATGAAATTAATTTAATTATTTTTAGGGCTTTGGAAATGATCCCTAAGTTCCCAGGTTCAATTAGGGTTTGCAAGTTTTTGGTTGGCACGCGTTTTCAACTCCATAGCTAAAATTGAAAATAAATAAAGAATCGAGAAAGAGTTCAAAAGTGAAGGCCTAGAATAAAATTACTAAGGTTAGGAGCCTCATAGTTAATATTAGGGTGTCAAAATCGGTTACTAAGATATCAAGGTTGATTAGGGTTCGTACAGGTTCGTTTACGATGCATTTTCGGTTCTAGGGTTAATTTTGCGAATTAACGTGGAACTAAGAGCTTTATTATAAAATCTCGAAAGTCAGGGACTTAATAGGGTTTTCAAAAGTCAGGGGTCTCACAACCTATCTCCCTTAAATAATTTCATCCTCGAAATTTTAGCCATTCTTCATGTGTCGAAATGTTGTGGGCAATTGCATCATTGCGCTCTCGGATAGATTCTGCCAACGTATCTTAATCATTCGAATCATCTTCTCCTCTTAAGTTCTTCTCCCTTCTGTCCAGAACTGCCATTGATCTTGTCCTAATAATAGTATTTTGAATCAAATTCTTTCCCCATTAATGGCTTAAGGGGTGCGTTAATCTTCTGTGTTCTTTAAAAATTCTAAATTGTTTGTCACACAGCTAATGACATTGCTGCTCTAGTGTGAGGGCTTGTATTGCCAAATTCTTGATACTCTTGTTAAGAATTGATCCTTTGGTAATTTGTTGATACAATTGCATTTGTTGATTTGTTGTATTATGGAAACTAATCTATCCCCCCTTAAATAATATAAGTGTTCCGTTGGATAGGTGAGTCATCTCCTTCTTTTGGTAACTATCGATAATGGCTAAGGTATGAGTAACGAATTTATTTCTAAGATGATGTCGGAGTAGGGTATTTTCATGTCTCGGGAATTGAAAATTAAACATACAAACATTTCCTAGTTACCTTTTCCCTAAGTTAGTCATTAATCATATTCCTCAATTCTTGTCTACCCTTCACATAAGGTACTAACGTGGCCTGCTTTCTAGTGTTCTTTGGTCCTTTTCCACAATCAAGGTTCTGGAGTAGGGTGTTTTATTCCTTCGGTTGCTCATTTCTGATCTCTCATGAAGTTGGTTTTCTTTCCGCAAGCTCCAAATCCTTTTAGATTCTACCTCCTCTCATTTTGAATCCAATGATGTGTCAACTATTTCCACAAAGGTGGGAAGTCTTAATAACAAGACTCCTCCAGAATTTGATTTCTAATAGGGTTCGGGATTTCGGCCATGATTACTAGTTTGTTCTTAAGGTTTCAATTTCCTGAAACCACATTCCTATTGCGTTGTTGCTTGTAAGCTCGTGTGTCATTCCTTGTCTCGGAGTGTGGTCCACCATTTTGTATTTTTTGTATGGGGTGAAGCATAAGTCAGGTTCTAACTACGGAGGCAATTTCTTATGGGTAATCAACTAATCTTTAAAGTTAGAGCTTAATTATCCTATTGTGTTCACACAACACAACTTCATACATATATATATATATATATATATAGGCAAAATAATAATTACAAGAGTCTTAAAATTGGATTCGTGGAAAGAATACAAAGTAGAGATGAAGAATATGAAGCAGTTATAGTGATAACATCAAGATCAACTAAAATATGGATGAACGGTATGATATTACGATTTCGAACTTCAATGCTATCAAGGTTATATAGGTAATAACTAAACTAGATAATTAACTTGAAACAGTGTTGGCCATCCGCGTTTCAAACCGAATATCAAAGATTTGTCACCGAGTAAAGAAAATGAAACTATTTACAAGAAGCCTTGCACTAAATAAAATAATCAAGTCTCAAAGGAGGTCAATTTTACAAATGGTAGTATATAAAATAGGACTAGATGGTCATCACTTAATCTTGGAAAAGGATGACTTCGAATAAAGGTTACGAATACAAGATGAGGGTACGATGATCGATAGAAGACACGTAGAACTAATACTATCCCTACTGCGGGATGTGAGGCCTTGCTCAAAGTTACGACCACTTCCTGAACTTGAATACGTACTCATGAGTTGATGTTGCTATGCCCGGAATATGAAGAAACGCCCTAAGGTAAGTCAGGAAAATTTCTAGTTTTAATGTCTGTTAGTTGATAGAATAGGTAGCGTTATAATACTATAACATAGTTAGTGTAAGGTAGTCGCTAACCGCAGGTCGAAACGTGTGGGTAAGGGTTGAACCTAAGCTCTGATACCAAGTTGTCATGCCCAAAAAATCAGGAACAACAAACAATATATTAACAAATAAATACTGGGTTTATCTAAGGCTACAAGAGTAGGAAATGTTACTAATGAGTCCTTTGGTTAATAGCGAAGTAAGATCCCAAGAAGGTCGGAGGAGTCAATATAGCCTTCCTTTGAAGTCTAACCACCTTAGATAGCAAAGCTACCCTTTTGACAGATCTTAGGAAGGTATTATCACAAGGACTACATAAGTTGATGAGAAAATAAGGAATATGTAGTATAAAAAAGATGCTTTGATAAATTATAATTACAAAATCATGTCTTAAATACAACAAGGGATTCATTGCTTACAATGTCAAAACACATTTACAAAACTAGTTTCTAATTCTCCTAGGGTAGACGTACGTCTTCAAATGCTTTAGCTTTGCCTTTGACCGGACTAATAGTCTTCAATACTTGGCATGAAACGCCATGAGTTTTGAATACCCAGTAAACACACACATAGCCCACCCCTTTTTGCCAATCCAATACACCATCATAATTACAACAAGCAACTAATGAAGCATGATATTCAGGTCAATAACAAAGGATTACTATAGATTGCTTTTCGTGCTCCTCGGAGGGGTTTAGTCTCACCGTATACGATAGACCTACAGTTTAGACTCCGGTGATTTTGAATCTGGTTTTGCAAGTGTAATGTGAAACAAATAAACATAAATGAGTCTAAATACGAAAAATCTTGTAGAAAATTCATTTATCATTGGAGATGCCAAAAATGGACTGCATTGCCAGATTTTAGTGTCGCCACCTAAATATTTTTGAGAAATTTAGAAAACTCGTGACTTGTGCCAAATGCCACTTGTCTGTCATAACCAAAGTGTCTTGGTTTGGGAACTTACGTATGAGAGGGGAAGGTCATGAATTGAGCACCTCACTTACCCGATCAAAGATCGGCCTCTACTAATCATGATGTGATTCTTATGTACAGTATATGCTCTTGTTCCGATTATTATGCTAACATTACTATGTGAGGTCAAACAAATATATACCACTTTGCTTAATTTAGAACGCTTCGATTTCAATGCAATTTTTGAAAGAGTTTTTGAAATACGCGACTCAAAGAAAATGAGTTTGTATATGCAATAATCAAAGTCGTCCTAACTTAGGCAAAATAACCTTCATCCACAGGCATTCAAAGAGTTATTTCAAATAAGCACGTAGCCTCATGGTAGTTATGCTCGACATATCAACAATCGCACGCATACAATATGCTAAAGCAAAAATGCTTTTCCCAAATATCCAAGATGAGCCAAAAGAAAGAAAATAGTTAGAAAAATGCATGATTCTAAACCATGCAACATGACTAATGCAACGCATACAACATGCAATTAATAGGCTCGGCTACTAGCATGGCATATGAGTCAATTCAAGGCACGCGATAAAGCACGTATTCAAGTAAGGAATTTGAAATTAATATTTGATTAGTATGATGAGCCGAATCCTTATGCATGCAAACTGATAGATGCGGGTCATGAAAAATGCTAAGGAAAATATGATACTATACAACCACAATAAGCGAATAAATAAAAAGGAGGAAGAAATGGAGGTTGGAAGACATACACAAATTATTACAAATGTACCCTCGTACAAGAGGGTCCGAATGTCCAAGTGTCTGAATTAACTATTTATTACAAATCCAAATGAATACTATCTAATTTATTACAACAATAATATTACAACAAGAATATGTAAAGAATGCACAAGGATCCCATACGCGCCGACGAAGACAGCCCTCATAAATTGCTCTCTTTGCCTCCTGGAAAACTGTTCTGTTTCACCCTCAGCCACTGCTCTTTGTTTCAATAAAAGTGCTATGTTTACCATACATTGGAGCCCGACCGGCCTGCAATGAGGCTCGGTTGGGCCCAAACAAATCCGGTCGTGCCCTATTTTTTTTGCAGAAGACTGTTTTTGTGCTCTGAGGTGAAAATAGTGCAGATAGAGTGTTCCTAAGCCATGTTTGTCTTTTCTGCCCTTCTCTATCATGGAGATGTTCAAGGGAGGAGCAGATTCGGGTCTCAAACCATCAAGTATCACAAGTTGATTGCATGCTGATTTTAGAAGCAACTGGACAAGAATTTACTAAAAACCAAAAGACTAACAGTGCCTCCCTCCTATCATGAAGTCGATTTCAAAAGGGGTGTAGACACGCCTCAAGAACCATCAAACATCATGAAATTAGTATGCGATGACTCTAAAAGTGACGGATTCGGTAAAACGTCCGACCGAATCCAACCAATTTTATTAGCTCTTTATGTCGGTTTTAATTTAAGCCAATTTTATTAGCCTTTTTTTTTATTTTATTATTTTTTTATCTTACCTGTCCATTTTTTATCTTTTATTCCATTTTGTCCAAAAGTGATATTTACGTCCACTAAGTCCAAAAGCAATAAAGATGAATAAGCATCGACTTAACCCGAGAACAAAGACATTCTGAAGGATTGGAGAAGCAAAGTCCTCAAACAACTCAGAAGCAAAGTCAGAAAGTTGACTATGGCCAAGCTTGCACAATTCATAATTATTCGGGGTGAACTTTAGCTCCAGGGAAGTACCGGATTCTTGGCCCGTTGACCAAGAGGAGGCAAACTTCCGGCTACGACAAATTCATGAAAAGTACTACGGAGATGGGGATATTAGTTTGTACCGAAGAATCCAAATACAGGGCTACTACTGGCCCGAGATGGAGAAAGCCTCGAACCAAGTACAAAAAGAATTCCCCAAGTGCCAGTCATGCATCCGGGAATATGAGAGTTGCTTTGAGATTGATACTCCCGATTGGAGACAAGTCTATATCGACTATCTTAAGGAGGGGACACTACCAGAAAATCCGAGGGACATTGCACACCTCAAGAGGAGAGCGAGACGGTACTTTTTTGATCAAGACAAGCTTTACAGAAGAAGTATTGAGGGCACTCCCCTAAGGTGTCTCTCTAAGGAAAAGTCGAATCTAGTCCTTGGAAGAGCTCACAAAATTGAACATCAAGAAGGGGCTCGATTGTTTGAGCAACTGATACATCCTGGGTATTATTGGTCGACCCTGGATTCAGATGCCTCAAATTATGTGAAGAGATGCCAAACTTGTTAGAAGCACGGAAACTTGATCCATGTACTGGCTGCAGACCTGCACAACATCCGAACACTGTGGCCATTTCATACTTGGGCTTTCGACCTTATAGGGCCAATCTCCCCACCATCCAAGGGATATAAATGGATCCTCGTAGCAATGGAGTTGAGCACAAAATGGGTCAAGGCGATCCCCTTGAAAAATGCAACGGGGCCCACGGTTGCAAACTTTATCAAGGAAAATATCATCTGCAGGTTTGGAGAAACACCATATCCTTTCAAATAATGGCACATCCTTCATAAACAAACATGTGAAGAGCCTTCTAGGAGACTTATCAAGTAAAGCATCACAAATCCACTCCTTACTACCCCAAAGGGAACGGGCAAGTAGAGGCCACAAACAAGACCTTGATCAGAATCCTGAGTAAAATGATGGATAAGTTCAGTGGGACTTGGTTTGAACAGTTAATAGTAGCCCTATGTGCGTATCGTACCTTGAAGAGAAAGCAAACTCAAGCAACTCCTTACTCCCTTGTTCATGGGTCCGAGGTAGTGTGTTACCTATAGAGCTGGAGATGCCATTTGCGTGGATGGCCCTTGCCTCGGGAATGGTGCTTGAGCCTCGAACTACCAGACTTGAAGCACTGGAAAAGCAAGACAGGGCTGCGAAAGTCATGGAAAGATATCATGAGTCCATTGCCCGAGCCTATAATCAGACAGTGGTGCCAAGAAGGTTCGAAGAGGGTGATCTAGCCTGGAAGATTGTAGACCCAATCATGCGAGGACAATCTCTGCCCAAGTTCTCCCCAAAATGGGAGGGGCCCTATTGGGTCATTCGAGCAAGTGTACTACAGGCTCATGAGAGTTGAAGACGGCTTCCGAACAGGCCCGCTCAATGCAAAGTTTATCAAGCGTTATTACCCATAAATTGACTCATCTATGTTAATGCTCGCTTTCATTCTCTTACTTTGTCTAAAAGTTTTATCTTGCTTATGTTATGAAGAAAGTTGGTTTCCATTTTGATTTATATGTCTGTTGCATCACTTGAGATGAAAATTTTGTATTTCTATTAAGAAAATTGAGAAATTAATGAGAATACTTCTGTTTTTTTATTTTTTTATAAAAAATGTGCTTGCGATTGTTCTTTTGTTCACATCATTCAAGACAAATGTTTTATTGAGTAGAACGAGAAAACAATGAGAAAGCTTCCGGAACTTTGTTATTTCAATGCATTGTCCTAGATAAAACATTTTTATCGAAAAAGGCAATAAAACAATGAGAAAGGAACCCAAAAAAAAAAATTAAAAAAAAGAAAAAGAAACATACAGGAACTCAGAGGAAGTCATACCTACATAATACTCGAAGAAACTCAATCTCTTTTGAAGATGCCCTCGAAAAAGTTGCACGTCACGTCTACATCCGGAGGACAGGCAGCGGAGTGTTCCTCTAAACCTGCCAAGGCCTGAGCATATCTCGCCTCAAGCTCACGAAGAGTCGCCTTTGCTTCTTCTATAGAAGTCTGATGAGAGGCAAGCTTAGACAAAACCTCCACGCGGCGACTGGCATTCGAGGCTATATCCAGGCGCTTTCGAAGCCATGATAGATCTACCTGATGACGCTCCATATCTGAGATCCCCTGATATGCTGTCTCAACTACCTTCTCGTTAAGGTCACACAATCGTTTCCGATCCAAGTTATACAAGATAGTAACAAAAGACTCGAGAAGAGCAGTCTGAATCAGTGGGCATTGACAAGCAAAGGAAGCAAAGGTCTCAGGGTAACTCGAATGCACAAGCTGTAGAACTGAGGCAAACTCAGGGGCTACCCAATAGTGGAGAAATGGTACTTTTCCAGAAACCGGGGTTGTAACTGGGGCTGAGAAGTTGTTAGTTTCAAGAACCTCTCCAATCTCTATCGGGTAAGATGAACCACACGCAGGGGAAACCTCAGGGAGAAAGCTCGAGCCTAAGAATGCGGTCTGATGAGGGGAAAAACCAAAAGTGTCGCTAAGATTCAGATCCAAAACAATCCCGGGCACCTGCAATGGAGAGCCCTTAGCAATCGTCTCAAAGGCAGATGTGTCCCCTCGGGAAGGAGAGCCATGAGGAGTCACAAAGAGAGTTAGAGCAGAGTCTGAGGCAAGTGAAGGCAAGACTCCGGTAGCGGCTAACACTGAAAAAAGGAGGGAACTTTATCAGAGGCAGGGAATAGTAAGACCATTTGAGTAAGAAACTCTCACAAATGAAAATACTTAACAAGCTCCAGAGAGCAAGATTACCTGATAGAGGATCATTAGGCAGAGCCAGGGCAACCGGGGTCGAATCAAGTGGAGCATGAGGAACCCCAACATCAATGAAACCACTCGACTGTATGGAGGGATCCCAGCATCTAAATAAGAATTTTTATATTTTTTAATTAGTTTTTTGCAATGTATATCATTTAAATTTTAATTTTTTCACTATTGAGATAAAAAAAAATTATTTATTAAATTTTTTTTTTGTTTTTTATTTGGGGGGCAAATTGATTTTTAGGGTATGGTTTGGGAGTAAAATAAAGTTTCAAATGAATTTTGATACTACGTCAACAAGTTTCGTTTAATTATAGACAGAAATAGACAGTGGAGGTTAAATTGATCAAATTTTAAGAAGTTTAGAGATCAAATAAAAATAATGCGAAGCTTGGATGTCAAATTGAAAAATGCGCAATAATTTGAGAGCAAAATGATATTTCCTATTTTATTATATAATTTGCAGTGGGAGTGTGAGTTGATGACATTTTTATTTGGAGGAAAATGTAACTGAATTGTAAGAGATATATACTTACCTAAGCCTTTTTCCGTTGAGGTTGTTGAGGTGGTCCTCTTGATCATCAATTCTAGGACTTCCACTGGGTCCTGCTGCCGCTGCATCATAGTAATTGTCGTTGAGGTCGAGGTCGCGTTTTCTCTTTGATGTAGTAGCACTACTACTACTACTACTCAATGCTTGTTCTTCAACTTCCCTGTATACAACATGGACACCGACCTTTTCAATCTCTACTTTGGATACGGGGATGCAGTCCTGTTCTGCCAGGTTTTCACCTTCTCCAATTGAAGAAGGCTTATAATAAGCTTCACATTCAAATCCACCTTCATTTAATTGCTCCATATCATCATTAAAATAAGCTTTACATTCAAATCCACCCTCATTTAATTGCTCCATATCATCTTCCGTGATTCCCGAAAATGCACCCCGTGGGATAAACCTAACCACCATATTTCCAAATTTGACAGATGGAATGTGGTTACCCCCCCGTTCTTCGACGATCCTCTGAGTAACGTGGCACTTGAAGTTCATTTCAATATGACAATAGTCCGGTTTAGCCTCTTTCAATGCAACAACGGCGTAAGCAAATCCCAAGAACCTGTTGTTAAACCAATTTGGAGGCAACTGAAAAGATGTCGAAGACCCCCTACTTTGATGGCTGAACCACTTTGGAATCTCTCTCCCAGGTAAAACAATGTCACAATAACCCTTACGAAAATTTCTCTGTACAATAGAGATTGGTCTCAATCAGTGGCTGGCGCCTCAGAAAAAAAAAAATGTAAAAATGTAGACAAGTAATGTGACATAAACAAATTAATAAATTGACTTTTTTTAATTCATTCTAAACCAACCCAAAGTTAGGTACACATCCAAAATCTTAAATTATGATTTATATTAAGTAATATTATAAGAATAATGATAAAAAAAAAAGATGCATAAAAACATATTGCTCAAATGGTAAGAATATTCGTCAAACGTTAGTCACCTCATAATATAATTTTATATTTTTAAGACCTCCCTTTATATAATAGAATAGATAGATATAAAAAATAAAAATGATAAATGATACTTTATCCTTTAATGTTTGGCCACTTTCTCACTTTAACCCTTAAAATTTATTTTTTCTCACTTTAACCCTTTATGCTTGAAATCTTTTCTACTTTACTCTTAAAACTAATTTCTGTTAAAAATTAAATAAAAAAATACCACAATAACTGTCACATAACATAAAAAAATATAATATTATATTAGTCACTAAATTTATGTCAGACGTGGGAGTTATATATAATCAACTATTTTTAAGCTACGAGATTACTAGCATGTAATTTTTTGTCTAATTTTTAACAGAAATTAACTTTAGGAGTAAAGTGCGAAAAACTTGAAACATGAATTGTCAAAGTGAAAAAAAAAAAAAAAAAAAAAAAAAACCATTAAAGACCAAAGTGAGAAAATGATCAAATATAAAGAAGGCAAAGTATAATTTACACAGAAAAAATTCGCACTTATCTATATGACTCTGCAAAATACCGCTAAATTTGCTAAAATCGCATCAATTTGCACCGCTTTATTCATTAATCAAGGTTTAAACTTTAAAATTTATAATCTGCCTTCGAAAAATGAGCGTAAGAGAGATTTAATATGTGAAATTTATTATAGATTAGTAGTTATATATATATATATATGAAAAATATTATGTAAAATTAATTTGTGTTATATATATGAAAAGTATTATTCAAATTAATTTTATATATTATGCAAAGACTTGAAATCGATTAGAATATTTTTCAATTCGTCAATTCACCCAAAACCTCTCAAACCACAATTTGCTAATCTGTCATTTAATTTATAATTTTACTCTCAAGTTGTCTGAATTGTATCTGTGCACACCTCTATTTATCTATATCTATCATTTTTTATTATATATATATATATATATTTTGACAAAAAGACCCACAAGCCACACATTGGGCAATTGTTGACCAAGTGAGAGAAGTGGCCCATTAAAATACACACACCCAAACTCCCCCACTGATGTGGAAAGCTTGCCCCAAACCTACCCAGGCCGGAGAGCCCCACCCCGCAAATCTATGAAAAGTAATTACGGTTGTGCTTCAATTTGAGGGATATTATGGACTTATTTTTATAAGAAAAATGATTTGTCCCCCTAAAAAAGCTCCCCCTAATCCCTCTCATGCCCAAAACGACGTCGTTTTGGGCAAATTTTATTTTATTTTTTTGCCTTGGTTTGAAATTTAGGGGGATTAGGGGGCCAAAAATTAGGGGGATGTAGCAAGGTCCTTTTTATAATTCAAACCATTTTTTTTATAAGATTTGTTGAGTACTTCATGCCTATCAAAAATCATATTAATCGGATATTAACAACTATATGATCGATAACCAAAAAAATAAATAATAAGTTTTTCTTTTGAGAAATAGCATAAAAAATATGCAATTCGATCATATAGTTATTGATATCCAATTAATATGATTTTTGATGGACATGAAGTACTCAATGAACCCTACAAAATGAACGGTTTGGATCATAAAAATAAGTCTATAATACCTCTCAAATTGAGGTATAATAATCACTACTGTGCTTTTAGCATATCAGTGACTCCAATCTCCAAATCTATATGTATCAATCACTTTCCATTAATCTATTAATTTAAACTTTGGTTTGGTTTCTCTAATATGGGAGAATGCGAGAGGTCTGCCCTTACTATCAATAATTCCAACTATTAATTTTGTAAAATTTTTAATTTATATTATTCATAAAAAAAAATTAGTTTAATATGATATTCGTAATATTTTTAATTTATCACATTTGTTTCTGAAAAGATGAACAATAAATATATTTTTAAAAATAGACCATTCATTTTTTTACAGACAAACAAAATAAAATAAAAATGTTACTATTACCAGATTGACATAATTTTTTTTCATGAATGACATACATTAAGAATCTTACAAAATGAATGATTTGGATTATCAAAACATGACCTATGGTGAACCTTACCTGCTCCTCAAATTTATGTTGAGAGTGAACATGAGAGAAATTTAATTTATTTTTTTGGACAAATTATAAATACAACTCTTGAATTTTGCTTAAAATACAAATCATCCTTGTGGCTTTGGAAATTATATTCTGCCCATTGAAATTTCTAATTTCATAATAAATGGCTCCTTTTGTTAATAAATTATCAAATCAATTAATAGTTTTTAATGATTTAGAAATACATTTAAATTAATAATTCAGATAATTTTATTTTGTATAAGAGAGTATTTAGAAATTTTATTTTTCAATTAATTCTATTAAATAAAAAATTCTAACAAGGGATTATTTATAATTTTTTAAAATACAAAGACTAATCTATATTTTAAATAAAATTCAGGAGGTGTACTTGAAATTTACATATAGTTTTTTTTTATATAAATATATTAATATTTCTAGTCAATTACAAAAATAATATAAAAAAAAAAACTGAGTTTGAACCTTATAACAAAATTAACCATAAATTTTTAATTTTATCAATTATATCTTAAAATATTGATTTGTTTTCAATCTAAATTATTTGCCAATTTTTCTTAAGTAAACTCAATGAAAAAATAAGTATTTTAATGTATATTTTAGACATTTTATATATATTTAAATTGAGTTTAATGATTAAATTTTTTTTTGTCTGATTTACTTAGTGAAAATAAACAAATTGTATAAATTAAAAATAAATCAAAAGATTAGGGTTTAAATTGATAAAATCCAAAATTTAAGATTATTTTGTTACAAAACTCAAACTATTTTATTATTATTATTATTTTTTGTGTAATTATCCTTAATATTTTTGTTTCAATCCAACAAAATAAAATATGTAAATTGTTTTTGATAAGTTATATGACTCATACCTAGTCTGGAGCTTAAAAGACATTTCTTTTTGAAAGTTTATAATTTAGTATAAATTTTAAAAAATAATTATATTATAATCAGATTATTAAAAGAACTTAACAAAAATCTTAAGGAAAATCAATTAGAAATTATACATGAATTCGATATTTATTATTAGATAAATGTAAGCAGTTAGTTCTTATAAAAAATAATATAAATAGATATTTTTATCCTTATAGAGAACTCTCCAAGGCAATTTTTTGAATTAATATCACCATAAAAATAAAAAAATAGATCTAAGTAATTATAATCTAAACGGATTATGAATAATGGCGGAACAATAAAAAAAAAAATAATGAAATGAAATATAAAATAATATTAAAAAAGCTGAAAATCAAATAAAATGGATAATTAAAAAATAAATGATAGTCGAATAGAAATAGAAGAAGACCTATAAAAGTTGGGAAAAATATACTAATTATAAAAACACACTTGCAGATGATAATTAAATTAATAATAAATTAAAATCTAAGCCTAATCAGAATTTTTTTATAACCTTTACGTTGTGTTTGGTTCATGGATATGAGAAGAGATTTGGAAAGAAAAATAAAAGATAGATAAAATATAAATGAATTATAATTACATTTCACATGCGTTTCACACCTTTTTCAAATTCTTATTATTATTTTTTAATCAGAATTTTTTTATAACCTTTTTCAAATTCTTTTCTAATCAAGGACCAAAACACAACCTTAGGCTTACGTTCTATTTTATATTGCCTTTAGGACTAAATTAATTCGAATTAAATACTTTAGAGACTTAATTGACAAATTGAAACTATAGGGACTTAAATGAAAAAATATAAAATTTTAGGGACTATTATTGTAATTTATCATATATATATATATATACAGAGAAAAACAAAAACACTGAACTCAAATGCCAGTGCTCCTGCATGATATATATACTAGTGAAAAAGGTTAGTGCTATGACCATTTCACTTTAATATTTTATTGAGTTTATTAAATGAAATAGAATAATATGATATTTTTTTGAAAATATTTATTTTATATTTGATTCATTCAAAAAATAATTAAAAAAGCATTGTAAAAAAATAATTGTTCCACAAAAAATGAAAAAAAATAATCATTTCATTTGATTGCACTTTATTCCATTCCACTAGCTGAGCTTTTTCTCTAAAAATAAGATTAGTTTTTTAACAAAATTAAATTGAATCAATGATTAAATATATGATCGAAATTTTAATTTCTATTATAAAGTACAATTATGGAATAAATAAATGAGATAAAATTTTAGTTCAAATGAGTGAATTATTATCATTATTATTTTTTAGAATGGAATAATCGAATGGTGATATTACACGTCAATGATCATATGATATCACTGTTAAACTTTGATTTGGTTTCATTCGTAAAAAAATATTTTTAGACCCTTGCCAGACACGGGCTATTCTTGTTATAAATTTATATTTCCAAAATAAAAATCTTATAACAAATTATTTTGTTTGGTTTGATTTTTTAAAA
Organism: Camellia sinensis; assembly: GCF_004153795.1. Classification (NCBI taxonomy): domain Eukaryota; kingdom Viridiplantae; phylum Streptophyta; class Magnoliopsida; order Ericales; family Theaceae; genus Camellia; species Camellia sinensis. The sequence continues at coordinate 251,276 of NW_021024788.1, read as the reverse complement.
TTATTTTTAGATGAATTTTCATTTGTTTTCATAAAATTTTTCATAATTTTTTTCAAATTATTTTTTTTACAAATTTTTTTCTCCTATTTATTCTGTTAAATTAAAAATTTTGATACGGAATAGTTTTAACTTCTAGTATTATGGGGACATTTTATGTTTTGAACAAACCTCAGGAGTTTATTTGTATTTTATCCAAAACCAACATATATTTATGTGAGGAAGAATCTTTGCATTATTACAAAAACCCTTCACTCAAATTAGTACTACCAATAATGGTAAATATTTCCAAAGAAGAGGATAAAATGAGAAAGTCAAATTATAAGTTACCATTAATAAATTATACAAAATGAAAGGGCAAAATAGGAAAGAAAGCCTCAAGGGTGTATTCGTAATTTATCCAAAATCAAAATATTTATATTTTATAACTGACTAAGATTTTTTGCATAATTACGAAAAAATCTTCATTCAAATTAGTACCACCAATATTGGTAAATAATAAAAAATAAGAGAGTAGAATGGGAAAACTAAAATGCACGCATCTATGGACGAATTACACATAGTCCCTATAGTTTGGGGTTCATGTCACTTCGATCTCTGACTTTTCAATTATGACATATTTGATCATGAATTTTGAATTTTGTTCCAAAATGGACGAAGATACCATTGCCCAATTTCAAGGACAAAATCGTCAATTTGATAAAATATAAACTAATTTGACAAAAATAAATGTTAAAAAAATATTTTTTAATTTTTAAAAATTATTTCTACCCACCAAAGATAAAATTATGTAAAATTGATAAATGTTTTACTCATTTATTTATTTTGCTAAATTGATTTTTATTATGTGTTTGAATGATGATTATGTAATTGGTGGTTGTTAGTAATCAATATATTTAATATATGAAATGTTTTTAGTTTTGAATTTTTTGATTTAATGGATTGGTTTAATAGTGATATCAAAGTTGTTGCCATATTTGACTTTTGAAAAAATGAAAACTAATTTAATGAAAATAAAAACAACCACTCATTACATAATTATCATCCAAACACATAATAAAAATTAATTTGATAAAAATAAAAAAATAAATAAATGTGTAAAAAAATTATCAATTTTACATAGTTTTATATTTGGTGGATAGAAATAATTTTTAAAAATTCAAAAATATTTTTTGACATTTATTTTTATCAAATTAGTTTATATTTTATCAAATTGACGACTTTGCCATTGAAATTGAGTAATGGTATCTTCAATTGTCTTTATTTGGAATAAGATTTAAAATTTAGGGTTAAATGTGTCACAATTAAATATACACAAGTCCCAAACTATAGAGACTACTACTGTAATTTGTCCTAGTAAATATCCAAACCAAAGGGCAAAATCGAACAAAAAAATACGAGCCTCAAAAAGCCTTCATCCAAATTAGTACCACCAATATTGGTAAATAATAAAAATAATAAAAGGATAAAATGGAAAAACTAAAATGCAAGTCTCTAATAGTAAATAATTCCAAACCAAAGGGCAAGATTGAAAAAAAAAAAAAAACACGAGCATCAAGCATGTAAGCACTTCTTATATATATATAAATTCAAAAAACTCATTGTTGGGTGTTCAAAGTAGGAGTGACTGGGTATTCAAAATTGCAATGAGTGAACTTCTTGAACATATGTATTAGTATTAAAAAAAAAATTCAGGGTGTTTAATTAGCTAAAGAGTAGAGCCGCCGCTTGAGAGAGAGAGAGAGAGAGAGAGAGAGAGAGAGAACCTGAAATATGTTTGAAAGAAATTTTTCTGTCAGGATGTCGTTTTGCTTATTCTCAACCAATTTGAAGCAATTGTTGAAGCACACTATGGCATTACCTTGGATTTTGGATGGAATCCATATTGTTCTTAATGATGGGCAATCATTAGCAATTAGGGTATGCATTGTAGGTGAAATCTCTGGCAATTCTTGAAGCTTCTTGCACTGGCTCAAACACAACTCCTTCAGCCTTGAAAGTCGATTCATGCTTGCAGGTAAACTTTCCATGTTGTTTCCATTTAGGGATAAATATTTCAACGAGTAGATGCTACAAATGGCTATGGGGATAGATTTTAAATTACAAAAACTGAGATCTAGTGTCTGTAAAGACTCAAACCCTGACAAGGCTGCTGCTAGTTCAGAAGTCATGGAATTAGATGATATTCCTTTACACCCTTCTAGACTTAGTGTATCAAGCTCCTTTAGACGTCCAATGGAGGATGGGAGTTGTCTAATTGCAGTACAATCTAAACGAAGCTCATATAAACGGTACAAAACACCCAAGTTTGGTGGCAATTTGTCTAGTTTGGAGCAACCAGAAAGGATTAAAGTTCTAAGATCTTTTAGCGAACAAATGCTGTCTGGGATACTTCTCAAGTTTTTACAATCACTCAGACTAATCAAACCAAGATTGGTAAGATGTCCAACTGAAGGTGGAAGTTCACTGATACCTGTCCCATCTAAACAAAGCTTTGATAAACATTTCATATATCTCAAGCTGATCAAAACGTTATCAATCTTTGAACACCCAGAGACAATAAAAACTTCAAGAGATTCCAATTGAATGCCACATGGAAGACTCTTGAGACTTTTGCAGTCCTTCAAGTTCAAACAAATAAGCCTTCTGACAACTACAATGGATGGATGAAGATTAACCAAACTTGTACAACCTTCAAGAATCAGTCTTTCAAGATTTGGGGCCCCTGTGAAGTCTGGGCACTTCGTCAGATACGTCGAGTGACTAAGATTCATGATCCTTAACTTCCCTAGATGCTATTGAAGAAAAATATAAATACAAATAAATTACATAAATTATATAGAAATAAATTACGAAAATTATATTGTGTCACGGACTTTGCATCTTATTCAAAGTAATTAAAGAGAATGCATATTCATACCATTGTTCGCTTCCAAAGTTGTTCAATGCTACTATAGGTTAAGTGAAGTTCGACAAGATGCTCTGGTTGAAATGTTGAAGGCATGTATTTCATAGGGTATCCTAACTAGTCAAGATACCTTAATTTGTTAGGAAGATATTTGAGTTCTTCTGAGAGGTGCCTACAACAAATTTTGAGAATCCTCAAGTTCGACATCTTTGCAAAAGCTTTAGGCCTCAACTTCAATTGTTTTAGAAACCGAATGTCCTTTGGATCTGGATCTCTTAGGTCACTAGACTGCATAACTATGCCTTCCACTTTGTTTGTTCCCTAATAACCACAAGCAAATAACAAGAACACAATATTAGAAGGCTGACAAAATTATGCACAGCTAACTTTTGTTAATTAAACAATTTTTGAGTGTTCATGCTTTTCTATGAGACCTCTTACCGTATCGTCCATCAATACAGGTTTTATATCTTCATCACACCATAACCTAGTGCGCTTTCCAGGCTCTTTATGTGATTCCTCGCAAACAATATGCCACCCTAGTTCTTGTATCAAATCATGCATCAACAGCTTATTGCTTGAGATAGTTATAAGAGACTTTTGAACAAGAACATCTATTCCAATAATTGGGTGGAAGCCACAACTTTCTAGTATTTTTGTAACATCATTTTTGTCCTTCCCTTTGAAAAAACATGCAATATCTAAGAATATGTCTTTCTCTTCCAATTCCAATGCATCGTAACTTATTCTAAGTACTTGTAGAACTTCCTTGAGAGGGCTTTTTTTCAATCTATTTAATGAACTTTCCCATTCATCTTTGTTTCGACCACAAAGAAAAGAACCCAAAACTTCGAGAGCTAAAGGGACTCCGTTAGCATACTTTACTGCATGACGGACAAGCTCTCCATAGCCTCCCATTTGTCGGTGTTTCCCAAAGGCTTTCGATTCAAAGAGTTCTATAGCTTCATATTCTCTTAATTGCTCAACCTCATAGATATGTTTTATGCCATATCTAGTTAACACATGCTGATTTCGAGTCGTTACAATGATTCTACTTCCAAAACTGTACCAATCGTACTCTCCTACCAATTTTTTGAGTTCGGTTGATTCATCCACATCATCAAGCACGATAAGAACTTTTTTATGACATAATATGTTTCTTATCATATATACTGCATGACCATCACTTCCTATCTTCAAATCCTTTTCCATTAAGATTTTAGAAATGAGTTGTTCTTGCAAAGTTTTTAAACCACATTTTTCTAAAACTTCTCTAACATTCTCAATAAAGCTGTAACCTTCAAATTGGCAAGAGATACGATCATAAACAGATCTGGAAATAGTAGTCTTGCCTATTCCACTCGTTCCCCAAATACCTACAACACGAGCATTATCCATCCCTAAACCTAGCAATTCAATCACTTTCTCCGTACGAGAAACCATCCCAACTAGGTCTTTGCCAATGCTTGAACATGTATCAATTAATTTTCTTATCAATTAATTTTCTAAAAAGTATCTCGACAACTTCTTGGATGAACATTGATTCAGACCTGTGCAGATTTAGGGGAATAGCAATAAATTTATTTATCAAAACTCAAAAGAGCTATAAGAAGGAAAAGTGTCATTAGTTTGGTAAAATGGTGATTTATTTTACTCATTGCAATTGAATAGCACATATAAATATAGTTTCCTTCTATTTGATATGATCATAAAGAAAAACATGAAAAGTCCTTATTTGGTTTATTTGAATGGCACATTGGGTTTCTAAATTTTCCCACAATTGATCTACTTTACTAGTTATTGAACTACATTTGTTCAGTTCTACTCTAATTTGTTGTCAGAAACCCTTAGGAAGATTTCTATTTATAGAGTTGTTTATAGTATTTTTTATTTCAAAAATTTGTGTAAGAGTGTTCGATGAAATTTTGGTTTACATCTTATGAGTCATAAATAGTTTAAATAAACATGCAAGGGGATAGATTTTGATTATTAACTTTTAGCTTGCTAGAAACCGCATCAAATAAGTTAGACTATATTTCTAACCCTTCAACTTTAAGACAAAGTTATTTTTGAATTTACGAGTTTGGTACAAATTTGTAGAGGAAAAGGAAAGAGTGCAAGAAATGTAAATAAAATATAAGTAAAAAAATTTCACCCTTCCTTCGATCTTTTTCTTTCCTCCATAAATTCATGTCCAAACAAACCCTAGATCCAAACACAAAGGTTATATGATGATTTTCTTTTTCTTTAATGTAATTAAATTGACAATGCTTATTTCACGCATATTATAATGTTTCTTAAATCGTTATTTTATTACACATATTATAATGTTTCCCAAATCATTATTTTTACTGTCAAACTTATTATTTCTTAAATATGATAAGTTGCACTAAGATTATCCTTCCAAATCATTATTATGTTATAGAGTTATTTCAGTTGCACTAAGATTATCCTTCCAAATCATTTTTTTTTTTCCTATTTTAATCAGATCTTGCATCGCATATGCTGCAACCTCTCCTTAAATAATTTTATAATTATATCTGCATAAACATGAGGAAAAATTGGTGAAAGTGTTCCGAAAGGAAGGCCAACTTTGATGGTTACAAGGAGACGTGCCGTTTTGGGAATAAAATAAAAAATCATGTTTTTGGACAAAACGTCCAAAAATGCAAGTGCCAAAAACGCAACAAAATGGGTTTGGGAAGAGCCAAAAACACAAGTGTAAAATTACAAATTAGGGCCTATGACAAAAAAATAAAAAAATAAATTTCTTATGTTGGATAAGGGTATTTTGATTATTTTAATTTGATTTGACACCATAAACAAATATTAAACTAAAAAGCCAAAAGTCAACTTTTTACCAACTTCCCAAAACAGCATAGCACTCCCTGATTGGTAAGTTCAAAAATACAGTGAAAAGAATAATTTTGGAGATTTAGTTAAAACTTTCTCATAATAAAATTTCAATGCATTAAGGATAATCACAAAAAAAATTTCTTGAAAAGTTTAACACATCACTTTTATCAAAATATTAAATTTTAAAATAATATAATTTTTGATGTAAATGTCAATTTTTAATAAATTTCAGTCTGCTTGGTTTCCATTTCTTGAATTCACTTTTTAGAAAATTTTACAGTTTCGTTTTTCATATTTTTTTTTGTTTTCACTGAATTTTTTTAATATTTTAAGTAATTTTTTTATAAATTTTTTTGACACACCTAACATAAATACATTTAAAAAGTATAATATTTGTGAAAAAAATCTTAAAAAATTCACTAAATAGGAAAAATATGAAGACAAAAAAAGAAATAAAATTCAGTATATTTTTCATATTTTTGTATATTTATTATTTTTTTAAACTATATTTTTCACAAATATTTTCTTATTTAGATATATCTAAGTAAGGTGCATCTAACAAAATAAAAAATTACTCGAAATTTTAAAAATATTCAATAAAAACTAAATTTTCAAAAAATTAAACTCAAAAAATTAAAACCAAATACATTGATTAATATTTTTTGAATCCTCTCATCAAGATTTATCAAATAAAATCCATGTTGATTATGAAATTCTTAAAAAAAAAACATAAAAATTTATTACCGTTAAAATTGATGTAAACATGTTATTCTGTTTGACAGTAATATGTTATTCTGGTTTACAGTAAGATGTTACTTAGGCAATATTGTTCAAGAAAAAAAAAATATATATATTTTACTTTATCCTTACTTAATTATGTATTTTTTCCTTAGAGATTTACGAACTAAAATAAATTGAACTATCATTTTTATTAAATAAGGATCCAATGAAAGAGTTTTGACTAAAATTTTCAATAATTTTTTATATTTTTACTCTTTGTATATTTTTGTACTAATTTTTTTTTTTTAATCTCATAAGTTTAATTCTACAAATCTATTTTTAACAAAATTGACATATGTGAATTTAACTTTTTGAAATGTTTCAAGATCAATATTAGTATGAAATTTAAAATATATATATTGATAAAAAGTGAATATATACCATCGCAATTTACCCACAATGATACACAATTAATGATATATGCCCAATTTGTCACATTACTTTGAAAGAATTTGTGAGAAGTATATCATTACACAAGTTTTATCTAATTATCAGTTACCTGACGATTGCATCACTGGGGTAAGGCCATCCTGATAAATTGGCAACTTGCTCCAAAGCATTCCTCCACCTTTGAACATTCTCCATCCTCAATACTCCCTGTTTGGAAACCAATTCATCAAATCCATCCCCAAAACTCCCTCTTTGCCTTCTCACTTCTGATGGATGCTGAGAGGGTAATTTTGGTGAAAATTGGGCCGAGCTATGAGATGGACTTTATGGCCCAAAGTACGAAGGACTGGGTAAAAAGGCCGAAAAGTTACTCCGGCCCAGGAGAGATAAAGTTACTTCGGCCCAAGAATTGTAAAGTTATTCCGGTCCGGAAGCAACTTGGAGTTATGCCGGTCTCAGAGTTAGTCCGGTTATGACGTATTGTGGTTAGAACGGTCAAAACCTTGCTACTCGGTAGCTCGGTCTAAACATACCATGGTTTGTACATGAAAGAACCGAGATAGGGAGTGGGAAAGAAAGAACCGAACTAAGGATAGTTCGGCCTACTCTGTGGCTCAACATAGCCAGTATTATTTCGGTCATGTGGTAGTTCGGCCATGGTAAAAACCATCTCACTTGGTTTAAGCAGTGAGGGGGGTGTTGAGGGATAAACATTATCTTTCAGGAGTATGAATCCTAGGAGGACTCTGCATGGAGAAGTAGAAGTCCTACTAGGATTGTGCCACACGAAACTTATAAAAGCTCACAAACATCACCTTGGGGGAGGTAACACACAACTTTGCTTTCTGAATACACAGAGCTTTGTCTATTTGTCAAGTTTGCTGACTTAGGCATCGGAGGGGTTTCCGGCACACACCCGCCGGCTAGCCCACGTTTGTGTTTTCAGGTGGTAGAGCGACGACGTACGGAGGAGCAGACTTGGTCAACAGGATTATACGAGAAGGTTTATTTCTTTCCCGTACAATTGGCGCCGTCTGTGGGAAAAACAGACAGAACGAAACCTCTTGATTAAGCTTTTCCTCTTCAGAAACAATGGCACACATTGAAGAACTACCGCAGTCCGCCGTCGACGGGCTAACTCCAGATGGGGGCGCAAGGCGTGAAGGATTACCCTCTGTCCCTCCCATGGCAGACTCGGAGCCCCAACGACATAACACCAGGAGGGATACTAGGGGGAGGCGAACTAACAACCCTTGTCATTCTCGTTCGCAAAGTCCTGATTGGCAAAGGCGGAGGATTGATTCTCAAGCGCTGGAAGACCGCGTGAAGGAGCAAGATGAATTGATAAGAAAGATGGCGGCAGACATGGAAGCCTTGAAGCGCCAGATGAAGAAAAAAGAAGTGGCGACAGGAGAGGGGCGCAAAAACAAGACGCCCCCTCGCCACTCAAAAAATCGTAGTAGGAATACCACACCCTCGCAAGGAGAGAGCAGAAGCCTCAGGACAGGCGACACTCAATCTTGGTCTTCCAGAATTCGTCACTCCAGGTCTGAGAGGACGAGATCTGAAAGATCGTACACTGAAGGAAGCACGTATTGGCCCTCGCATTCGCACCAAACCAGATCTAGACAGACGGAGTTACCCAGATCATCCGACTTACGAACCGTGCTCGAAGAAAAAGCACGATGCAAGGAAGATGCCAGGGCACGGGATCCACATAGAGTTTCTGCCTTACAACGGTTGGCTCCTCGGACGCATGGAAGCGTCGAGGTTGGAATGCCAATACCGCGCCCTGCCTACGAACCAACGGACAAAGCATTAGCAAGGCTGCAGACTTCGCCGTTTGTTCCGGCGATTGAAAACGCGCCCCCTACCATCAGGCTTCTTTCAGCCAAAATTCACTACATATGAAGGGAAGACGGACCCCTACTCACACTTGAGCCACTTTCGCCAGGTCATGGCTGTATACAGGCGAAACGAGGCCTTAATGTGTATACTCTTCCCATCAAGCCTTGGCGACCTAGGCTTGACTTGGTTCGAGAAACTTCCAGAGGGCAGCATAGCCTCCTGGGCACAATTGGCAGAAGCGTTCGTAACAAGGTTCCGAACAAACACCAAAACACCGGTGGAGATCGACTAGCTACTCTCCATCGATATGGGCGATAAAGAGACCCTTAGATCCTACAAGAGTCGCTATTGGGAGACATTCAATCAGATTGGGGACTGCCCCACCAATCTCGCCATTGCACAGTATAAAAGAGGCCTTCCAGTCGGGAACAGACTAAGGGACTCAATCACCATGACGCCGCCCCTCACCATGGAAGCCTTGATGGAAAGAGTGCACCAGCACATCAGGGTAGGGGTAGAAGAGCATGGCGCACGTGCCAAAGCAAAATCTAGTGCGACCGCAGTACCAGAAAAGAAAACCTCAGCAAAGCTCAATGCAGCAGATCGTCAGAATAGAAACGGACGTGGCAGACGAGATAACGGAGAAGACCCAGATAAAAGATGGTTAAGAATCCGCACTGCCATAACAACGGTGTTCAAAAAACCGATATATCGGATTCTAAGCGAAATAACAGATGAGCCTTTCGTCAAGTGGCCAGCCAAGCTAGGAGAAGCTCAGAAGGACTATGACGAAAGATTACGGTGCACCTTCCACAAAGAAAAAGGGCACCGCACTGAAAATTGCACGCCATTGAGACAGCACTTGGAGGAATTGGTGGCAGCAGGACACCTGGATAAGTACATTGAAAGAGGGACGCAGCCAGCCCCCCAGGACCATAATAACCCCAATGGGATGCCAATCGACGCCCCGCCTCAGGGCATTATCAATGTGATACATGGAGTTTTTGAACCTGAGCGTGTATGTGAGCTCAGAGGATCAATCAAAAAGGCTGAGCACTTTAGAGAAGTGCTAAGTGCCCAACTTGCCATCAAGAAGGGGAAGACAGAGGCAACGAACGTCATGTCCTTTTCGGATAAAGATTTGGAACGAATTTACTGCCCCCACAATGATGCCCTAGTCGTCACTCTCCGAGTCAAGGATTTTGACGTCAAGCGGATTCTAATTGACCAGGGTAGTTCATGTGAAATCATGTACTACGAAACATTTAAACAATTAAAACTGTAAGACAAAGACTTGGCGCCTGCCGTATCTCCCCTAATTGGATTCAATTCCATGCCAGAATGGCCCGTCGGTAAGATAATTCTTCCAGTCAGAGCAGGAAGCGTGACAAAACAAGTGGAGTTCTGGGTATTGAAGGTCCCCTCCACTTACAACATCATCTTGGGCAGAACATGGCTGCATGCCATGCGATCGGTGGCGTCATCCTACCACCAAGTGATGTGGTTTCCCAACGACACCGGTATAATTGAAGAAGTCTATGGAGATCAGATCATGTCAAAGCAATGCTTCGCCACGGTGAATGACAGCCGCGCTGCCAAAGGATACGTCCATTCGGTGGAAGAACCCGAAAGTAATGAGCTATTCGCAGATGTCGGCAAAGTGGTAGATCAGAAAGCAGTGGAGGACTTGGTAGAGGTAAAAATAGATGAAAAGAACCCGGATAAGTTCTTTTTGCTCGGTTCGTCGTTGTCCAGCACTGAGAGATTAGAGGTCTTGGAATTCTTGACCTCTAACATCGAAGTGTTCGCCTGGACACCCTACGACATGCCAGGCATTAATCCAAACTTCATCTGTCACCAACTTAATGTCCACCCATCCGCCAGACCAGTCATTCAGCGCACTCGCAGATCGGCACTTCACCATGCCGAAATAGTGGCAGAAGAAGTAGGTAACCTGCTGGAGGTAGGAGCAATTAGAGAGGTGCACTACCCAAAATGGATCTCCAACACGGTCGTAGTGCCAAAGAAGAATGGAAAATAGCGTGTCTGTGTCGACTACAAAACAGTCAACAAGGCGTGCCCAAAAGATAGCTTCCCTCTACCACGGATAGATCAACTGGTAGACCTGATGGCAGGGCACAACCGACTTAGCTTTCTGGATGCATACAGAGGCTACCACCAAATCGCCATGCATGAGCCAGACCAGGAGGTCACATCTTTTACAACTCCAAGAGGACTAAGGTCATGCCTTTTGGCTTAAAGAATGCAGGGGCAACATTCCAACGGATGGTTACCAAGATGTTTGAACCATTGTTAGGCAGAACAATGGAGGCTTACATCGACGACATGGTGGTCAAGAGCAAGGATGAGAATGACCATCTCAAGGACCTAGGCGAGATGTTTGAGATTCTAAAGAAGCACAAGTTGCGCCTCAATGCATCCAAGTGTGCATTCGGAGTAGGATCTGGCAAATTCTTGGGCTTCCTTGTGACCAACCGAGGTATAGAAGCGGACCCCTCCCAGATCAAAGCAATCCAAGATTTGGAGAGACCAAACTCAGTGAAAGAAGTACAGCATCTCACCGGCATGGCAGCTGCGCTCAACCGGTTCATAAGCAGGTCGTCAGATAGATTACGACCATTTTTTCATGCCTTAAAAGCCAAGTTTGAGTGGGATGAAGAATGCGACCAAGCTCTGGAAAGCTTGAAGGAATATATGTCTTCCCCACCACCGCTTGTTACCCCAGTACCTGTTGACGAACTCTTCTTGTACCTAGCAGTCTCTCAGCACGCAGTTAGCGCAGTGTTGGTTCGTGCAGAAGGAATCCAACACCTACCCATCTATTATGTCAGC
>NW_021024788.1:194292-238491 GCF_004153795.1 Camellia sinensis | reverse complement strand
GTTTGGCAGAATATCATCACTCGGTTTGGCATACCAAAAGCCCTAATCTCAGACAATGGCACTCAGTTCGACGGCAGAATCTTCAGAAACTTTTGTGAAGAGTACAAGATAGAATTCTACAATTCTACACCGGCATATCCTCAAGCAAATGGCCAAGCAGAAGCATCAAATAAAATTGTCTTGGACGGATTGAAGAAAAGGTTAGAGAAGGCAAAAGGCAAAAGGCAAGTGGCAAGTGGGCGGACGAACTTCCTCATGTTTTATGGGCTTACAGCACCACACCTCGACGATCAACAGGAGAGACACCATTCTCCTTAGCCTACGGAGTGGAAGCAGTAATCCCACTGGAAGTTGGCCTCCCCACAATTCGAAGCGAAAATTTTGATCCAGACTTGAATGGAGAAGCCATAGCGTTGGAACTCGACCTTGCGGAAGAAAGAAGAGAGAGAGCACTGGTTCACATTGCCTCATACCAACAAGAGTTATCCAGAAAATACAACAAAACGGTGCATCCAAGACAATTCAAGATCGGAGATTGGGTACTACGCAAAGTAATGGGAAACACCTTGATACCAGGAGATAGCAAGTTAGGGCCAAACTGGGAAGGTCCATACAAAGTGGTTGGGTTAGTAGGCAAAGGGGCATACCACCTAGAAGACAAGGACGACAAAGCAATTCCTAGGCCATGGAACACGGCCAATCTCAAGTTATTTTACTTTTAGCTTTTCTCTTTCAAGCATGTGTAATTTTTTCTTTCCTCAATAAAACAAGTGATTCTTTTCAGCATAAGTTGTTCTCTGTAAAAGTTAGCTTTAGTGAAGTTTAGGTACATTGCAAACATTTTATTCTAGGTTAGCAGGAAAAAACTAACTTAGAGGTTGGCTGGATTAAACCAACACCCCTCCTAAGCCCAGGATAAGGATCCAGGCTGCAGGACGTTTGGTCGGAATAACCAAACATTATTCTAAGTTAGCTGGAAAAACTAACTTAGAGGTTGGCTGAACTAAACAAACACCCTTCCTAAGCCCAGGATAAGGATTCAGGCTGCAGGACGTTTGGTCGGAATAACCAAACATTATTCTAAGTTGGCTGGAAAAACTAACTTAGAGGTTGGCTGGAATAAACCAATTCTTTGTACTCTTCAGCCGAAGTAAGGGTATGGCTGAAGAGTGGTTGGCTGGAATAAACCAACTCTCTGTACTCTTCAGCCGAAGTAAGGGTAAGGCTGAAGAGTGGTTGGCTGGATTAAACCAACTCTTTGTACTCTTCAGCCGAAGTAAGGGTATGGCTGAAGAGTGGTTGGCTGGATTAAACCAACTCTTTGTACTCTTCAGCCGAAGTAAGGGTAAGGCTGAAGAGTGGTTGGCTGGAATAAACCAACTCTTTGTACTCTTCAGCCGAAGTAAGGGTATGGTTGAAGAATGGTTGGCTGGAATAAACCAACTCCTGTTACTCTTCAACCGAAGTAAGTGTAAGGCTGAAGAGTGGTTGGCTAGAGTAAACCAACTCTTTGTACTCTTCAGCCGAAGTAAGTGTAAGGCTGGAGAGTGGATTGGCTGGCTTTTAAACTCTTTGTACTCCTCAGCCGAACTAATTATGTCGGCTAAAGAGTGGTTGGCTAGTAAGCATAGTGAGATTGACCAGCCAAAACCGAGATAAAAATTAAAAATAAAAAGATCATGGAAAAATCATAACAAGCACAAACGTACAGATCAACCGATGTAAGAGTTCAAGCAAATTTTCATTCATCAACAGGCAAATACAAAGGAGGGGCCATAGCCCGGTTACAAAAGCAAAAAAGAAAAAGCAAAAAGACAATCAGTTGAAAAGATCATCAATTTTGGCATCAAACGCAACATCGGCATCAACACGAAGACCGGTTTCAGGCGGGAGCTCGCTCTCGGTCACAAGGGTGGTTTCGGTCGGAACCACGGTTTCACCTGGTAGTTCAATAGTCAGGTCTTCCACCGTGGGCTCCAGCCGAACTGACTGGTCCGCATTGACAACCGGAGTATCCTCAGAGGCAGAGTCTTCGTCAGAGTCTGAGCCTTCAAGAAATTGCTGCTGAATGGCATCAGCATACTCCACTAGGGAGTTCGGTATGAAGTAGGCTGGAGGGTTGAAAACCTCGGTCTGTGGATCGTGACCGAGCTTCTCAACAGCTGCCCTCCAACCGTACTTAAAGAATAGTTCCTTGGCGGCTTCGCATTGCTGGATATAAGCATCCTCTGCCTTCTTGAAGCCTCGCTTTTCGGCTCCTTTTGCGCTCTCCTTCAGCTGGGTTATCTCGGTATCTTTCTTCTTTTCAAGCTTCACCAGCTCGCGCAGATACTTATCCTTTAAAGCAATGGCAGCCTTCTGCTTTTCTGCTTCGGCCGAACTAACCAGTCCGGCCAGTCGGCCATTCTCAGCTCGTAGCTCGGCCATTTGTTTTCTGGCCTCCTCTAGCTCGGCCGTCTTCGCTTCGGCTTCTACCACGGCTTGTCTTGTTGTTTTCCTGAGCTCTAACACTTTCCTGTGAGTGATGTTGTTTTTCTGAATGGACTGACAAAACAAAGACTTCCCTTAAGCCAAAGTGAAAGTTGAAAAAACTAGACACAAAAACGGACGGAGCTATTTACCAGGATCATCGATTTTGTCGAAGACCGGATGGCCTTCAGTTCGGTGTTTAGTTGCTTTTGGTGGTGCTCCATATCTTTGGGGAGGCACACACTCTTGGCCAGGTTGAAGGCCAACTGGTGGTCCTTATCAGCAACAACCGAATCAGAGTCTTGGATATCTCGGTTGTTGAAGGTAAGTTTTGGGGCCCAGCTACTGGTAGTTCGGTCAGAAGGCTCCGGTTGGGGGCTCGGTGGCGGGCTCGGTGGAAGAATAGTTTCGTCTTCATCAACCAAGCGTTGTTCAGTTTCGGTAGTCCGGGCACGCTTGGTTCGGTGGGATGAGGACGGTTGTTGCGTAGGAAGCGCCACCACCGCTTCTTGGGTTTGACTTGATGGTGGTACTTCGGCCCTGTTGGTTTCGGTTAGAAGCGCCCTTACTCTGTTCTTTTTGGCCATCTTCTCTTCAACAGTTAGTGGAATTAGTCTGATTTGTGGTAAGGTTGGGTCCGGCTCTGGTGCGTCTTCAAGAAGAAAATCAGTCACCCTGGCTTTTCGGCGACCACTGTATCTGTAGGTCGGCTCGAACTTTAGCAATTTGGCCCAACTACGTTCTGGATACCGTAGTGCGGCGCGCAAAGTAGCTAGGTTTGGGTAGCTGTATAAAGAGTGAAGGTGGGCAGAATCTGCGAAAGAATACAACTGTTAGTTCGGCTGAAAGATTAAAAATCGAAATATAATAAAGCAAGCAAGAAAACCGAAGTGAATTTACCGGGCTCTCCTTTTTTCCAATTTATACGTCGGCCAGGAATCTAGGCTTGATGATCCTCAAAATTCCCAGATACCCAGAAAAAGTCGTCGTCGTTCAAGTCTTTATCCGGTGTATATTTTATTATTTTCTCTCGGCGACGGCGTATTCTTAAATAATAGACCCATCCATCTTCTTTTGAATCAATGGAGTATTGGTGGAAGATTTCGGCCAGGCCAAGGTTTAGTCCGGCTTGGCGGTTCAGTTCGGCTATTCCCATTATGATGCGGTAGGAATTGGTGGATAGTTGGGTTGGGCATAGTCTGGTTTGCCTAAGAAACTCACATATCAAGGGTTGGACTGGAAATCGCAGTCCGGTTTCAATTATGGATAAGAAGGTGAAGGGAACAAAGCCTTCATTATCCCAAGGAATGACATCTTTTTCGGCTAAAGACAGGTGGACGTCATCGGGTATATTGTAGTCTTTTCTTATTATACATATCTCACACACTACATGAGGAACTTTAAACAAATACTAAGCTTAGCAAAATAAAACTAAGGCCTCAACACGGAGGCATTGCTTGGGTGGCTTGACAAAGGGTGGACTCTGAGGCAAACTCTAATGCTAATTCTCTAGTTGCTCACCTACATATACATATAAATAGTGAGCTAAAGCCCAGCAAGTAATAACAGAATAAAGAGGTTAAATGAATGAAGTTCGATAACATTGCCAAACCAAATCTTATTTTAGTTCTCAATAATCAATAATCAATAAACTTCATCATAGATATCACTTAGCATCAATTTGTGTGGTACATCTATGAAGAAATAATATTCCAATAACAATGGACCATAAAGGTCTAACACTAGAGATCTCTGTGTGTCAATCAATCTAAAAGCCATGGTATTGTTTCCCCCAAGCAAGGGCCTAGCCGTGGTATTGTTACCCCCGCGCAAGGGCCTAGCCATAGTATTATCTCCCCCAGGCAAGGGTCTAGCCGTGGTATTGTTAACCCCAGGCAAAGGCCTAGCCATGGTATTGTTTCCCCCAGGCAAGGGCCTAGCCATGGTATTGTTACCCCCAGGCAAGTGCCTATGTTCAATGGATGCCACAATACAATTTCAAAAGTGAACTTCATTCATCAATAGAAAATAACTCTTCATCAAACCATTCAATCATTCATATATCAACTTTGTAAGCAGTACGATTTCGAAAGTAAATATTACTTGAACATATCTTTATTAAATTACTACTCACAGTGGGTCAAGTCATATAAGGGCTCGGACGTCCACCTATACAAATCACATAACAAAAACACAATAAAAGCACCATTCAATATTCAGTTCATTTTAATTTAACTCTCTTTATGTGTTTCTAGCTTATTTCATGACTATATGAGTTCAATTGGTGCCTAAGAATACTTAAAATGTCATGAGGATGCACGTAGGCACTTAAAAGAGTTAGTCAAAAACTACTGAAAACGGGTCTTCGCTCGAGCACACCTTTGGTCGATCGAGCGGTCTGCAAAGCTCTGTAAAAATACTGGATGGCCTCAATGTTCGCTCGAGCGATGACTTTACCACTCAAGTGGTCAGCAAATTTTCAATGCTTTTGAAACCAATAAAATAATTGCCGAACATATTTTCAAAACTTAGACTCTTGCATGAACCAATTTAAACATGTAATTTTATTAATAAAGATGAATAATACAAAAATTTCTTTGATCAAAATAATTTCATGAATATAATAATTTCAACATTTTTCTTCTTTTGTGTTATAAAACATAAAATAGAGCTATAAAGCTCTTTAAAAGAAATATTTCCATATATGAAATTTAAATCAAAATCAAACTAATTTTTGATTCTCAAGTATAAATTGTAATTTATTCCCAAATTTGTCCAATTTAGGTTTAATTCATTTTCTTTTTATCAAACCCACAAATTTTAAAATATGAATTAAACTTTCTAAACTCTTGAAATTTCATGATGTATGTAAAAATAGAACCCAATTTCATTATTAATAACAAAAATCAAACTTATCTAAAGAATTACAAAATCAATTTCTTAGAATTTCGACTTAACTTAATTTTTAACCAAAAACTTAATTTATGATCATAGATGTTCCAAAATGTGTCTAAATTGAATAAAACTTTTAAATTAAATTACATGCATGGATTAAAGATCAAAATCAAACAAATTCCTAATTTTCAAAGCTTTTCCTTTTTCTCTTCAAAATCCAAAATTGAGATTATAAAATTCCTAGAAAAGATATTTACATGTGCATAATTAAAACTACAACTAACTAATTATATATATATATTTCAAAATCAAGACATAATTAAGTTCCTAATTTAATCCTTAATTTGCCCTAATTTAGGTTTGTATCAATTTTCTGCATGTACAATCCAACCTTAAATTATGATCATAGAGCTTCCAAACATGTTTAAATTGAATAAAATAAAAACTCTCAAATTAGATTTACATGCATACATAAGAACCAAAATCAACTAATTCTTAATTTGATCTTCAATTTCAGATTTATGAGTTTAATCCGTATATAGAATATTATAACCTAGAAAAACATTTGTCTACAAAGAATTTGGGGACTAATTGACTTAAACACAATTTCCATGACATTTTCTTGAAACCCATTTTACCCCAAAACCACTTCAACATTCATCTTTAATCATCTCAAAACTCATCTTAAATCAATTTATATCTACATTATTTAAACAATAGTAGGAAGAGGATGAGATTTCTTACCTTAGGATGATTTTTCCACAATTTTTGGCTTGAATTTTGATGTCTCACGAAGCCCTCTTCTTCCTCTCTGTTTCTCTCACTCTTTTTCTTTACTTCTCCAAATGTTTGTTTTGAGCCAAATGAAGTTACACCTCTTCTTGAACTCAACAGCACACACATACACAACTCACCCCTTGTACTCAGCCTTACACGTACACACACACACGTGCGTCAACATATACACACACCCCACAATTTGCTGAATACACCCATGCTCATTTACAACCTTTATTTTAGATTCTTCCATAAATTAATTTATGTTTAGGATTGATTTAATTAAGCCTCACTTAATCTTAATAAATCTTAATTAATACATAATTAAATTAATTATAACTAATCATAAATCTCACATATTTTAACTAGTCTAATTTGATTTCCATTAAGGCTCAATTAATTATATTTAATCTTTATCATTCTGAATTAGATTTTTAATCAAACTCCTCAAAGGCTCCAAATATTAAATTAAACTTATTGTCATCATCAATTTTGATTTCCCAAATCATTTAGGCCTTCAATTTCTGATCAGACTCCAAATTTCCGTGAATAAATTACATATTCAAATTGAACACCCCATAAATAAATTTAATTCATAATAATCACAATTCTCAATCCTCATAATTTAATTAACTTAATTAACTCCAAATCGGACCTAAGTAATCAAATCTCAATTTTACTAAATTGAATCGAATATTTAATTAAACTCTCATATGGTCTGATACTTGAAATTAAACTGAATCAACTCATCAATTTTACCTTCTTAAGCCACTTAAGCTTTTAATTTCTAATTCCAAAATAGCCCTTTTATAAAATTATATACGAATCAACACCAATATTGTCTATCAATTCCGCAATTAAATCAGAATAATAATTAATTAAAATCCAAATCACCTTAATTAATTAAATGTAAAATATTATATGTGGCGGGGTCGTCACAACCTTTGCCCCATCTGCCTCCGCCAGTGCAAGTTGAACCGGACAGCAATGATGTCATCAACCTAACTTAGAGTTCATGAAGATGAAACCGCCAACGTTCTTAGGTGGTATTGAACCATTAAAGGCAGAGACATGGCTACTTGAAATGGAAAAATTATTTGAAGTATTTCCCTTCTCTGAGACTCAAAAGGTTCTTTTGGCCACTTATACCTTAAAAGATGAAGCTCGAAGATGGTGGTTGCTAATTCGAAATTGCAATGAAAGTATGACATGGGTCAAATTCAAAGAGATTTTCTGCGACAAGTACTTCTCTTAGTGCTTTCGGGACCGAAAAGTTTTTGAATTTCAAGAACTCAAGCAAAGCAACATGTCAATAGTCGAGTACGAGGCTAAGTTCACGAAGTTAGCCTGCACCCCACATGGTTGATACAGATTACAAGAAAGCCTGGAAGTTTGAAAGAGGTCTCAATCTGGATATCTTTGATCAGGTAAGAGTGTTGAAGCTGCTCACATATGTGGATGTTCTTGACAGAGCCTTAATGGCTGAAGGCAACCTAGCATCTATGAATAAACTAAGGCTCCAACAACAACGGAATGGAGAGGTAAGAGGTCTGGGTATAGTTTCAGAAAGGGCCGCTCTTTTGTAAACAAAAAGCAAAACACAGGGTCTATAAGTAGCTCAAGTCAGAGTAGTGGGTCTATTCCAATTTATCCTGATTGTGGAAGGAAGCATAGAGGCGTGTGTTATCGTGAATCTGGAGCTTGTTTTTGATGTGGCAAGGTAGGCCATGTAGTGAAAGATTGTTCGCTTGGATTCGATAATGCCAACCGTCCTGCAGCAAGTTCAGGAAGATCCGCTTCTGCATCTAGAACAAATATGAGAGTTAATGCTGGGAGAGAAACCTTGAGACAAGGCCTAATTTTCGCACTAGTGCTTGGTGATATGCAATACACTGAAACTGTGGTGTCAAGTATAATTCCCATATGTGCTCAAAATGCCTATGTGTTGATAGATTCTGGCTCTACACATTCTTTTCTATCGCATGCATTTTCTTAAAAACTGACGAGACCATTAGAACCTATGAATTATTTACTATCTGTATTTACGCCATCTGGAGGTTCTATGGTGTGTGCTTATGTTTATCCGACATGTGATATGGTGATTGGTGATATGACATTGTATGTTGATTTGTTGCCAGTGGGTACTGATCATTTTGATTGTATACTTAGTATGGATCGGTTGACGAAGTATTGTGCAACTATTGATTGTGTGAATAAAAATGTGGTGTTTCGACCAACTGGTAGACCTAAGTTTGTATTTGTTAGGAATATGGTAATTCTTCCACCGTACTTGATTTCTTTTGTGAAAGCCAAAAAATTATCGAGAAAAGGGTGCCGAGGTTACTTGTGTTATGAATTTCCTGATGTCTTTTCAAATGAATTGCCCGAGGATCTAATTGATAGGGAAATTGAGTTTACTATTGATGTAGTACCTGGAACACAACGTACTTCTAAAACCCCTTACAGAATGTCAACCTCAGAACTGAAAGAATTGAAAATCCAACTTCAAGAACTGTTAGATAAGAAGTTTATCCTACTGAGTACTTCACCTTGGGGTGCTCCTGTTTTGTTTGTCAAAAAGAAAGATAGGTCTTTAAGGCTACGTATTGATTACTGTGAATTGAACAAAGTAACTGTTAAGAATAAATATCCACTACCCTGAATAGATGATTTATTTGACCAACTCCAAGGAGCCCAGGTGTTCTCCAAAATAGATCTTAGATCCAGGTATCACCAATTAAAAGTTAAGGCAGAAGACGTAGAAAAAACCACATTCCGGACTATATAGGGGCACTATGAGTTTTTGGTAATGCCATTTAGGATAACGAATGCACCAGCAGCCTTTATGGACCTAATGAATAGAGTGTTTAAATCATATTTGGATGAATTTGTTGTTGTGTTCATTGATGATATTTTGATTTACTCTAAAAGTAGGGAAGATCACAAAAATCATTTGAGAACTGTGCTACAGATTCTGAGAGAAAGGAAACTGTATGCAAAACTCTCCAAATGTGAATTTTGGCTTGACAGTGTGACCTTTCTGGGGCATGTGATCAACAAAGATGGCATATCAGTTGACCCACAAAAGATTGAAGCTATTGTTGACTGGCCAACACCGACAAATGTATTGGAAGTTAGAAGTTTTCTGGGACTTGCTGGCTATTATAGAAGATTTGTGAAAGACTTCTCCAAACTTGCCATGCCATTGACACAGTTGACACAGAAAAATGTGTCGTTTGATTGGAATGATTAAAGAGAATCTGCCTTTGAAGAGTTGAAAACCAGGTTAGTAACTGCATCGATTTTAACTTTATCCAATGGTACTAATGGGTTTTAGATTTACTGTGAGGCTTCATACAAGGGTCTAGGGTGTGTGCTTATGCAAAATGAGAAGGTGATTGCGTATGCTTCGTGACAACTCCGACCACATGGAAATAATTATCCGATCCATGACCTTGAACTTGCAATTGTGGTTTTTGCTTTGAAAATCTGGCGCCATTATCTGTATGGAGTAACTTGTGAAGTGTATACTGATCATAAAAGCTTGAAATATTTATTTACTTAGAAAGAATTAAACATGAGACAAAGAAGATAGTTAGAGTTAATTAAAGATTATGACTTGCAGATTTTGTACCATCCGAGAAAGGCAAATACAATTGCAAATGCTTTGAGCCGAAAGTCTAATGGGAATTTATCATGTTTGTTCACTGACCAGAAGGAATTGTTGTGTGATCTGGAAAAAAATGAAATTAAAGTGGTTTTGCGTGAATAGGGTGGAGTTTTAGCCTCAATCTCTGCACAACTGGCCATAGTTGAGGAAGTTAAGGAAAAACAATTACAAGATGAATTTCTGAAAAAGATTATTGATGAGATTGGGTCAAAACCGAGGCTCGGATTTGTGTTTGAAGACAATATTCTGACATTTCAATAGAGACTTTGCATACCAGATTATTCTAAATTGAGAAAGCGTATCATGACCGAAGCTCACAACTTGAAATTTGCTATGCATCCGGGGAATACAAAGATGTACTAAGACTTGAAACAAAGTTTTTGGTGGCCTGGAATAAAGAAAAGCATTGCTGATTTTGTGGCTAGATGTCTGCATTGCTAGCTAGTTAAAGCTGAACATCAACCACCCGTCGGACTACTTCAACCGCTCCCAATTCCAAAATGGAAATGAGAGCACATTACAATGGATTTCATTGTTGGACTGCCTCGCTCCTCTCAAGGTATGGATTCTATCTGGGTCATTAGGGATTGTTTAACTAAATCTACCCACTTTTTACCTGTCAAATCTTTGTATAATGCGGATAAGTTGGCTAATCTATATGTAAATGAGATTGTGAGACTACATGGAGTTCCAGTTTCCATAGTATCTGACAGGGATCCTAAGTTCACTTCGAGATTCTGGCAGAGTTTGCAACAGGCTTTCAGATTGAGTAGTGCTTATCACCTACAAACAGATGGACAATCTGAACAGACCATTCAAACTTTGGAAAATATGTTGAGAATGTATGTGTTAGACTTCCAAGGAAATTGGGAGACTCATCTACCTTTGGCCGAATTTGTGTGCAACAACAACTACCATTCAAGCATTAGTATGGCTCCTTATGAAACCTTGTATGGTAGAAAGTGTCGTTCTCCAATTTGTTTGGCCGAAGTCGGTGATAGACTGTTATTGGGCCAGAATTAGTCCAAGAGACAACTGAGAAGGTGAAGCTAATATAGCAACATTTGAAAATTACACAAAGTTTGCAAAAGAGTTATATAGATGTTTGAAGGTGAGATAGAGAATATGAGGTTGAGGACCATGTGTTTATAAAAGTGACTCCGATGAAAGGTCAAACACGATTTGGAGTGAAAGACAAGTTGGCACCGAGATACATTGGGCTATATGAAATTCTTGAGAAAATCAATCCGGTGACGTATCAAGTAGCCTTACCGCCAGTTATAGAACATATGCATAATGTTTTTCATGTATCCATGCTTCGAGATTATCTACGAGATCCGTTACATGTGATTGAACGGACTTATGTGTTTCTGAAAGATGAATGACCAATTCAGATTGTTAACCGAAGAATCAAAAAGCTTAGGAATAAGGAAATTCCGTTGGTAAAAGTTGGCTGGCAAAACCATGGAGGGATGTATGCAACTTGGGAAACCGAGGAAGATATGATGAAAAGATACCCTGATTTGTTCCCTCTAGATCTGACATTCTTCTAGACTGAAGGTAATTCGAGTTTGGAGGACCAACCTCTTAAAAGGGAGGTGACTATAATAACCTCGAATTGTGATTAGCCACTAAACCATGATTAAGAATGCTTAATGAGTAATTGAGATGAAATCTCGAGTTAATTGCATGTGTTATATGTTATTTGTGTTTATATCTGTTGTCGTAGAAATATATGTCTATGTTTCTGTTCTATTCTGCAGATTGAAGGCCATATCGGCCACATAATGTGAAATTGACTGAGAATACATGCTATTTAGCATTTTTAGAACTTTATGATAGGTTTAATTGAAATTCGATTCAGAATGAATTAATTAGAATAAAACAGATAGAATTAACTAAGCCTAATCAAGTTTAATTAAGCTTAATTAATTCATGCCCATATAAGGCAACTTGTTGACTTAGGATCATTAGATACACTTTCTTTTTCTCATCTTTGAGTTCAAAACATGAGGGAGAGAGAGAGAGATCAAGTGTTGAGCTTGGAAACCAAAGGATAGGAAGAAGATTTGTAAAGAATTCAAGGTTTTGGACTTAGAGACTCCAACAATTAGCCAACTAGAGCTCAATTGGGAAGTTTAGGTGAGAATTCAAGCCTTTGATTATTAATTAAGTTAGCTACTACATGAGTTCAAAAGAAATTCAAGATTAAGACAAGGATTGAGCTCATGTTATAGGATCAAAGCTTAGGACTTGCATGCATGCTCATTTCATTGTGTTTTGGAGATGTTTTCAAAGAATTTCCTTTTTGCATGTCCTTATTTTGGCTTTGTTCTAAGAATTCAACATGTTTTTGAGTTAAATACCTCATTTCATCACGTTTTAAAAGCTTTGAAGTCAAGACAATTCATGCATGTTATCTTCATGTTATGTTCTTTAAGTTTTAAGTTTGATTTTGCACAATTGGCATGCTTTTGGGCTTTGATTTTGTGAAATGATTTTGAATTCACAATGTTTTGCAAGTTTACATATATTTCCTCAAGTTTTGGGCCCAAAAGGATGTGTTTTGTTGGTTTGAATTTGAGTTTTGAAGCTTGGAGAGCAATATGGAAATTCCAAAATTTGCACCATTCGCTTGAGTGGTGGAGTCTGCGCTCGAGCGGAGAATGCGAGCTCCAAGAAGTTTTATAGACTTTTACAGACCGCTCGAGCATAGGAAATTGTGCTTGAGCGGAGAATCTGTTTACCCAATCTTGCGCTCAAGCAACGGTCAAGCAGAAAAATCAAGCAACCAGTACTTTTGCAGACTTTGCAGACTGCCTGAGTGACCAATATTGCGCTCGAGCGGACTGCCCTGTTTTTGAAAATTTGACTAAATGTTCTAAAGTACATTTTGGCATCCTCATTGCATCTTAGGCATTCCTAAGCCTTAATTAGGATATAATTAAGAGGATAAGGATTGGAAACACACCAAGAATGAACCGAAATAAAATAAGTACTTTCCAAGTGTGTGTTTCAATGTGTATCCATTATGTGTTTGTGTAGGTCACGCACCATAAGCTGTCTGATCTGTCTGCCTTATTTGATCTGCTAGCGGAGCCATCTGTGAGTAATAAGTTAGTAAAGCTATGTTCAACTTTATTTATTTTCTATATGATAAAATAAGATCTGTTTTCTGAAATGTTATGTTCTGTACAATGAATGATTGTCTAATTTCTGACATGTATTCGTAGCATCCTTAACATCTTGTGATATTTGTTAGCTGTTACCTGGTATCGGAGGTTCCATTATGGTACTTAGTATATCTATTATCTGTTACCCATATCGGAGGCTCAATTATGAAGCTTAGCATATCTGTCATCTGTTACCCAGATCCGAAGGTTCCTTTATGGAACTGGTTACTCATAACCACCATCTGTTCTGTATCTGCTCTGTATCTATTTTGTATCTGTTCTGTTAGCACTAATGGATGTATCACGTATGATTAAGCATGAATCTCTGACTTTTGTATATAAATCTGTTTTTGATTTCCGAATTTGGTATGGGACATCATTTATTAGACCATTTACTTTATTATTATTCACTGGGCTCCCGCTCACAGTATTATTTATGTATGTAGGTGAGCAGGTGCGCAACCAGGCTCAATGATGAATGCTTGGAAATTTGTTTTGTCGGCCAACCTTTGTGCCTCCCGAGGAGGTTTTGGAAAAGTCATGTGGTCGTGTTTTGTGAACTAAGTTTAAGACTTCGTTTTCTCTTGTAAATTTTGAACAAGTTTTTATTTATCTATATATTGGGCTAAGTCCCCTTTTGGTTTTATCTGTATATATGCTTGGCATAAGACTAATGTAAATATGACGTCACATGTATGTATATAATGTTTTAAATTTCTATTCTGTGTATGTTTGCACAGCTCAATGAACTATGTATGT
Organism: Camellia sinensis; assembly: GCF_004153795.1. Taxonomy (NCBI): domain Eukaryota; kingdom Viridiplantae; phylum Streptophyta; class Magnoliopsida; order Ericales; family Theaceae; genus Camellia; species Camellia sinensis. The sequence goes on along the minus strand of NW_021024788.1, from coordinate 224,748 downwards.
TTTATATATCTACTTTCGTAGCCCCTTATTATGTGTTAATTTGTTTAGAGGCCTTCGGTAATCCCAAGATTACTGGCCGGTTACAACGCTAAACCTATAGGGGCGGGTTTGGGCCGTGACAGGAAGAGATGGTGAACAAGTTTCACAGGAAGTTCTTTCAAGTCCAAGAAAAAGTCACAATACTCACACTTGGGCTAGATGTCCAAAAAGAAGGTGAAGATATACTAGATTATGTCAAACAATTCCAGGATAAGGCCATTGACTATCATGAACCAATGGATGAGGCTCATTTAGTCAGCATATGTGTGGAAGGTGCCATACGCAACTACAAAATCTTCTTGGAAAACCATAATCTGCCACATTTTCTGCCTTGATTGAAGCAGCTAGAAATCTTAGTACCACAAGCCCCTTACATCGATCTCGCGAAAGTCACTGCTACGCTCGCAATAGTAAAGTTGTTGCGGTAACCTCCATAGAAGGGAGCCGCTCGCAGGGAAAGGCACGTTCTCTCGAAAAAAGAAGAGTTACGATGATAGAAGCCCATACCCTTACAACATCGAGAATGTCAAGGCGTTGGTTAGAGAATGGGTAGCCGACGGTGAACTTACTTTACCTCCGGTTAATGTATCCCCAACTAAGAAGACAAAGAAAGTCTAGATTATTGCATCAATTATAGAGCCACTAGACACCCTACTAGGGACTGCTAGACTCTGAAGAGTATCTTCAAAAAGAAAATTGCGGCAAATGAGTTGAAATTCAAGAACGAGGGTAACCGTGATGTAAAAAAGGACCCTTATCCTAACCACAAGGGGAACGAAAAAAACATACATATGATTGGATATCTTGGGCCTGTGCGTGATCAAGTGCACATGGCATCCTACTATGATGAGTTATAAGAAATTGCAATGGGCCAACTCTTTGAAACACTACCTATGGAGGGAAAACTCGCAGAGGATACCCATGCCCATGCCTTACAAAACTCTGTTAAGTTTCATACCTTCTTTGACCAACTGGGGCTGAGCCAGGCCGCTAGGATAGAGGCAACAAAGGCCCTCATCAACATCTCCAAAGTGCATCATGCTAAAGTTACTGTGGTTAAAGAGCATGTGTGCGACAACCCCGATTTGTAATTAGCCCATAATCCATAATTAAGAATGCTAATTAAGTTTTAAGAATGAGATTATGTGTTAATTGTGCATTTTGTATGTGCTTTGCATTTCTATCTGTTAGCCGTAGGAATATCTGCTCAGAATTCTGCTTTGTTCTGTTAATTGAAGGCCTTATAGGCATTTGAACATGAAATTGACTACGTCAATGTGTTGATTTGAATTTTTAGAATTGTATCATAAGTTTAATTGGAATTCGATTCGGAATCAACTAATTAGAATAAATCGATCAGAATTAAACTAAATTACTTATCTTAAGCACACTTAAAAGCTTAATCAAATTAAGCCTATATAAGGCTAACGTGACTTAAGAACCTTCCATATCTATACACTTACACTTCACAATCACCCTCTTGAGCATACAAACGTGAGAGAGAGAGAGAGAGAGAGAGAGAGAGAGAGAGAGAGAGAGTATGGAAGAGTTGAGCTCAAAGCTAGACAATTGGAGAATTGGAGAATTCAAACAAGAATTGCTAGAATTCGAGGGAAATTGAGGACTCTAGGTAAGAATCATGCTCTAAAAACTTTGCTTTCAAGACATTAGTGTATGAATTCAAGAGGTTTAAGTGATTAACATGAGAGTTAAGCTTAGATTATTGAATTTGAGATTAATCCATGCATACATACATAAATTATGGATTTTGAGTTTTATTTCCAACAATTCTTACATGCAAGTGCATATATTTGCTACGTCTTGGGAGTTCACCATGATTTTCCATGAGAACACTTCATTTATTCATGTTTTGGAAGTTTTGAATTCCTATCATTGTATATATAAAATACACATGAAGTTTTAATTTGGTTTTGAAGAATTAGAAACACACTAAAAGGAATTAAGTTACATTTCGCTAAATATGTAGTGTGTGTTTCAACGTGTATCCGTCATGTGATTGTGTAGGTTACATGCCATTGTCCGTCTGATCCATCTGTTCTTTGCCTGGAGTTATCTGTGAGTAACAACTCTGTAAAGCTATGTTTGATTATAAGTATTTTCTGACAGATATGATAAGCTCTGTTTTTCAAAATGTTTCTGTATAGATAAATGATTGTCCAATTTCTGAAATGTATCGTGGCATCCTTAGCATCATGCGAATCTGTTATTTGCTATTTGTTACCACATACTAGGGATCTCTGTGGGTTCCATTCATGGAACAATTTGTAAAACCTATATGGTTATCTACTACGATTGTGCACAATCATCTGTCTGATATGAATATGGGTCTTGATGACCATCTGCTCTGTATATGGGTCTTTGTGACCAATCTAATCTGTTAGCGCTAATAGATGTACCACATATGATTGTTTACATATCCAAATAAGTATTTGAATCTGTTTTAGATATGAATTTTGATTTCTGACACTGTTATGGACATCATTCATAAAACCTTTACTCTATTGTTATTCATTGGGCACCAGCTCATTGTTTATATTATACATGTAGGTGATTAGGCGTGTGACTAGGCTTGAGACTTCCAGCCTGGATTTTGTTTTTGTCAAGCCAACCAATGCGCCTCACGTGAAGGTTTCCAGAAGTCTTGTGTCTAGTGTTATGTTAAGTGAACAGTCTAAGTTTTATTTTCTTACGTCTTTTGGACATGTTTTTGGTTATCCGTAATAGGGCTAAGTCCTTTTTGTTTTATTTGTATTTGGATGACGTAAGAATGATGCATTTAATATACGAATATAAAGTTTGAAATTTTCTATCTCATATAAGTTTGCACAGCTCTATAGACATTGTATATTTGTTATTTTTTTCCGCTAGCCCTTATATTATGAATCTGTCTCAGAGGTCTTTAATCTTAGGATTACTAGCTGGTTACGATGCTAAACCTATAGGGGCGGGTTTGGGTCGTGACAGAGTGGTATCACAGCACAAGTTGTACCACACACACAAGTCCATAAGAGCTATGGGATTTTCTAGAAAAGAAGTAGGGACATTACATCAGCATGCGTGAGTGTGTGTGTCATTATATAACATATTTGAAACAATATGAGATGAAATAAACTAAAATTAAACACTACAAGAATTGTAAAGAATTATTTGCCTATGTTTATTAGTGCTCTGTTTACCTATAGAATATGGAAAGAACAAGAAATGCTGATGATTCTGAATCATCCGATGCTCAGATGGTCCGACTTGAAAGAATACTTGAGGTTTTGACAGAATCTATGTGATAGAAACAAAGACAGCAACCTTTGCCTCCTCCGCCCTCACCGATGCAAGTAGAGCTGGTAAATAATGGTATTATTACCTTGACTCAAAAGTTTAACAAGATGAAGCCATTGACTTTTTTGGGCAACATTGAGCCATTGAAAGCCGAAACCTGGATGCTAGAAACTGAAAAATTATTTGAAGTGTTTCCATGTTCTGAAACTCAGAAGGTTTTACTGGCAACCTACACTCTAAAGAAGGAAGCTAGACGTTGGTGGATGTTGATCTAAGATAGCAATGGAACCATGACATGGAATCAGTTTAAAGAAATATTCTATGAGAAATATTTCCCTCAATGCTTTTGAGACTGAATTAGCCTGATTTGCTCCGCATATAGTGGACACGGACTGCAAAAAGGCCAAGAAATTCAAATGAGGCCTTATTCTGGATGTGTTTGATTGGGTTGGAGTATTAAAATTGACCAAGTATGTGGATGTATTAGATAGAGCCCTTATGAATGAGGCTAATTTAGCAGCGATGAAACAAGCCAAAGCTCCGACAAATGATTAGAGAGGTAAAAGATCTGGATTCAATTTTAAGAAGGGCTGGTCATTTTCAATGAACAAGAAGCAAAATACAGGATCTTCTAGTAGTTCAAGTCAAAGTAGTGGTACCTATAGCAATTCGGGTTTAGACCCGACCCAATTGTTATTCTGGATTCGGGTTTCATTGTGTTACATTGTTGTTCATGTCTTACTTCCCTTATACTTCCTTGAATTTAGCTAGTGGGTTGTATTGGTTGCATTCAGAACATGTTGGTAGCTTGGTTTTCAAACTTTTGTTGCCCATAATTTTATTCCTCCACTCAAGCGTTACTTCTTGCGCTCGAGTGGGCTTTGTGAATTCTCAGTACTATGGCAGGTCTGCAAAACTACTGGGAGAGTGTATTCTACGCTCGAGCGGTACTTCCTGCACTCAAGCGGTCTCGGGTCGAACGGCCTTTCTTGCACTCGAGCGTTGGTCTGCTGTCTGCAAAACTACTGGGAGTGTGTATTCTACGCTCGAGCTAAGTTTCTTGTGCTTGAACGGAACAACTTATTGCGTCTGACGCCTGAGCGTCATTTCTTGCGCTCGAGTGGACTGTGCGTATATCAGTTCGTAAAAGTCATTTTTTTCATCACCTTTTCATCTCTCTCTCTCTTTCTCTAAAACATTTTAAAACCCTAAATCTAGAGCTTCTCTCTCTAGAACCTACTCTCTCTCTACAAATACACTAAGATCTACCCATTTTTCCACCCTACTCCCTTTGTTAAAAAGGCAAAGCTCATGTAGAGCTTCGTTTTCATCCGAGCAAAGTTGGGTTTTGGCTTCCTTGAGGTGTCTCCTTTCTTCCTTTAGTCTTCTAGCTTTGAGGTAAGATTTTCTACACTCTTTTTTTTTTTTTAATTTTTTTTAATGATTTTTAACTTAGCTATTTGTTTTTCATAAACAATATTGTGATTTTGGAAGATTTTGAACAAACCTATGGTTTTGGTTTAAAATCAAAAGAGGGATTTTCAAATGGTTGTATCGAAAAATGGTTGTGGGAGTGGATATGAGGTTGAGTTGTGAACAAATTGTTGATTTTGACCCTTGGGTTAGATTTTAGATGAAGAGGGATTTTGCCTTAAATATCTTAAGTATTTATTTTGTATAAATAAAAGGAATTGATGTTGAAAATGTGAAATTGGATGGATGTTTCATGGATGGTGGGGTTGGATATGTATTATCGCTCACATCTTGAATTTTTGAAAGTTTATCTGTATTGGAGATTTTCTATCTGTTTAGAAATATCTGTTTTGGGTTATCGGTGGAGGATATCTATGATTGTTGTAGAAATTGCATGAGGATTAGATGAATTCAAACTAATTTTTGATCCATGTGCATTGATTATTGTTGCTCATTTAAATACATTGCATATGTATATGAGACTGAGAAAAATGGGTGGACGTTGGAAAGAGGTGTGTATCACCGAATTAAGTTGGCTTGCGTGTCCAGGGTGAAGGTCCCGAAAAATGCATGTATACATGGGTGCTGATTCCCGCGGATGAAATATCCATAACATGGCAATAATAGCGCTTGTATAGGCTACGTTTACATGGGTGCCTGTAGGCACCCCATTTTTGACCGCCCTTACAACTTGGACGCCACTGATTGCGCACCTAATGATGAATTTGTATATGCTTGTCAAATGCTCAAAGTCCTCAGCAGAATGCCTCAGCTTTGAGCCTCAAAACCCTGAGAACCTCTTGCCTTGTTTTGGACCAAAATAGCAGTTTTTTAAGCCCAAACATCCTGGGACCAGCAGACCCACTAGTGTGGACTGCCAGCCAATATTGTGGACAGCCGGCCAGTAATGTGACCTGCCGGCCACTTGTGTGTTTTTTTCAGATATTTTTGCCAGCAGTGCCAACTGTTTCCGCAGATGCATGCACCAGTCCATACGTGTTTGTATGGATATTTCTATGGAGGTCTCATGTTTTTCTATATACAAATGACCTCCTCTCTTGTTTTAAAGGTCAGAAAAATTTTGAGCAAAAATTTTTCTCTCTCTACAATTCTCTATCTCTCTTGCAAGTTCTTTACTCTTTGCTTATACACTCTAAACTAAACCTTGTGGTATTTGTGCTGAGGTGTTTTTGAGCTTGCATTTAGCTCTTGCGGGTGTGTATTTGTTGGTTTGCAACTCAAAAAGGGTATCCCACTTCTAGAGGTATAATTCTTAGCTTGTTTCCCTTCTTTATTTGGCATCTTTTCTACTATTTTTGGACTGTTTTTACACCGAATTTCTGGCTAAAACTTGTGCTTTAAGGACATTATGGGTAGAGGGGTGGATCACCCTTCTTTGCACCTAACTTCTTAGGCCTTCGCCCTTGTGTTTCCCACCTTTCTATTATCTTTTTTTGAGCTTTTTACTACTGAATCTCAGAGTTTTTTAGAGGTTAAAATCATGTTTTGAAGTCCTAAAAATGGAGGAAGTAGCCTCCCCTCCTTGTGCTTGCTTACTAGCTTAACTTCTTCCATGTTGTAGCTTATTGTTTTAGCTATTTTTGTCTTAAGTCCAGCACTGTTTTAGGACTGTTTTTAGTTGTTAATTACATTTGAGCTTTGTATAGCATGCTTGTAGTGTAATGATCCTTATAGGCTTGGTGGTTTAGGCATTAGGCACTAATCTATTTGAGTTGATAGCGTTTATTTCTTGTTTTCCATACTTGTATTCATATCTAATCACCTCTGCAACCTTCCTCTTTTCTTGGCTTTTTCTTTTCTTTGAAAGTTGTTTCAAACTACTTGCTTGTTTAAGCTTGAGATAGAGGTATTGTGCTTAATGGTTTAATCCCTTTGGGGGTTCATTACTAACGGCATGACACTTCTCTCATGCCTAAAACAACATTTGGTTTGGTACTTCTCTCCATTAGTGGACTTAAAGCTCATTTTTGGATTTAATGAATTAAGGAATGGATGGTAATTAAAATGAAGTAACAAAATTGGGACTAAAAGTGATGCAAGATAATAAAATCAACTTGGGTTCAATCAGACGTTAATTGAACCCATTGAGTCTTGAGTCGTTTCATACTTGTTAGTGATGTAAACGGTTCAAGAGTCAATGTCAACCACTTCCCTTGATCAATCCATAATAGGGAGGAGGTTTTGTTGGTTTTTTGTTATGCATTTATTGAAATTATGTCCCTTGATTCATAAGTCATCATGCAATGTGATTGTGCCGATTGATGGCTTGTGAATTGAGCCTACTCCTCCTTTGACCTGTTTGCTGATAAGGAGAGCCAGGGTGGACAAACATCCCCTGAGAATACTCTGGTTTGTGCTCTATTTGTCTTCTGTTGCTGCAGGACAGAACCAAGGTTAGTGGCTGACAGGCCACTTTTTTCTAGACGACAACCCACTATTAGTGGCTTGCAGGCCACTACTTCTGGGTTACTGGCCACTTTTCCAAGGCATACAGTGCCTTTTTTCCAACAGAGCATAGCAGAAGCTGAGGTGAAAAACAGTGCATTTTTCCAACTGTGATTGTGCAACAGAGGCATTTCGGTCGCAAAATGGAGAACATTACCGGACGAAAATCCTTATCCATGCATGAGCCATCCCTCGATTCTTGGGATCCGTCAAGATGATGTTGTAATTATGCTTGGAGTAGAGGGCTTGTAACTAGTTAGTTAGAATAGCTATGTGTTGTACTTATTTAATTAGCTAGAAGAATTAGTTAATTTGTTGTTGTAATAATTAGTTAAGTAGCTTAACTAATTTATTCATTTAGGTTCATAATAGTTAGTTAGTTCGGTAATTAATTAGCTAGGTTATTGATTCGGACCATCATGCGCGAGGGCAAGCAATGTAATAATGTGTATGTCTTCCAACTCACGTCTTTCTCCATTTTATTTACTTGCTTATGATGGTTAGTTTAGAACATCACTTTCCTTTTAGCATACTCTAAGTTTGCATCCACTTGTCTTGCATGCATCAAGGCTTGGTTCATCATTCTAACAATGCATTGTCGTTTAAATACTTCTTTGAAAATGTGCTTCAATTGCATGCTATCAAATTGACTCACATGTAATAATTAGTAGCCGAGCCTATTAGTTACATATCGTATGTGTTGCATTAGTTAGGAGCATGCATGTTTTCTAACTCTTTTGTTTCTTTTAGCTCACCTCGGAGTACTAGGTGAGCACTTTTGTTTTTAGCATATTGTACGAATGTGATTGTTGTCATATTTAGCATGTTTACCATGAGGCTAAGTGTTTAATTGATATATTTGCTTGAATGCCTGTGGATGAAGGCTAATTGCTTGAATTGGAATAATTTGAGTAATGTACATATGCGATCACTTTTTCAAGTGGTACATATTCGAAACAATTTTCAAAACAAACATGAGATCAAGTGTTTCAATTCTTGCAAATTAGTCTATACTTGTGTGCGAATCATATAGTAATGTTAGCCTAATAACTGGAACAAGAGCACATAATATAAATGAGATTCACATCATGATTAGTAGAGGCCGATCTTTGATCGGGTGAGTGGGATGCTCAATTCATGACCTTCCCCTCTCGTATCTAAGTTCTCGAGCCGAGACAATCTTGGTGGTGACGGACATGTGGCCTTTGGCACGAGTCACGGGTTTCCTAAATTTTCTAAAAATATTTAGGTGGCGACTTTGTATTTGGCAAAGTTGTCCATTTTTGGCATTTTGATTCAAAATCGATTTTCCAAAAGATTTGTTGGATTGGGACTCTTTGGTGTTTATCTATTTCACATTACACTTGTGGAAACAGGTGCGAGGCTTTTTGGGTAGAGTGCAATTCATAAGACGGTTTATTTCCAAATTAAGCTTGACTTGTGAACCACTATTTGGTCTTTTGAAGAAAGGAAAAAAATTCCGATGGGATGATCGATGTCAGTTTGCCTTTGAATAGGTTAAGCAGTACCTCCAGAATCCTCTTGTGTTGTTGCTGCCAGAGCCGAGGAAGCCTTTGATTCTGTACTTGTCAGTAATAGACACGACCATAGGATACATGCTCGCTCAGTAGTTTGAAGATAGGGTGGAGAAAGCCATCTACTACTTGAGCAAGAAAATGCTAGACTATGAGACCCGCTACACTCCTTTGGAGAAAGCTTGCCTAGCCTTGGTATGGGCTACCAAGAAGTTAAGACACTACTTGTTAGCTCACTCTGTAATCCTGGTTTCGAGATTAGATCTCATCAAATATCTCTTTGAGAAACCGGCGCTTACGGGTAGTGTGATAACCCCGTCTTGTGTTAAGTTAATTAATTATGATTATGTTGTGATTAATTTAAGTTTGGGTGTTAATTGCAGGATTAAACGTGATTTTGACCTTATATTTGTTCACCGTAGGAAAATCTGTTCAACTTACTGTTGTAAACTGAAAATTGAAGGTCTTACCGGCCACAGAAACAGAAATTGACTGTACCAATGTGATTAGTATAATTTTTAAAGCCTACGGTGAAATTTAATTAAAAATTTATTCGGATCACAATAATTAGATTAAATTGAATAATTTAAGCTTAGTTAATTAACCTTAATTAAGTTGATTAGCCAAGTGTATATATATAGGCCTTTTAACACCCAAGCTCATTCTTTGAGCTCAAAATTTCTGGACATACACTTTAGAGAGAGAGAGAGGAAGCTCAAATTGTGGATTTTGGCTCAAAGTTTGGAATTTTGGAAGCTAAACTCAAGAACTAGCTAATTTTGAAAGGATTGAAGCTTCTAGGTGAGTAATTAGACATGAATTCATGAGTTTAAATTATAATTATGTGAGCTCAAGATAAAATTGTGCTCAAGAACATGGATTGAGTTGAATTTAATGAATTTGTAGTCAATAGGACCATGCATGTAGGAAATTGTCATGAATTTATGTAATCAAGCATGTAGCATGTCAATTATGAAGAATTGAGTATCAAAACTTACATATATGCATAATTTTGTTGAGCATTATGGCTTTGAACATCAGTTGTACCTTTTGGAATGAAATTAAAGTTAATGAATTACATGCATACCAATCCATGAAGATATGAAACATAGATTTTACATACATGGTTTCAACTTCACATCTTGAGTTTGAATTTGGATAATGGTTCATAGTTTTGAGTAATTGATTTCAAATTGAGGGAGTTTTCATGTTATACAATGTTTTACCATGTCTTTGGCATCAATTTGCTAGCTTTGAACCTTTGGAACCAAGTTTTGAGTTTCAAATAGAATTCTGGAAAACCCAGAATTCGACCTCCCCGCTTGAGCATGGAAAGTCCCACTTGAGCGTGAAAACTCAGCTTTCAGAAGTTTTGCAGAAATTGTGCTGTCGCTCGAGCGACAAAGTGTACGCTTGAGCGGGCCCTGTTTTGCAAGACTTTTCACTCGAGCGTCGAAAGTCTCGCTCGAGCATAAAATACAAGTAACCAGTACTTTTGCAGACCAAAGGGGTCCGCTCGAGCGTCCAAAGATGCGCTTGAGCGGAGGGCCCTATTTTAGAAATTTTAAAAAGTTGTTCTATGCTTCGTTTTCCATTCTCTTCCATTTCTAAGCACTCTTAGGCATGCATTAAACATTGTAAATGCATTAAAGGACATGAAAGAAGCCTAAGAACCTTAAACAAATAAAGAACGGAATGAATTGAATTATAACCCAATGTGTTATGAATTATGTAGGGTCGAGCGCAAGGGCGAATCAAGCACAGGGGCACAGTGAGTAATATCTTAGTAAAGATATTTTGTATTTGCATTATTTCTTAAATGTTGCCTACGTAGTAATTTCTAAACTTATGAATTTGTACTATGAATGAGTATTCTATCTGCCGTTTCGTGAAAGAATCTGTAAAGTGAATGTTATGAAAATGGAAAATAGGCCTAAGGCCGTTTGGTATACTTGACAAGGACATAGATTGGGCCTAAGGCCGTTTGGAATGTTTAACAAGATGAATTAAAGGTCATCTTATGCATGAATTGGGCGGAAGGTCATTTTTTATAATTGACGAATGGACCAAAGGTCGTTCTGAATAAAGAATTGATTGGACCAAAGGTCGTTTTGAGTATGAATATGGACGTGACCATAATTATATGCGCATATCCATGAATATGAGAATGTTGGACCCAAGGTCGTTTAGTATTATGGTATGAAGGATCGATGGTTATTGCTACATGGATCCATTAGACCTAGAGTTGGTCTACAAATGGGTATCGGACCCGAGGTCGTTTTGTTTAGATAGACCCAAGGGCGTTTTGTACGCAATAGACCTGAGGTCATTTTGTGCATAAATGTGATGTATTGGACCCGAGGTCTTTTTGTTTCGTTATGATCTATAAATCTGATACGCATGGGCATAGTGGTTCAAATGTTTAAATTATATGTACGACTCATTATGAACGAATCTCATTCATTAACCTCTTTACTTTGGTATTATTCACTGGGCATTAGCTCACTGTTTATATTTATGTGTGTAGGTAAGCAGTGGGACGTGCAGCCCTAGCCCCAGTGAGTAATGAGAAACCGTGTTTTGAGAGATCAACCAGAGTCGCCTTATGCAGAGGCCTTGCTTTTGCTTCACTACTCTTTTGAGCCTTTTGTGGTCATGTAGTACAAACCTTGACCGACCTTGTATATAATCTGAATTTATGCTAGCACTGGTTTGATCAATCCTGGTTGTATGTATGACATACTTATTGTGAATATGCATATGGTGTGAGTTATTATGTGTATGTAGGAATGTTTAGTTAAGCCATGTATGCACAGCTCAACGGACAATCTTTGAAAATTTTTCTTCCGCAATTTGGCCCCCTATTAATATTAAATACGCTTGTTTTCTGACTAAGGCCGCAGGTAATCTTACGATTACTGGTCGGTTATGACTCTAATCTATAGGGGTGGGTTGGGGTCATGACAGGTAGGTTGGCTCGTTGGTTGCTCTTTCTCTCCAAATTTGATCTCAAATATATCACCCGTAAGTCAGTCAAGGGAAGAGCTGTAGCGGAGTTCCTGGCAGACCACCCGGTAGAAGGAGATGAGGTAGTGGAATAGTTGTTCCCAGATGAAGACATTCTACAAGTTAAAGAGGAAACTTGGATGATGTACTTTGACGGAGCGCCCAATCAATACGGTTATGGGATAGGTGTGTTGCTGATAGCACCCAATAACTCGCGTATACCTTTAGCCTTCAAACTTCGGTTCAAGGTGTGCAACAATAAAGCAGAATATGAAACGTGTATTGCTGGTTTAAAAGCCACCCTAGAACTAGGGGCAATAAGGTTGGATGTCATCGGGGACTCGAACTTGGTTGTTTCTGAAGAAAATGGAGACTCGAAAGTCAAACAAGAGAAGATGAAGGTTTACCATCAGACCCTGGATGTTCTAATTCCAAGGTTTGAAAAGTTGACATTTACGCATCTATTGAGAAAGAACAACAGGTTTGTTAATGCTCTAGCAACTCTATCTTCTATGGTAGACATCCCACTTGGGGTCCAGATGCGGCCAATTATCATTGAGCAGAATTACGTGCCGGCTTATGAACTATTTCCGTGATAGATGAAGTGTAAGACAAAAACCCTTGGTATTATGATATTTGGAACTTCCTGGAAAAAGAGATGTATCGACCAGGGGCAAATGCCAAAGACAAACGGGAAATACGGTGTATGGCCGTCCAATTTATCATCTGTGGAGGTAAGCTATATAAAAGAGGTCATCTGGGAATGCATAAGCTGTGTGTAGAGGAAGAAGAATCAAAGCGCCTTATGGAGGCTATCCACGGCGGAGAATGCAAGGCACATAAGAATGGTGTGATGTTAGCTTGGAAGATTCTCAAACAAGGCTATTACTGATCCACTATAGAGGAGGATTGTATTGGTTTTGTGCGGCGATGCCATAAATGTCAAATTCATGCCAATCTCATGAATATCCCGCCGTCAAAGCTATCTAACATGACTTCGCCATGGCCTTTCTCAGTCTGGGGAATCGATGTTATTAGGGCGGTCTCGCCAAAAGGGTCGAATGGACATGAATATATCTTGGTGGCAATTTATTACTTTACAAAGTGGGTGGAAGCTCAGTCCTATGCAGTGTTGAAGGCATCGCATGTGGCCAAATTTATCAGAAACAATATCATCTGCCGATACGGAGTTCTAAACGAGATCATATCAGATAACGGCTCCCACTTCAAGAAAGAGGTGATAGACTTGTTGGAGAAATACAATATGGCTTTTCATAAGTCATCCACATACAGGCCACAAACCAATGATGTTGTTGAAGCCACCAATAAGAATATCAAGAACATCTTGCGGAAGATGGTTGAAACCTATAGGGACTGGCCAAATAAACTACCATTTGCATTCTGGGGCTACAGGACCTTGATCCGGACGTCTACAGGAGCGACCCCATATTCCCTCGTCTATGGGATAGAAGCCGTTTTGCTAATTGAAATTGAAGTCCCGCCGCTGCGAGTTATGGCCGAGTGTCAAATAACAGAGGCGGACTTGCAATAGAGCAGATTTGAGGAGTTGATGTTGTTTGATGAGAGGAGGCTAAAGGCATTGTATCATGTCCAGGGCTGCGAGCGCAGAATTTCCAAGGCTTTTAGCAAGAAAGTTAAGTCTTGAAATCTCAAGGAGGGACCGAGCTCCCATCCATGACCCTAGGGGCAAATTCTGACCTAATTGGACTAGTCCTTACATTGTCAAAGCTATCTAGTCAGGAGGGGCAGTTATTCTCATGGACTTAGATGGCCTGGAATTTTCACAACCGATCAATATGGAGAAGTTGAAGAAATACTACCCTTAAGAGGCTCGCTAGGCTGAAAACCCGAAGGGCGGACCTAGGCAAAAGTTAGAGCAAGAAAAATTAGAAACAAAGGAAAACTGAGCTCGCAAGGTTGAAAACCCTAAAGGACGACTTTGGCAAAAGTTAGAGCGCAAAAGGAGAGAGTTAATACTCGAGTGAACCTGAACCGAACTACGTAAGGCTTGATTCCCATCTTTGGGATATGTAGGCAACTTCATTATGAAGTTCAGCCGTAACTATCTCCAACTCAACTATCCTGTCTGTTTTTTTAATCAGGTCATCTCTGTTCATCATCTGTTAGTTCGGTTGTGATCTTTATTTTGGGAAGAAAAGCTAGTTACAACACAGAGCAGTAGTGGTATTCAAGCAGGGACAGCTATGATCTTTTGATTCAGGGTTGTACATCTTGAGGATCGATTCTGTGTGTGTCAGGTAGTGATCATTTTCAAAAATGATTTTGGAAAGTTTTAATAAAAGTTGATTTTGTTCAAAATTTTTACCTTTTACAACATAGACCACTTTTTAACCAAAAGGAAAATTTTTAGTGCTCACAACTTTAATTCCATTGATTTCAACATAAAGTTCTCCAACTCTTCAATACAAATCAAAGTTGATTTTATATCATAAAACTTGAAAAGAAAGGTCAAAGCAATAAACTAGGGGCATAGGCGAGTCAGGTGCTCTTGCGTCCTCTGCTCGTGCTCGTAGAAGCTTCTGAAGACAAAGTGGGCCTAGCTTGTGCCTCATCCTCGAGCCAAGTCAAGCACTCGCTAGAAGGGGCGTAACTGAAGCTAGGGGCAAGGGCTAGAAGCTCTCTCGTCCTCCAGGTAGCAAGATGTCGAGTTAAGTGTGAAGCACGAATTGGGAATGAAGCCGGGTATTCTAACCTCCTTCTCTGGACGGGTCTGATCATGCCCGAACTGGTGTCTGAACTGGAAAGGAAAGTAGAACACGCAATGCATAGGCCAATCAACTGTATGCCAGGCTGCTGAGTCATGCTGTAACTCATCTTAGTCAGATTGAGCCAAGGGCAATGCCAAGCTATATTAGCTGCAGATCTGCTGCACATTCAGTTGCACCACCATCCCTCATTGGAAAAATTCACTAGTCGTTGGCGAAAGAATAAGCTCGAGTTGAATACTCGGAGCAAAGGTCTACCACCTTCAGCTTATCCATGAGCCATACCTGGGAAGGGATGAAAAATAGGAGAGAAAATTAAAGAAAGAGTTTCGAGAGAAAATAGAGCATGAGTGTCGAGTGATGTGCGAGGCATATATCAAAAAGCGTAGGAAACAATACCTGAAGAAGTAGTGGACTCCTTGCAAATCTGGTGGTCTCTCGTCGATGAAAAGTATCTAATCCCATCAGGATCTCGGCCAGCGTCAAACCGATACAACTTTTACCTTCTTTCAGACATTGGGCCACTTCGATCAATCGAATGCTGGTTCCGCCATAACTAGGGGCAAGAAGGAAATGCACAAGCATACATAAATAGAGGGCATGTTGCCAAAAACCTCGCTAGAGAGGGTCTCCTCTGTCACCGATGTTAGAAAATCGATGAATCAAGCTGGGTATGTCTAGCTCTCCGTCATGGGCCAAAGATCGAGCTTCGTGCAAAGTGAGCCCACACATTCATCCCAAAGCTTGGGCGTGGCCAAAACGGGGCTAAGACATGATTTCTTCGTCACGCCGGGTTTCCATTAATGCCCGAAATTCTTCAAGAGTCGGGCACATTTCCTGTGTTTCGAAATGAAAAACATGCATAATTGGGTCCCAGTATCAGGCCGCAACATGGAGGAACGGAAAGCAAAGTGGAGTATGGTTCAATGGAAAAAGCGCGTTTATGCCGAAACCTCAAAAATTTACCTTTTCCGTGCCATCTAAAGTGGCTATCCAATTCGTGAGCTTCTCGGTAAGAAATATCTCCATTTGTGGAAGAAACATGAGCAAAAATGAGGTTCTGGTGAAGAAATCACGAAGAAAGACCTTTTGTAGAAGATAAAGCTGTGAGTGGAGGCCAGCTGTCAGTTGTCTGGTGGATTCATCATAAGTGGTCGGCAACCCACCTTTTCTGGCCGGCAACCCACCTTTTCTGGCCTGCCGTCCACTTGTGGGTCTGGCATTTTTGGCAGTCTAGTTTTGTCTTGGTCTTTGTGTTTTGAGGTCTTATTTTAAGTCTTTTGGTTTTAGCAAGTGTGCATACCTGTATTTGAGTTATTTTTGTTTTGTTTATCGAGTTGTATTTTGTATTTTTGGTCGTTGGTCGGCTCATTACCCAATTAAAGAACATTGTGCTAATACAAGTTTTTATTTTTTGGTTTCAAATTCAACTCCATCTTCATTATGCAAATGTGGTGCTCATGATGCAAAAACAATAACTCTTTTCATAAAATTGCAGGGTTTTCCTCGATCATAGTTTTTACAAAAGAGAGTACAAGTTTTCAAAAGCAGAAGTAAAAGCCTATTTGAAGCTATACATATGCTAAACTACCAAAATAAAAGAAACTAAGCAAAAAGTACAAAAATCGGCACTAGTCATCTTAAGCTCGAGAGGCCCTCTTCATCCTCTTCCTCAAAGGGGACTCAGGGGCACTGTTTCCGTCAGCACTGCTATCAGAATCAGACTCTGAGCCAGAGCCGGTCTTATCATCTGCACTCCTTGCCTCAGAGCCAGCCTCCGCGTCATCTCCACTCTCTGATCTCGAGCCAGCATTATCACATCCGCCCTTAAACTCAAAATGTCGACTCACTGCCTCTTCAGAGTCGCGGGTCTCGGTATCATCCCTGCTCAACATGGGCTCGAACTCGCTGTTTTGGCTCTGATCACCCCTGCCCCTGCCTCTCCTCGACCTCAACGCTCATCTCGGTCGTGTGTTGGGCCTGTGTACCTCTCCTCCCAATCCCTGGAGGCAGTGCCACTGGTGTCACTGCTGCTGGCATCCTCGGTATAGATAGGATCTATAAAATAAGTGTCGACATATGAAATACAGTGTATGTATGCGGAATGAGTGCAAAAGGTACAGTTTGAGTACAGTGTGTCAGTGTAGTGAATCAGTGCAGCGTGGAGTGGTGTGAATGTTACGGTATGCGTATCAGTGTATCAGTGGGAATGTGATAGTGTGGTGCACAACAGTGTGAGGTAACAGTGAAATGTATGCGGAAAGTAGAAAAGAAAAAAACCTAAATACTGTGGAGATTGAGCAACGTCTCTCTCCTCTGCACCATGCCAATCAGAGAAGCAACCGGATAGAGCAAGCCCTCTGTGTACTCGGTAGGTGCCTGCAAGTGTATTTGAATGATCAGCATCTAGAATAATTAATCTCTGGAAAGGAAAAGTACAGTAAAGTGTGGTTCATAAGGTACGCCACGGGCTTTGACATACCAATGCCCTGCCTTCGGTGGCTCTATCGGAATCTGACAAGCTGACCTGGTCGGCCGCTAACATGTGCGGGTGTGGGAATCACTGGCCAACCAGCCACCTGTACAATGGGAGGGCCCCCTCCAAAACTAGCCTCAGTCTCCTGGGTAGCCTCACCCGCCAGGGAAGCACCTGCAACATTGCCCATGCGAATGCCTGTTAGAGGGGGCATGAGATGAGTCTGGATGAAATTTGCATAATCGCCTTCAACTTTAAAGTAATCGGCATCTAGTCCCACCATGAACCGGATAATAGCCCCAGTCGGGAGGCTATCAACTGTCCACATGGATGCTGGGGTGGCATTGGAACGACTGGGATGGGTGAGCCTAGAGTCTGGCGTATGAAACGCTCACCTAAGAACCAAGCCTAGCAGATTGGGCCCTCCAACAAAATCCGAAATTAGGATGTGGCCCAAGTCCAAGCGTACTGGTCCCTCACTTCAGCAGGCATCATCGCCCAAGGCTGCTATGAAATCTGTAAACATAGAATGTACAGATTGTTAGTTGCCGTCAGTTATCGAAGTATGAATCAGAACAATAGTAAAGCAAAAATGACTATGAGTTTCAGATTACCTCGTCAGCAACCACTGTATCGAAGTATCTGTGGTAGAAGGTGAAGGTCATGTCATCACGGCTCCAACGCTGGCACCAGCCATCGTATTGCCGTGAGTAAGGCACTACAGGGAGGGGGATTTCCTCTGCAGGCTTTGGTGCCAGAGCCAGGAAATAGGCATAAACCCATAATTGCAAAAAAATGGCAGCGGTGTTATCAGCAAGGTAAACAGATATAAAATAGAAAGTGCAAAGTAGAAAGCACAATGTATGAACAAATATAAAACAAAAAGTGCAAAGTAGAAAGCACAAGTTATGAACATATATTGAACAGAAAGTACAAAAGCAGAAAGGTGTGGTGCATATCTCCCAGGCTCTCCAATAGCCTCTGACCCGCTCTCCCCTCATACGGGAAGAGGAGCTCATATAGCCATAGAGTGTGGCAAGGCCAACTCCACCCCAATCGTAGAACTGGACTTGAGGCAAGGTCACGAGGGCGCTGAATAAATATAAACCCACGGTGTTCCACCTGTTCGCAAACAAGGTGGTACCGAGGAGGAACATCAAGAAGCCCCTGACATACTGCTCTACCTCCTCCGATGTCTCGAGCTTGCTCCCGTGAAAGTTCTCGGCGAACCAGCTATACCTCACCATCGCCGACCTGTATAGAGGTGGGCGCACTCCGAGCAGGTGGATCCATGATGCCTCCCACTCGCCCATGTCTATGTCAAAGAGGATCGGATCACCCCCTACTCCTAAACCTGTGATCATGGCGAAGTCATAGGGGGTCATCATCATCTCCCCAGTAGAAGAGAGGTGGAAAGAGTTGGTGGTGTCCCACCACCTCTCCACCAGCACTCCGAGAAGAGCCTGGCTCGCTAGGTGTCACGAGATCTGGTGTAGAATAGACCAAAGTTAGCCTCATCGACAAGGTCGCGGACCTCTGGTAGGAGCTTATAATACCAATCTCTCGCTGTCACAGCCCCATACCTCCTGTGAGAGCGGAAGTCCCCCTGTGGTAAAAAAAGGTTGAATTAGATAAAAGACAATGATAAAGAGCATTCAGATGAAAGGCAATGTGAGAAATACAATCAAATGAAAGGCAGGAATTCATGCAAAATAAAGTTTGTACCTCGGAAGCGCCATAGGAAAGGTGGGAGTAAGGCTCACTCAGCAGAAGATCCTCTGGCGCGCTGCCAATGAAATCATTAAAGTGCCTGATGCTTCCAGGCGGTATCATGTGTGTGCGGGGGTGATAAGTCATGGGATCAAAGGGTCGTACCCTTAGTGGTAGTGGCTTAGGCTCGAGCTCTAGAGCGAACTCTGCCTCAAGGTCAGCCGCAATGCCCTCTGCCACCTTCCCGGCCTCGGTAATCACCTATTTCTCAACCTCGATATTGGGTGATAGTGGAGATGAAACCTCAGGAGGAGCACCGTCATGTGGAATATTATCTGTCATCTGGAAAGTGGGCGAAAAGTGGGTGAAAAATGAAAAAAAATGGAAAAAATAGGGAGAACTTGGAAAAAGTCAACCCTATGAGAGAGAAAATAGGAAAAGGGTCAAAACCCGAGAAAGTTCGCAAAACTCGAGAGAAACTCGAGGGAAACAAACCCGAAGTGGTGAAAATGTAAAAAGATCAATGAAAATAAAATCTGATCGGTTCAAAGTGTAGAGAATCAAGGAGGGTTTACGAAAAAAGTTTGTGTGGGGCGTTGGAAAATGTGTATAAAGCACAAATCTAGAGAGAAGAAGCACCTAGAGAGAGAGAGAGGGAGTGTTTTCGGACTTGGGTGAGTGAGGAAATGACGTGGGGTGATGTGTATATAAAGACCTGAGGCAAAATGTCCATTCTGCCCCAATTTTTACATTAGTGGCCGGCAACCCACTAATGGTGGCCTGCAAGCCACATTTGTGGTCGGTAGGCTTCATTGGTGGCTGGTAGGTGATCGGCAGTCCTCATTTGTGGCCCAGTACTATTTTATCCTCCTTTACCCTAGCAGTGTATGGGAGGTTCTCTTTGGGTTCAGATTGGTTCCTGAGGAGCTCGAAACAACGCTCCAGCACGGGAACGTTTTCCATTTGCCAACATGAATAGGGTGTATCCTTTTTGAGCATGTTGCAAAGTCTCCGAGGGAAAAATCGGAGGTTGTTGCCGAACATCATTTTTATTCATTCTGTCAAATTACATATTTGTTCTCATCTATTACATAGAATAGGCGTTTTCACATACACTTATGTTGCACGTGTGTCCTGCATCATTCATGATTCATGCATAGAATATGCTTTCAGTTTTGCATAAAACGTGCATCTTGTTTCTTGCATAGAATATGCTTTCAATTAACATCATACATCGGTTGTCTATCTTGCATGGAACATACGTTGTCACTGTATTGATTTGTAATCTTGTTCACTTTGTGTATCTATCGAACTTGTTCACTTTGTGCATCTATTGCACACTTTCACTACATTATGTATTTATTGTACGGTCTCGTACTTTTTCTCTTTATCTCAGGACGCGTGAAACGTGGCCCTGGACGGGTTTTATCTTGGGACGTGTGAAATGCGACCCTGAGCGATTTTTTTCCACTTCTCACGATTTCAGCGTAATTAGAGTATCTCAGGATACGTGAAACGTGGCCCTGGGTGGGTTTTATCTCGGGACACGTGAAATGCGACCCCGAGTGATTTTTCTCTATTTCTCATGATTTCAGTGTGATTAGAGTATCTCAGGACGCGTGAAACGCGACCCTGAGCAGTGTTTTTCTCTCATCTTTTCATGGTTTCGGCATGGTTAGAGTGTGCATTTAGTTTTTCCCGCAGGGAACCTATTTCGATTTAAGCCTGAGACACCTTCATATGTTGCTATCTTGTTATTGCTTATTGTATCTGTTATTGCTTATTACATTATCTTGCATGATCATGAGTTTTGAAAATAGCTGGCTTCGCGGAGCATGTGAGTCCAGCTTTCAAAGTATTTTTCATGCATATCATTTGCATCCTGCCCTAGAACTACACTGGTTTGATTCCCTACAAAGGGATACGTAGGCAGCTTGCGAGCTCAACCAATTTTATTTATGTCTTGATTGTTTGCCCAAGTCTTAGGGCTTTGTCAAAATGGGTCATCTTCGAGCTTTGACATTCACTCACGTCAAGTCATAACTTTGAGTTCTGTCAAAGAGGGGCGACTGTAGACACCCCATTTTTGACCGTCCTTACAACTTGGGTGCCACTGATTGCGCACCCAATGATAAATTTGTATATGCTTGTCAAATGCTCGAAGTCCTCAGCAGAATGCCTCACCTTTGAGCTTCAAAACCGTGTGAACCTCTTGCTTTGTTTTGGAACAAAACAACAGTTTTTCAAGCCTAAACATCCTGGGACCTGCAGACCCACTAGTGTGGACTACTGGCCAGTAACGTGACTTGCTGTCCACTATTAGTGGCCTACCAGCCACTTGTGTGTTTTTTTAGATATTTTTGCCAGCTGTGCCAATTGTTTCCATGGATGCATGCACCAGTCCATACGTGTCTATATGGATATTTCGAAGGAGGTCTCATATTTTTCTATATATAGATGACCTCCTCTCTTGTTTTAAAGGTTAAAAAAATCTAGAGCAAAATTTTTCTCTCTCTCTACAATTCTCTCTCTCTCTTGCAAGTTCTTCACTCTTCGCTTATACACTCTAAACCAAACCTTGTGGTATTTGTGCTGAGGTGTTTTTGAGCTTGCATTTAGCTCTTGAGGGTGTGTATTTGTTGGGTTACAACTCAAAAAGGGTATCCCTCTTCAAGAGGTATAATTCTTAACTTGTTTCCTTTCTCTATTTGCCATCTTTTCTACTATTTTTGGACTATTTTTTGGACGGTTTTTACATTGAATTTCTGGGCTGAAACTTGTAGTTTAAGGCTATTAAGGGTAGAGGGGTGGATCACCCTTCTTTGCACCTAACTTCTTAGGCCTTTGCCCTTGTGTTTCCCACCTTTCTATTATCTTTTTTTGAGCTTTTTACTACTAAATCTCAGAGTTTTTTAGAGGCTAAAATCATGGTTTGAAGTCCCAAAAATGGAGGGGGTAGCCTTCCCTTCTTGTGCTTGCTTACTAGCTTAACATGCTCCATGTTGTAGTTTATTGTTTTAGCTATTTTTATCTTAAGTCTTTAGGACTATTTTAGGACTATTTTTAGTTGTTCATTACATTTGAGCTTTGTATAGCATGCTTATAGTGTAATGGTCCTCATAGGCTTGGTGGTTTAGGCATTAGGCACCAACCTATTTGAGTTGATAGGGTTTATTTT
Source organism: Camellia sinensis (assembly GCF_004153795.1). Lineage (NCBI taxonomy): Eukaryota > Viridiplantae > Streptophyta > Magnoliopsida > Ericales > Theaceae > Camellia > Camellia sinensis. The sequence goes on along the minus strand of NW_021024788.1, from coordinate 202,824 downwards.
TTGCTTTCCATACTTGTATTCATATCTAATCACCTCTGCAACCTCCCTCATTTCTTGGCTTTTTCTTTGCTTTGAAAGTTATTTCAAACTACTTGCTTGTTTAAGCTTGAGATAGAGGTAGTGTGCTTAATGGTTTAATCCCTTTGGGGGTTCATTACCAACGACATGGCACTTCTCTCATGCCTAAAACAACATTTGGTTTGGTACTTCTCTCCATTAGTGGACTTAAAGCTCATTTTTGGATTCAATGAATTAAAGAATGGATGGTAATTAAAATGAAGTAATAAAATTGGGACTAAAAGTGATGCAAGACAATAAAATCAACTTGGGTTCAATCGGACGTTAATTGAACCCATTGAGTCATGAGTCATTTCATACTTGTTAGTTATGTAAACGGTTCAAGAGTCAATGTCAACCACTTTCCTTGATCAATCCATGATAGGGAGGAGGTTTTGTTGGTTTTTTGTTGTGCATTTATTGAAATTATGTCCCTTGATTCATAAGTTATCATGCAATGTGATTGCATCGATTGATGGCTTGTGAATTGAGCCTATTCTTCCTTTAAGCTGTTTGCTGATAAAGAGAGGTAGGGTGGACAAACATCCCCTAACAATACTCTGGTTTGTGCTTTGTTTGTCCTCTGTTGCTGCAGGACAGAACCAACATTAGTGGCCGGCAGGCCACTTTTTCTGGATGGCAACCCACTATTAGTGGCCTACTGGCCACTACTTCTGGGTTGCTAGCCACTTCTCCAAGGTAGATAGCGCCCTTTTTCCAACAGAGCAGAGCAGAAGCTGAGGTGAAAAACAGTGCCTTTTTCCAACTGTGACTATGCAACAAAGGCATTCCAGTAGCAAAACGGAGAGCATTATCGGATGGAAATCTGTATCCATGCGTGAGCCATCCCTCGATTCTCGGGATCCGTCAAGATGATGTTGTAATTATGCTTGGAGTAGAGGGCTTGTAACTAGTTAGTTAGAATAACAATGTGTTGTACTTATTTAATTAGCTAGAAGAATTAGTTAATTTGTTGTTGTTATAATTAGTTAAGTAGCTTAGCTAATTTATTCATTTGGGTTTGTAATAGTTAGTTAGTTCGGTAATTAATTAGCTAGGTTATTCATTCGGACCCACCCGCGCGAGGGCAAGCAATGTAATAATGTGTATGTCTTCCAACCCCACGTCTTGCTCCCTTTTATTTACTTGCTTATGATGGTTAGTTTAGAACATCACTTTCCTTTTAGCATATTCGATGTTTGCATCCACTTGTCTTGCATGCATCGAGGCTCGGTTTATCATTCTAACAATGCATTGTCGTTTAAATACTTTTTTAAAAAGGTGCTTAAACCGCATGCTATCAAATTGACTCACATGTAATAATTAGTAGCTGAGCCTATTAGTTACATATCGCATGTGTTGCATTAGTTAGGAGCATGCATGTTTTCTAACTCTTTTGTTTCTTTTAGCTCACCTCGGAGTACTAGGTGAGCACTTTTGTGCTTCAGCATATTGCATGAATGTGATTGTTGTTATGTTTAGCATGTTTTCCATGAGGCTAAGTGCTTAATTGATATATTTGCTTGAATACCTGGGGATGAAGACTAATTGCTTGAATTGAAATAATTTGAGTAATGTAGATATGCGATCACTTTTTCAAGTGGCACATATTCGAAACAATTTTCAAAACAAACATGAGATCATGCGTTCCAATTCTTGCAAATTAGTCTATACTTGTGTGCGCATCACATAGTAATGTTAGCCTAATAACTGGAACAAGAGCATATAATGTAAATAAGATTCACATCATGATTAGTAGAGGCTGATCTTTGATTGGGCAAGTGGGGTGCTCAATTCATGACCTTCCCCTCTCGTACCTAAATTCCCGAGCCAAGACAATCTTGGTAATAACGGACACGTGGCTTTTGGCATTTATGAGTTTCTTAAATTTCTCAAAAATATTTAGGTGGCGACTCTGTATCTGGCAAAGCAGTCCATTTTTGACATTTTGATTCAAAATCGATTTTCTAAAAGATTTGTCGAATTTAGACTCTTTGGTGTTTATCTATTTCACATTGCACTTGTGGAATCAGATTCAGAACCACGGGAGTCCGAACTGTAGGGCTAGTCATCTCCGAAAGGAGCATGAAAAGTTGAGCTACAATGCCGTTTGACGGTTTCCCACGGACGAAATATTCATGAGAGGTTGTATCGGTTTGAGAATTCCCCTTTGTTTCCTATGGTAAATGACTTGATTTGAGAATTGTGATATAAATTGAACATGGCATTGTTTTTAAAAAGAAAATGTATAACATTTCGGTCATGAGCATTGTAGATGCATTTCACCCTTATATCTTTGTTAAGATTCATATGTTGTGTTAGATTATTTCTACTGGGTTTTGGTTCACCCTATTTGGGGAAAACCATTTTAGGTGTTGATGACATGTCTCCGCTAAGGCAGTGACTTGGAAGGATTTGAAGCAAGAGCTTCTCTTCTTGTTGTATTCATCTTGTATAGCCAAGGGCTTAAAATGTATTGGGCCTAAAGTCCACTTTTGTTGTAACCAAGAACTATCCTAGAAAGTTGTAAGCCTTTAGGGCTTTTATTATTTGTTTTATTTTCAGTTCTTATCTCACGTTGTGATATATGGGATAGGCTTGTGAATTTATAATTGCATATGTCACACTTTTGTAAACTGAACTTGGATTTAATGGGAGATAATTACTTTATTGTTATTGACATTATGGTTGGATTATTGTAATTTATTTGGTGCGTTACAGTACCGCACCTACTTGTCCAGACTATGGAAGAAAACACAAAGGTGTCTGTTATCGATCAACAAGTGCTTGCTTTCGGTGGCGCAAGACTGGACAGATGGTAAAAGATTTTCCGATGTCCCAAAATCCCAACCATCCTACATCAAGTTCAACTAGGTCTGCTTTTGCACCAAGATCAAAAGTGAGAACCAATACTGGGAAAGAAACTCTGAGGCAAGGTAGAGTTCTTGCACTTGTGCCTAGGGACGTCCAGAATATCGAATCAGTGTTGTTAGGTATAATTCCTATCTGTGCCCAAAATGCATATGTGTTGATAGATTCTGGATCTATACATTCATTTGTGTCACATGCCTTCTCTAAAAAGTTGACTAGACCCTTAGAAGCTATAAACTATTTTCTATCTGTATCTACACCATCTGGGGGTTCTATGATGTGTGCGTATATGTATCCTGTATGTGATGTTATGATTGGGGAATTACTTTTATAGGTTGATTTGCTTCCCTTGGATATAGACCATTTTGATTGCATATTGGGTATGAACTGGTTGACTAAATATCATGCTACCATTGATTGTGTTACTAAATCTGTTATGTTTCGACCACCAGAGTTGCCTGAATTTGTATTTGCTAGGAATGGTGTAGTTTTCTGCTATGAAAGTAAACAAACTACTTAAGAAGGGATGTAGGGGTTATTTGTGTTGTGTTTTGAATGTGCCTGTAGATAGTGTTGATATGAAAACTATTCCTATAGTCAGTGAATTCCCTGATGTTTTCCCTAATGACCTACCTGGAGATTTGATTGATAGGGAAATCGAATTTACTATTGAAGTAGTACCTAGAACACAAAAAATATCTAAAACCCCATACAGAATGTCAATCACTGAACTGAAAGAATTGAAAATTCAACTGCAAGAATTGTTAGACAAGAAGTTTATTCGACTGAGTACTTTACCTTAGGGTGCTCCAGTTTTGCTTGTCAAAAAGAAAGATGGGACCCTAAGATTGTGTATAGACTATCGAGAATTGAACAAAGTAACTGTGAAAAACAAATACCTACTGCCCAAAACAGATGATTTGTTTGATCAACTTCAGGGACCCAAGTGTTCTCAAAGATAGATCTTAGATTTGGGTACCATCAGTTAAAAGTCAAACCTGAGGACATAGATAAAACAACTTTTTAAACTAGATATGGACACTATAAGTTTCTGTTAATGCCATTTAGAGTTACAAATGCACCTTCTGCGTTTATGGACTTAATGAATAGAGTTTTCAAACCATATCTTGATGAATTTGTTGTTATGTTTATTGATGATATTCTGATTTACTCCAAAAGTAGGGAAGAACATGAAAATCATTTGAGAATTGTGTTACAGACATTAAGAGAGAAGAAACTGTATGCAAAACTGTCCAAACGTGAATTCTGGCTTAACAGTATGACATTTCTGGGGCATGTTATCAACAAGAATGTCATATTTGTTGACTCGCAAAAGATTAAAGCTATTGTGAATAGGCCAAGACCAACTACAATGACAGAAGTTTGAAGTTTTCTAAGACTTGTTGGTTATTGCAGAAGAGTTGTGAAAGACTTTTCCAAACTTGCTTCGTCACTCACTCAGTTGACACAAAAAGGTGTGCCATTTGATTGAAATTATCAGAGAGAATCAGTGCTTCAAGAATTGAAAACCAGATTCGTGACTGCACCAATTTTGACTTTACCTACTGGTACCGATGGGTTCCAAATCTACAGTGATGCTTTGTACAAAGGCTTGGGGTGTGTGTTAATGCAAAATAGCAAAGTGATTGCGTATGCTTCTTAGCAACTTCAACCTCATGAGAAGAATTATCCAACCCATGACCTTGAACTTGTAGCTGTAATATTTGCTTTGAAAATCTAGCCCCATTATTTGTATGGAACAACTTGTGAAGTATATGCTGATCACAAGGGTTTAAAATATTTCTTCACTTAGAAAGAAATGAACAAAAGACAAAGAAGAGGGCTGTAATTAATAAAAGACTATGACTTGCAGATTCTGTACCATCCAGGGAATGCTAACACAGTTGCAAATGCCTTGAGTAGAAAATCCATTAGGAATCTGGCTTGTTTGCTCACCGGTCAGAAAGAGTTGTTGTGTGACTTAGAAAGAAATGAAATTGAAATTATTCTGCATGAACAGGGTGGAGTCTTAGCTGCTATTTCTGCACAGCCAGCAATAATTGAGGAAGTTAAAGAAAAAGCAACTAGAAGATGAATTTTTGAAAAAGATTGTTGATGAACTCGATTCGAAATCGAGACTGGGGTTTGTGTTTGAGAACAATGTGTTAAAATTCCAGGGTAGACTTTGTGTACCGAATTGTTCAAAACTGAGAAAGCGTATTATGACAGAAGCCCACAGTTCCAAATTTGCTATGCACTAAGGAAACACGAAAATGTACAAAGATTTGAAATAGAATTTCTAGTGGCCTGGAATGAAGAAATATATTGCTAATTTTGTAGCTAAATGTTTACATTGCCAATAGGTCAAAGCTAGACATCAACGACCCACTGGATTACTTCAACCGCTTCTAATACCAGAATGGAAATGAGAGCATATTACGATAGACTTTATTAGCAGTCTACCTCATTCTTTAAGAGGTATGGACTCTATCTGGGTTATTATTGATCGTTTGACTAAGTCTGCTCACTTTTTACTTGTTAAAAATTTTTATAATGTGGACAAATTGGCTAGTATTTATATTACTGAGATTGTGAGACTGTACGGAGTGCCAGTATCTATTGTGCCTGACAGAGATTCCAAGTTTACTTCAACATTCTGGCAGAGCTTGCAACAAGCCTTAGGAACTAAACTAAGACTTAGTAGTATATATCATCCACAGATAGATGGTCAGTCAGAATGAACTATTAAGACATTGGAAGATATGTTACGAATGTGTGTGTTGAATTTCCAAGGAAATTGGGAAACCTACTTGCCTTTGGCCGAGTTTGTGTATAACAACAACTATCACTCGAGTATCGGTATGACTCCTTATGAAGCTTTGTATGGAAGAAAATGTCGATCACCAATTTGTTGGGCCAAAGTAAGCGATAGATCGCTATTGGGACCCGAACTTGTGCAAGAGACGATTGAGAAAGTAAAGTTGATTCAGCAATGACTGAAAACCGCACAGAGTCGTCAGAAAAGTTATGTGGATGTTAGAAGAAGAGACCGAGAGTATAAAGTGGGCAACCATGTGTTTATGAAAGTGACTCCAATGAAAGGGAAAACCCGATTTGGAGCAAAAGTCAAGTTAGCACCACGGTATGTTAGACCATATAAAATTATTGAGAAAATCAATCTGGTGACGTATCAAGTGGCCTTACCTTCGGTCATGGAACATATGCATAATGTCTTCCATATCACAATGCTTCGGGATTATTTGCAAGATCTGCTTCATGTGATTGAACCGACACATGTGTTTTTGAAAGACGATTTTTCTTATGAGGAATGACCAATCCAAACAGTTAATCGCCAGATTAAACGATTGAGAAACAAAGAAATTCCATTAGTGAAAATTGATTGGCAACAACATGGAGGGACATATGTGACTTGGGAAACCGAAGAAGACATAATGAAATGATATCCGAAACTATTTCCATTGGATCCTATGTTCTTCCTAAATGAAGGTAACTTTAAGTTTGGAGGACCAAACTCTTTAAGGGGGGAAGACTGTGACAACTCCTATCCGTAATTATCCCATAATCCATAATTAAGAATGCTAATTAAGTTTTAAGGATGAGATTATGTGTTAATTATGCATTTTGTACGTGTTTTGCATTCCTATCTGTTAGCCATAGGAATATCAGTTTAGAATTCTACTTTGTTCTATTAATTGAAAGCCTTATCGACATCCAAACATGAAATTGACTACTTTAATGTGTTGAATTAAATTTTTAGAATTTTATGATAAGTTTAATTGGAATTTGATTCAGAATCAATTAATTAGAATAAATTGATTAGAATTAAACTAAATTACTTATCTTAAGCACACTTACTTAAGCTTAATCAAATTAAGCCTATATAAGGCTAATGTTACTCAAGAACCTTCCATATCTATACACTTACACTTCACAATCACCCTCTTGAGCATACAAACGAGAGAGAGAGAGAGAGAGAGAGAGAGAGAGAGAGAGAGAGTTGAGCTCAAAGCTAGACAATTAGAGAGAATTGGAGAATTCAAACAAGAATTACTAGAATTCAAGGGAAATTGAGGACTCTAGGTAAGAATCATGCTTTTAAAACTTTGCTTTCAAGACATTAGTGTATAAATTTAAGAGGTTTAAGTGATTAGCATGAGAGTTAAGCTTAGATTATGAAATTTGAGATTAATCCATGCATGCATGCATAAATCATGGATTTTGAGTTTTATTTCCAACAAATTCTGACATGCAAGTGCATATCTTTGCTATGTCTTGGGAGCTCACCATGATTTCCATGAGAACACTTCATTTATTCATGTTTCGGAAGTTTTGAATTCCTGTCATTGTCTATATATATTGTGGGAGCTGGATTTGGAAGGAGGCATACTTTAACAGACAGGTATTGCCCGGCTCTATCCAGAATCGTCAGGATGCCGAATATAAAGGGTAGGTGGGCCGAATAGGTACTGAGCTATGGAGCCGAGTTATGAACATAATGAGCGAAAAGTGGACCTGGCCCCGAGGCCCAGGGAAAAAGTATAAATAAAGGAATAGCAGACTAAGAAAGGTATGTGATAATTGTGGTGTTTAACTTAGAGTACAAGTAATCAAGAACGAGAGACTGACTTGTCCGTCGGAGTGCTAATTCCGGCACCTCCGATCGGAGTGTTTACTTCCTTTCAGGTGCCTATCGGAGGATCACGAGCGTCCCCCAGGATCATAAGAGTATTTCCAAAAACCACTTCCCCACAACTGGCGCCGTCTGTGGGAATACTCAAGCACATCCATGGCGGACGCGACGGAGGACCCTCCAATAGTCGCTAATGACACCACACAGATGGACGACTTCACTCTAACAAACGCGCACGGACTGGAGCCTAACCCAGTAAGACGCGCTTTGAACTTCGGTTCACCTTCGACCCCAGAACATGAGGCAATGCAGGCGATCATGGAGCAGGCAAAGCAAAACAAGCAGCGGTTGGAGAACATGATCGCTGAGAACGAGCGTCTCCGTCAGGATTTGGCACTGGAGGTGGCAAAGTCCAAACAAGCCGTGTGCCAAGACCCGGAGCGACCTCTGAAGGCAGGTGGTCGACGACCTCGAGCCCGGCAACAAGACACTGATAGCGACTCTGACTCACTATCTCCGGAGCCCAGAAAGAAAGGACGACCTACAACTTCCAGCTCCTCTGAAGAGAGCCCACACGTAAGGCATAAGTGCAGAAGAAACAGCTCAGATGACGAGGACCAGCATGATCCTTTTGTGCGACAGATCACAAGGGCAATCTTGCCCAAAAAGTTTAAAGCTCCGTCATTTACTCTCTATGATGGCAAGTCAGACCCCACTGATCATATCCGCCACTACAAGCAAGCGATGACATTGCATGCAGATGACGAAGCCCTTATGTGCCAAATATTCCCTAGTAGTTTGGGACCACTGGCTGTCAGGTGGTATTACAAACTGGAGCCAGCTTCGATCAAAACCTTCCACCAATTACAAAAGTCTTTCAGGGCCAGATTCATCACAAATGAGGTCCAGCCGAAACAAGTCGACTCTCTCTGGGCAATGCAAATCCTGCCAGG
>NW_021024788.1:155930-190056 GCF_004153795.1 Camellia sinensis | reverse complement strand
AGAGACGCTAAGAGCATATTCGGCCACGATATTGGGAATGCTTTAATCTTGTAGATGATGCTTTGCAATGACTCCATGGCCATCCCACCTTTAAAATGGGACTACACCCAGATAGTGCCCTCCGTAGTTCCTTGACCAGAAGACCCCCAAAACAGTCTGGGAGTTGATGAGAAAGTAGAAAGAATACTGCAAAGTAGAAGATGACGCTTTGCGGGTTAAAGCCGGACACAGTACCACCAAAACGGGCCCCCCCTAAGATTGCCTAGCCAATAAGTTCCGTACCTCCTCAGAGCCATGAACCACGCCAGCGGACTAAACGAGATAAGAAACGAGATTCTCGCCGACCAAGCGATCAGTGCCCACACGAACAAATGAGCAACTGCAAGTTGATAATAGGCGCACAAAACGCGCCGACAAGAAATATACAGAGCTGTTAGAATTCAATCAACTTGGTTATGTCCCAAATCCAACATCTTCCATTTTTAAATGGCCATCCAAAATGGTGGGACCTCCGACACGAGAAGATAGGACAGATGATGTGAATATCACAAAGGATCACGGTCATTGATACGGACAGCTGCTATGCTTTGAAAGACTACCTGAGGAATTGGTGCAAGATGGTCGGCTTCAGCAACACGTACGAAAGAACGCAATCAAAACTGTTGCCCTTCGGCAGGATTCGCCTCCGCTCGGCATCATTCATATGATATACACGCAACCACTCGACCTTCCAACGCCACTTGCCGTACACGCAATTCAAGCCCCCAAAGCAATGCACACCATCGAAGCAGCCCCACGGAAGCTTCGAGTATTATCTTCAACGATTTCCGATCTTATCGCGTAACACTCCCCCATAGTGATCCATTGGTCATTGAGCTACACGTAAATCGATTCGTCGTTGAACGCGTCTTCATAGACCAGGGAAGCACTTTTAGAGGTTATGTATTACGAAACCTTCGTCAAACTCAGTTTCAATCAATCAGACCTGTCTCCGGCTCCTCGTCCATTATTTGGCTCAACGCGAATCCAGAGTACCCGTTGGGGAAGATCACACTACCCGTTCGAGCCGGCTCCGCCGAACGATGGATGTAGAATTCTTTGGTCATCAAGCTCCCATCGCCGGTATTAAACATCCTCATGGGCGAACTTGGCTACATGCTATCCAAGCCGTGCCTAGCACCTACCATCAGCTGCTGCGTTCCTACCCAATACGGTATTTGAGCAAATTCGTGGTCCCGGCATTCCGCACCAGCATTCTGTCCCCCTCCGAAATACCGAATCGAAATATCCTCGACAACACCGCGTCATCATCAGAAGGATTCCATACCGGCTCAGAAACACGTTACGGCCCTGGAACTCGAGCATTGTCATTAAACCCGACTTGTAGGAAGTGATCTCAGTTTCTAAAATGATTCTCCATGTACATATTTCTCCTTTGTAAATGCAAGGATTCTTGTTGGGCAGATATAATCCCATCCTTCTGGCAAAATCTAATTAAAAAGGGCATTCCCGACCAAAAAAGCCCCCTCGGCGCATGACACCGATGGGCTGATAAAGCCTCCGGATTCGGAGTGCCCTTCGTGAATATCACGATTGGCTGAGTAAAACTCCGGATTCAGAGTGCCCTTCGTGGATATCACGATTGGCCAAGTAAAGCCTCCAGATTTGGAGCCCCCTCGGCGCATGATGCCATTGGGCCGATAAAGCCTCCCGATTCGGAGCGCCCTTCGTGGATATCATGATTGGCCAAGTAAAGCCTCCGGATTCGGAGCCCCCTTGGCGCATGATGCCGTTGGGCCGTAAAGCCTCCGGATTCGGAGCGCCCTTCGTAGATATCACGATTGGCCAAGTAAAGCCTCCGGATTCGGAGCCCCCTCGGCGCATGACGCCGTTTAGGCGATAAAGCCTCCAGATTCGGAGGCCCCTCGGTGCATGACGCCGTTGGCGATAAAGCCTCCGGATTTGGAGCGCCCTTCGTGGATATCACGATTGACCAAGTAAAGCCTCCGGATTCTGAGCCCCCTCAGCGCATGTCGCTGTGGGCCGATAAGCCTCCGGATTTGGAGCCCCTTCGTGGATATCACGACATGGCAAGTAAAGCCTCCGGATTCAGAGCCCCCTCGGCGCATGACGCCGTTGGGACGATAAAGCCTCCGGATTCGCGAAGTCCCCTCGGCGCGTCACGCCGTTGGGCCAATAAAGTCTCCGGATTCGAAGCACCCTTGGCGGCATAACGCCGTTGGGTCAATAAACTTCCAAAAGCTGAATAATATTCCGAATTCAGAGCGCCCACAGTGCACATTAGAGCAGGGAAATGTAACTCAAGCCGGCACAACGGCATAAACGAAACAAAACATGCCAACACTCGAAATAAGATGCTTATCAAAAATTCACAATGAAATACCAAACTTTCTAAAATAAAACATTTTATTCGATTAAACAATAATTACAAAAAGCAATTCGCGTTCGTAAGTCGGTGAAAATATCTTCAAAGGAGACATCCACTCGGCCTGAAGTGGATGGAGGATTGAGGCTGGCTTCCTCAAAAGCCAAATTTAGTGCCGCGCCAACCTCCTCCTCTAATCTATCGAATCTGTCCAAGGAGGGTTGATTCGGCTGCTCAGCGACTTCTTCGGCTACTTGTTCGTCCGCTGGCTCTGAATCTGAAGCTTCAAGACTAATCTGCCTAAAATTCTTGAAGTTTGAAAAAATAAGTGTCGTAAGCTGCTGTTCGCCCCTCAGAATCGAAATGTTATCTACGGCTGAAAATGTAGCGTAAGTCGGCTCGTATCTCAGAAGTATGTGGGCTGCCCTCCCTTGGTTCTGGAGATTCAGACGGCCAAAGAACTGAAACGCGGTTCTGATTTGCGCAAGGACAATGTCGTCGGCCGAGATGAGAACTTTTTTCTAATCGTTACATGCACAAATGAAATGGTAGGTACGTAGAATTTGAACCGAGTAAATATTTAACAAATATACGTGGGGGATTAAATGGCCACCTGGTTCGCCTCTTCGCCTAGGAATTGGATCTAGGCGATCTTCACCCTCACCGAATTCTCAATTGCCGTAGACAACGACCATGATATCATCAACTCGCTTGCCAGAGCTGGCAAGCATAGTCACTAATTGATGGTCGGTGTCCTTGGCCCTGAGGAAATAGCAACCATGCCGGCCAGAAGACTTGGCCAAGACATAACAATGTCGAATAACAGGTATGCCGAGATTGATCCCAAGGCGACGGTTTAACTCTATAATCCCCATTATGATTCGGAAGAAATTTACATTAGGTTGGGAAGGGATCAGATCCCAATGGCGAAGGGCGGCCCTAAGAAATGGATGTAGAGGAAAGCGAACGCCACCCTCCGTAATGGACAGGAGAGGGAACACGATTGTGTTTGGGTCATCCCTCTCCATATCCAGGGAACTCTCCGTTACTAGAGATAGATGAACATCATCAGGAATAGAGAAATGTTTTCGGAACCCAGAAATTCGACCCTCAGAGAGGAGGTCTTTCAAATGCTTAGCCATTCTAGAGAGAACTCAACGATATTCTAAAGCAAAAATTAAATATGGAAAGTAGGATTGCAAAGAAAAGAGAGGAAGACTTACGAGAGGCAAAGGGAACGAGAAGAAGACGGAGAGGAGTTGCAAAAAATACGTCGGAGAAGAAATACCGATAGGCGGTCCAGAAGGTTTAAATATTCGAAAAAGTATGTGTTCGAAGGGACTTAAACTTTAAATCATAATAAATGCGAGAGAAGCACGAATGAGACGGGAAGGCGTTACAGTGACCGAAAAGCATATACGCGTCCTGACATGCATCGGGAAGAGGATTAACCGCCGAATTTCTGTTTTCCCAAATCAGGAACCAAACACGCCGACTAACTGATGCTAGAAGGGTGTTTGGGGGGCAATTGTGGGAGCCGGATTTGGAAGGAGGCATACTTTAACAAACAGGTATTGCCCGGCTCTATCCAGAATCGTCAGGATGCCGAATATAAAGGGTAGGTGGGCCGAATAGGTACTGAGCTATGGAGCTGAGTAAATATGAACATAATGAGCGAAAAGTGGACCTGGCCCCAAGGCCTAGGGAATAGGTATAAATAAAGGAATAGCAGACTGAGAAAGGTATGTGATAATTGTGGTGTTTAACTTAGAGTACAAGTAATCAAGAACGAGAGACTGACTTGTCCGTCGGAGTGCTAATTCCGGCACCCCCGACCGGAGTGTTTACTTCCTTTCAGGTGCCTATCGGAGGATCACGAGCGTCCCCCAAGATCAGAAGAGTATTTCCAAAAATCACTTCCCCACATATATGATACACATAAAGTTTTGATTTAGCTTTGAAGAATTGACTTGCTTTTGTCCTTTGATTTTATGAATTAACCTTCATTTCTTGTTTTACTACAAGTTTCCAAGTATTTTCTAAAGTTTTCGGAGCAAAAGATCAAGATTGAAGCTTTGGAATTGAGTTTTGAACCTTGAATGCAATTCTGGAAACTCTAGAATTTTGTCGCATTGCTCGAGCGACCAAATCGTCACTCGAGCGTAAATTTTGAGTTTTCAGGAGTTTTACAGAGATTGATGGTTGGCTTGAGCAACCAAAAGACCGCTTGAGTGACCACCTTTTATTTTCAGTCTTGGCTCGAGCGACTAAAAGTTGGCTTGAGCGTAAAATGAGAGCTCCTAGTGCTTTTGTAAACTTTACAGACCGCTCGAGCGATCAAAGCTTCACTCAAGCAAACTGCCCTGGTTTTTTAAATTTTGCAAAGTGTTTCAAAGTACATAATTGTATCCTTATCCCATCTTAGGCATTCTTAATCCATGGTTTAGGCCATAATAATGAGGAAATGAATTAGAAACGCACTAAAAGGAATTAAGTTATGTTTCGCTAAATATGGAGTGTGTGTTTCAATGTGTATCCGTTATGTGATTGTGTAGGTTATGCGCCATATTTCATCTGATCTGTTTGATCCATCTGTTTTGCATTTGGAGCTATCTGTGAGTGACAACTCTGTAAAGCTATGTTTGATTATGAATATTGTCTGACAGATATAGTAAGCTCTGTTTTTTTCAAAATGATATTTTTTGTATAGATGAATGATTGTCCAATTTCTGAAATGTATCGTTGCATCCTTAGCATCATATGAATATGTTATTTGCTATATATTACCTGGTACCAAGGATCTATGCGGGTTCCATTCATGGAACTATCTGTGAAACCTATATAGTTATCTGTTACGATTGTGCACAATTATTTATCTGATATGAATATGGGTCTTAATGACCATCTACTCTGTATATGGGTGTTTATGACCAATCTAATTTGTTAGCGCTAATGGATGTACCATGTATGCCTGTTTACATATCTAAATAATTATATGAATCTGTTTTTGATCTAAATTCTAATTTTCAACTCTGTTATGGACATCATTCATAAAACCTTTAATTTGTTGTTATTCACTGGGCTCCATCTCATTGTTTATATTCTGTATATTGGTGATCAAGCGTGTGACCAGGCTTGAGACTTCTAGTTTAGATTCTGTTTCTGTCAAGCCAACCAATGCGCCTCACGTAGCGGTTCCCAGAAGTCTTGTGTCCAGTGTTATGTTAAGTGAACAATCTAAGTTTATTTTCTTACGTCTTTTGGACATGTTTTTGTTTATCTATAATAGGGTTAAGTCCTTTTTGTTTTATCTGTATTTGGATGATGTAAGAATAATGTGTTAATATACGTATATAAAGTTTGAAATTTTTTGTCTCATGTAAGTCTGCACAACTCTATGGACATTGTGTATTTGTTATTTGCTGCCACTAGCCCCTTATATTATGAATCTGTCTCAGAGGCCTTTAGTAATCTTAGAATTACTGGTCGGTTACGATGCTAAACCTATAGGGGCGGGTTTGGGTTGTGACAATGTGCCTTGGCATATATTGAAAAACTATGGGTTCATTACTTTTTTATAAGCAGACAGAGCATATCCATTCCCCCATAACCATCTCATTTTCGTCACAGCTTACACAAATGACACAGAGTTCAAGCGTGCTTTCCTTGATGGCGGAGCATCCATAAACATCATCACTATCGACACCTTTGCAAAAGCTGGTATTCCAGAGTCCAGAATTGTTTGCCAACCCATTACTGTGACGGGCTTCAATGGTGGGAAAAAAGTTTTTGAGGGCTATATTGTAATGGACTTAGCAGTTGGCGAGATCCACTCCGCAACTAAGTTCCATATGATTGAAGTAGATACAAATTACCACATAATACTTGGTAGAGCTTGGATGCACCGATATGGCGTTATCCCATTGAGTTATCACCAATGTGTGAAGGCAAAACTGGGAAAGAGAACAATGACCATAAATGCGTCTGAAAAGCCATTTGGAGTAGAGGAGGCACGCTATTCTGATGGAGTCTTCTTTACTGAACGGTCGACAGATGAAACCCCAAGGACTGGCAAAGTTATAGGGGTAAAGTTGCCAAAGTGGGAAGACATTTGAGATGTGGAGGTTGCTCCAGCAGGTAGTAGGCAAAAGAGGAGCAACAAGTCCACAAGTATAGCGATCTGGGCTTAGACTCGATCTATTTATTGCTTTTGAATCCGGGAAACCATATTCGTGATGGTTGTTCTTTTCTCTTCATATTTGGTTTTGGCTTCGGGGGTCGACACCGCCCTTGTTGGGGTCGACATTGTCCTCTTATCTTTGTTTTGTTAAGCTCCAAGGGTCGACACCAGTGTTGGAATAGTCGAAACCATCTTGTTGCTATGTTCTTGGAATAGCTACTGAAATTTAGGGTCGATACTTGTCTTTTGTTGTTGGCCTCAAGGGGTCGACACCAGTCTGGGAAGGGTCGATCCTTGTATACAGCAAAATCTGGGTTTAGTTGCTGAAATTTAGTGTCGACACCTCTATTGGAAGGGTCAACACCTTGCCTGCTGCCAGCATTGTCATTTCTTCCTGAAGGGTCGACACCACCAACACAAATGTTGACCCCTGTGAGTTTTTTTTTTAGATTTTAGTTCGGTTTTGGGCCCTACAGCTCGGGAATTTTGACTTGTTATTTTGGGTTGACTTTGGGACCTTATTCTACTTTAACCTAACACTATAAATAGGGCCCTCACTTACCTTTTTCTTTCTCTACTCAAAAATGATTTTGAAAGAAAATAAGGTTTTGCTCTAAAACCATGGGTTTGACATGTATCAGAAAAATATTGTAGAATGATGTTGGTTTTGCAATATCACTCACATCTTGATGATGGTGATGGGGGATATTGATGATGATGATGCTGGAGTTGGATATGTTATATCCCTCACATCTCGAGAAAAAGGGGTAAATCCGAGAATTGAATGTTGTACATTGAAATAAGTTGGCCGGAGTGTCCAAGGTGAAAGTCTCGAAACTGCACGTGTACATGGGTGCCGATCCCACAAATGAAATTTCCGTGAAATGGCAATAGTAGTGCTTGTATAGCCTACGTTTACATGGGTCCCATTTTATGGTTTCCTCTGAACGAAATTTTTGGGAAAGGTTGGATTTGTTTTAGAATTTGTTAAGTATGATTCACTGCCTTGTTTTTTATTGTAAAGGACATGATTGATAACGGTGATATTAATCGGGTATCGTATGATCATGAGAATTAAGAAATGAAATACTTTGGCACGAGCATTGCATATGCATTCATCTTATACCTTTGTTAAAATTCATATGTTGTGTTGAATTATTTCTACTGGGCTTTGGCTCACCCTATATGGGAAAAACATTTTCAAGTGCTAGTGATATGTCTCCGCCAAGGCAATAGTTTGGGAGGACTTGGAGCAAGAGCTTCATTTTTGTTTGTTTGTGTAGTTGTTTTGTACAAGCCAAGGGCCATTAAATGTACTAGATTTAAATCCATTTTGTTGAAACCAAGTACTGGCTTGGAAAGTTGTAAGCCTTTAGGGCATTCTCGTAATTGTTTATCTTTCATTTTACATTCTTCATGATGTAACATATGCTATAGATTCAGGGTTAGACTTGTGAATGTATATCCGCATATGTTGCACTTTTGTACAAGAAACTGGAAGTTAATGAAAGATAATTATTTCGTCTTGTGTTGTTGTTCGATTAATATTGTAGTCTGGTTATTGTATTTATTTCGGGGCATTATAACTTGGTATCAGAGTGTACTGGGTTTGAATGCTTTGGATACATGGGAAGTGGTTATTACCATAATGGGTTGTCTTGTTTAGCAGAGATGTTTGTATGTATATTATGCTTACGTGATAACATGCTTATATGATTATATGGGTATGCGATTTAATTCCTAAGATGTTGATTGGGTTTACGGGTTTCTTGAAGTTCCATTAGAAGAGCACTTGATCACCGTATGGCTCGCTTTTCGTGCTCCTTTCGGATATGATTAGCCCTACAGTTCGGATTCTCGTGGTTCTGAATCTGATTTCACAAGTGCAATGTCAAATAGATAAATACAAATGAGTCCAATTCCAGCAAATCTTTTGGAAAATCGATTTTGAATCAAAATTTCAAAAATGGACTTCTTTACTAGATTTTAGAGTCGTCACCTAAATATTTTGAGAAAATTTAAGAAACATGAGACTCGTGCCAAAGGCCACTTATCCGTCATCACCAAAGTGTCTTGACTCGGGAACTTAGGTATGAGATGAGAAGGTCATGAATTGAGCACCCCACTCACCCGATCAAAGATCGACCTCTACTAATCATGATGTGATTCCTATTTACATTATATGCTCTTGTTTCGATTTATTTAGGCTATTTTACTATGTGATGCATACAAGTATAGACTAATTTGCAAAAGTTGAAACACTTTGATTTTATGTTTATTTGAAAAGAGTTTTGAATACGTGCTACTTGAAAACTATCCAAATTTGAGCAATTAGCCTTCATCCATAGCATTCAAATAGGTATATCACTTAAGCATTTAGCCTTATGGAAAACATGCTTGACATGGCAACAATCACATGCATGCAATATGCTAAAGCAATAAGTGCTCATTGTAACACGTCCGCGAGGGACCCCGCTACAGTTCGGACTCGATTTGTATCACGGTTCTTAATCTGAACCAAAGAGTCCAAATCTGGTAAATCGTTTTGAGAAAACAGGTTTTTGAAAGAAGTGCCAAACATGGACTGCTTTGCCAGATACAGAGTCGCCACCTAAATATTTTATTTTGGGGGAATTTAGGAAACCCTGACTCGGTGCCAAAGGCCACGTGTCCGTCATCACCAAAGTTGCCTCGGCTCGGGAACTTGGGTACGATTGGGGAAGGTCAGCTATGAGCACCCCCTCTCGCCCGATCCGAAGATCGGCCTCTACTAACCATGATATCCAATTTTTGAAAACGTTATGCGTTGTTATTCCGGTTATTAGCCTAAATTTACTATGTTATGCGCACAGCAGACAAGTATAGACCAAATCGCCTAAATTGGAACAAAACATTTCATCTTTGTTTCGGAAATGGTTTGCTACTCATAAGTAGGCTAAAATGCAGATTTTGCCACCCTCAAGTGGGCTTTTAGAAAAAATGGTTTTGCCACTATCTGGTGGGCTTAAAACTCACAGTTTTAATGCATTTTTCCAATTTAGGTAATTCAACCTCCATCCACAGGCATTCGAGCAGTTATATCACATAAGCAGCTAGCCTCATGGTAATCATGCTGTTATGGCAACACTCACACGCATGCGGTATGCTAAAGCATAAATGCTTACCGAGTACTTCGAGCCAAAACAAAAGCTAGTTAGTAATCATATGCATGATCCTAGTTCATGTTAAGATGGCTAATGTAACACATGCAAGATGCAACTAAGATAGGCTCGGCTAATCTACAATGACATGTGAAATGCTACAACTAACACGTATTCAATTTGGAATTGAAATACAAATGCAGTTAGAATGATGCGCCGAGCCCGGTGCATGCAAGACAAATGTATGAATGCACGCATGCATAGCATAAGGTATGCTAATTTAAATATGCCCTAGTTTACCATCATAAGCGGGTAAATAAAAGGGAAGAAAGACGTGGGGTTGGAAGACATACACACACTCACGCACACTTATTACACAATTGCCCTCTCTCGGAGGGTCCAATAAATATTACAGTCTGAATAAATAATACTAAATTAATTATTACAAAATTTCTAATCTAATTAACAAATTAAATGCAAAGAGAAGATGGCCGCAGCCCCCGCCTCGGGATGCGTGAATGATG
This sequence comes from Camellia sinensis, assembly GCF_004153795.1. Lineage (NCBI taxonomy): Eukaryota > Viridiplantae > Streptophyta > Magnoliopsida > Ericales > Theaceae > Camellia > Camellia sinensis. The sequence continues at coordinate 179,826 of NW_021024788.1, read as the reverse complement.
CATGCTCGGATTTATCTTGCCCCGAAAGCCCGTACCATACCACTGCTGCCTCTGTTTACACTGCCCTGCTTCTCTTAAAACTGCCAACGTCCTGGGACAGGTTCCCTGAACCCTGTAGGACACCATCGGCTGAAGGGACTACCCACCGGCCATGGGACTTATCCATCGGCTGGGGTTTCATATTATCGGCCACCAATCAATGGCCGGTCGGCACTCTACAGTGCCGGTCGGCAAAAACTCCCTGCAGAAACTGGTTTTTGACAACAACAAGGACAGACAGTGTATGGCATGGAATTTCAAGCAAATGTATGCGCGGGCACACTCCCTATCATGCAAGGGACTCAAGGGACCATGACCCTCGACCCTCGGGCCATCAATCATGCATTTTGATGCGTGATGGCCTAAGGAGCCAAGGTTGCGATTCAATGAAAATGCATGCAACACACGATTGAAGACCAAGACCCTATCATGTCAAGGTCAAGAGTCTTGGTGACTGAGAGTTAAGGCGTGTTACATCACTCGTAGTATGAACACTTCTTAACCCTCACACTTGGTTTGACACCCCAAACCAAGCAATGCAATGCATGTTATGCAAACATGGCTCGAAAATGCAACATATCACAAAAAAAGCAAGGCATGCCAAATGTAATGCAACATATCATGGCAAGCATACAATGTTCCTAATATGCAATGCTACAATGCAACTCATCACGTAAGGCTAATATGGTACAATGCACGCATGCAATTAGAAGCAACAAGTCAAACATACAACCATGTCCAAGAAGGGACTTAGACTGAAATGGGAGGCCTCAAACACCCCCAAAAACAGTGGCTAAAAGTACCTCAAGTGATGGACAAAATGCACTACAAGCATGCAAGTCAAAAGGGGCCCAAGGCTAAGGCATAACAACAGGGCACTCCACTACCACTAACCCAAACAAGCATGGCATGAACTATACAACCCAAAAAATGCAAGCCAAAAGGGGGGCCAAAGCTAAGGCATAACAAAGGGCATTCTACCACCACTAACCCAAACAAACATGGCATAAACTATGCAACCAAAAACAGAATTTTAGCATGCAAAAAGAGCTCCAAAACCCCCACATATGGCATCCCAAATGAAATAAACACGTAGGCATACACAATGCACGTTTCAAGGCATAAGAGGGTACAACTTCAAAGCATGAGAGGAGCGATGAATGCAAGTATACAAGCATGGTTTAGGGACTGAAATGATATGCTAAGTGATTCCAAATCACCGAAATAGCCTAACCAATGCATGTTCATGACCCATACCCTTAAGGCTCTCAAGCCAAAATGCAAAGAGGTGACACCAAACATGGCAAGCATGACTGAAACAATGGCCAACAGACCTTGAACATGGCAAAATGATGCTAATACCTTCATAATATTAGACTAGATCATGCGAGAATCATGGCCTTAATGTATGGCATACCTCTAGGCAACCTTGAGGAGATATAAAGCAAGTATAATATGCATGAAAGAGACCAACAAACCCACATGAGACAGAGGTAAAACATATTGTATAAACACCAAATAAGCTCTGAAGTGAAGCTAAACAAGATTAGACATCCATGCTACCACATTGAGCCAAATATGCAAACAAGAGAGAGACCAAGGGAGAGGGGTGTCCCTCCCCTATGCAAGACCTCAAACCCTCTTCTTCACCACTGAAAATCCACTGGATTTCAGTGGTGAAAAGAACCAAACACTCAAGCAAATAAAGCCTAACAATGGAAGCACCAAAAGGGCCAAACAAGGCCTAAGAGGGTGAGTTCGACCCCAAACCCCAAAACACCCTTAATGAAAGTTCTTAAGCAAGAAAATGTAAGACTTTTTTATGTTATACTCAAAGCTTGAATCAACATGTAAGACAGGTCAAGAACCAATGCAAGATTGGGGATAATAAAGTGAAAGTCTTACCCTTGAAGAACACTTCAAGAACAGTTGGTCCAGCCACACTCTACTGAGCAAAATCAGTCCAAAATCTCAAAAAACAACCCTCAATGCCTCTCAATCTCAGAGCAAGGTGTAATAGTGTGTGTATTAGTGCAAAAGTAAGGTCAAAATGCACTTTTAGGCCAAGAAAACACACACAAGGGAGGAGAGAGAGGGAAATATAGAGAGAGAGTGTGTATATCAGATGTATATGTATATAAGCTCTGGTTTTTATGTTCAAAACTCCAACCTTTGACAATGGGAGAAGAGGGGTCCTTATATAGGCAAAGGGAAATGGTTTAAGCTTCTCAAAGAAGCTAAGTGAAAGGGGCAAAGGGGGCAAAGGAGTCAATGCTTCTTGAGGAAGCTAGGATAGCTGGCCAAGCTTCCTCAAGAAGCTTGGCCAAAGGGTTCAACCTTCTAGAAGGAAAAGGGGTGCAAAGGCTCAAAACAGCCACTTCATGCACGGGGAGGAGTGTTGGTGCATTCCAGCTGGCATGCACCAAGTTTGAAGGGTGCAAAAGGGTCACGCCGGCCAGCAAAAAAAGGTCACCGGCCAAAACAAAGTGCCGGTCGGCAAAATATAGTGCCGACCGGCCATTGGTTTTAAGAAACCACTGCCGGTGGCACCAATAAATGGCCGGTGATGTGAGGGGACAGCTGGTGGGGTGTGGGAATGGCCAACAAGCCATTCCCTGCCTTTCAAGGCAAAAACACAAGTGTTTGGGGCAAAACCAGACACCGAAAAGTCGAGTCGAGAGATCCTGAGGCGAGGCGCGCAGCCGAGACCTCCGGGAACTCGAGACGAACGCAAGCACGGATGATCACCGAGTGTTCCAACGATGACGTCCAAGTCTTGAGGATGGTCAAAAATGGGGTGTCTACACTCACCTGGTACTCAACCGAGATGAGCCAAAAGAAACAAAATTGTTAGAAAAATGCATGCACTAATATGCAAGTGCCTAATGTCATACATGCAAAAATGCAACTAATAGGTTCAGTTTTTAATATGTCATGTGAATTAATTTGATAGCATGCTGTAGCGCATGTATTCAACGAAGTTAAAGGGGCAAGATCTCAATAAACGATAATGAAATGGCTCAAGGCTCAATGGGTTCAACTAACGTTCGATTGAACCCAAACCATTTTATTATCTTATTCCATTTTAGTTCAATTTTATCGCCTCTTTTAATTACCTTTCCATTCCTTAGTCATTTTCGTCCAAAAATGAAAGTTAAGTCCACTAAATGGAGAGGAGTGTTAAACAGAAAGTTGTTTTGGGCATGAGAGAGATGTAATGCCTTGGTAATGAACCTCCGAGGAGATTAAACCATTAAGCATGGAAGGGTTTCTTTCTCAAGCTTAAACAACACTCATATGAAACAACTCTCAAAGAAATAAAAGCCCAGAAAGGTGGGAGAGTGCAGAGGTGATTATGAATGAGCACAAGTATAGAAAGCATGAAAAAAATGCTATCAACTCAAATAGGTTAGTGGCTAAGGCCTAAACCACCAAACCTATGAGGACCACTACACTACAAACCTACTATACAAAGCATAAACCAAATGAACAGCCTAAAACAATCCTAAAATAGCTAAAAACAGTATTGAAATTCTCACAAAAAAGCTTGAAAAAGTTAGCTATAATAATAAGGAAATAAAGCTAGTAAACAAGCATAAGGAGGAGTGGCTAACCCTATCATTTTTGGACTTCAAAACCACATTTTTAGCCTCTGAAAACCTTTGAAAATCAGTGGTAAAACGTTGGAAAAAAGTTGAAGAAGGGATGGGAAACACAAGGGCAAAAGCTTAGGAGACAAGGTTCAAAGAAGAGTGGTTACCCCCTCCACCTTTGATAGCTTTAAACCACAAGTTTTAGCCCATAAAAACAGTGGAAAAATAGTCCAAAAACTGCAAGTAAATAAAGGGAAGAAGTAGTGTAAAGATGCTAGAAGTTATACCTCTTGAAGAGAGGTAACTCCTATGTTCACAAACCAACAAGTTCTCACTCTCAAGGGCTGAGATTTGAGCTCAAGAACCTCAGCAAGAAAAGCCAAATTTTTTGTTTAGAAAGTGAAGAGAGAGAGAGAGAGTATGTAGGTTGCAAGATAGAGAGAGAGCGCTATGCAAGTGTTGAAGCTTTTGGAATTTTTTCTCACCTTGAAAATATAAGGGAAGGTCCTCTATATATAGAAAAACATGTTACTATCTCAGAAATATCTGTATAGAGACAGTTGGTGCAGTGCATGCACCTGTGAGAACAGCTGGCACAACTGGCAGCAAAATATCTGTTTTACCAGAACAACAGGCCGGCCGGCCACTTGGGGGATGGCTGGCCACCATAATTGGCCTATGGGGACACTTGGCGGTCCGGACACTGACTTGTACGGCCAGCCACAAAAAACTGCTCCTAAGCCCAACTTCAAACAGGCATATCTTCCTTATCCGAACTCGATTATAGGTGATTCTTGAGTCTAAATTGAAGCCCCCGAAGTCTAATTTCCAATGGTGGTGTCTTCACATCTAAATTTTAAGTGTGCAAAGAGATATGTCTAATTTAGTGAAGGCTTTTCATTTCTATCTTAACGGATTGATGCCCAACTTCAAATGGCCATATCTCCCTCATCCAGATTCAGTTTTAGATGATTCTTGAGTCCAAATTGAATCCCCAGAAGTCCAATTTTCAATGGTGATGGCCTCACATCTATATTCTAAGTGTGCAAAGAGATATGCCTAATTTAGTGAAGGCTACTCATTTTTATCTTAACGGATTGATGCCCAACTTTTTCATATACTAGTTTTTTTCCCTCCCCTCCTAGTTCCTTCAACTCCAAACCTATAAATAAGGTGTTTTTAAATATTTTTCAAAGAGTTCACCTCCCTTCCATTTATTTCCACTTTGTCCTTACTCGATTTAAGTGCAATATTTTAAACAAAATGCGAGTCTCAGAACATCATAGAAACATTTGAAAAAATATTTTTAAAAAGTGGGTTTTAAGGTCTAAAATAGTTTTGGTCTAAAATATTTTTGGTCAAATGGGATGTAAGGTTGGGATTTGAAACTCAAAACTAAAGCTTCTTGCTAAAGAAATTGAGCGATTGTACAGCGTATCTTTCATCATCGAGTGATCAACCTAAGGTACCCAAGTCTTACGGGCTGTAAAAAATAAGGTGTCTACATGCTACTGTTTCTAATTGGAACTCTGGCAATGCTGCGGGACAGTCATTATTTAGGAAGGAAAATTCGTATGTGTTTATGTGACTACGTGCTTATGTAGAGTGAATTACTGTTGTCCACGACATTAGGACGTGAGTGAGTTAGCTTTGGCACAATTGTAAATGTGCTAATCTCTTTTGTTACCTTTATTAGGATGTCAGGACGTGGACGTGGTGGTGGTAGGCATGGTAGGCCTAAAAGGCATGAGGTGCCTTTACTGGATGATATTCCAGCACAAGAAAAAGGAGCTGGTCAAGCCAATGCGGTTGAGCTAGTTGGTCAGTAGGTCATGGGCACTTTGGCCCGCGAAAAGGTGCGAGCATTGCGGGAATCTATGGATATTTTTAGAGCTAAAAATCCAGTACTGGCCCAAGTTACTAAGACAGGACCGTCTTTTCTGAAGAGGGAGTTTTTTCGGTCGAATCTGGATGAGTTTCTGGATGATTCGAAGGAGCCATTGATGGTGGATGAGTGGCTGGAACAGATTATGAACACGTTTGAGATGCTTGGCATCGAGGACAACAGACTGAGAGTGACCTTAGCATCCCTCCAGCTGAAGAGAGATGCGGGTCAATAGTGGAAATATGCACGTGGGCGCATTGGAATGACTTGGGAGGCTTTTATCAATGCCTTCCAGGATAAGTTTTTACCTCCCACGGCTAGGGAGAAGTTGAGGTAGCAGTTTCTGAAGCTAAGCAGCTCAACACACTAGTAGCCAAGTTTGAAACAGCTTTTACTAGTCTCTCTAGATTTGCACCTGAGCTTATGGCGACGGAGGAACGTCGTTATGTGGAGTTTGAGAAGAGGTTGAGGACTAGGCTCCTTTTTAGGGTGGTCGTGCCAATGATTAGGGATTACGGACGCCTTGTAGAGGCGGCGGCTCATCTAGAGATGATGATCCAGACTGAGGAGGAGCGGATGAGGGGCTTTGAATTTTGTTCATAGCAAAAGTCTTACTCATCCTGAGAAGTTATGTAAAGACAGTGTAAGGGAAGCAATGAAATGAAATTCAAAAATGTTACCAAATATCTTTACTTCTCATAGAAATCAAAGCTTCTCAAAACATGATCACAATGTTCAAAAAAAAAAAAAAAACAAAACAAAACAAAACAAAAACAAAGAAAAAGAAGAAGAAGAAGAAGAAGAAGAAGAAAGTTAATGGGGAAAGGAACCATAACAATAGTACATCAAATCAGACCCTTTATCAAGGAGTCTGTCAAGCTAACATCCTAAGGAAAATGAGCGACAAGAGCAAAGTTCTTGTCCTTGAACCGAGTCAGGTTCTGGCAGTGCTACTCCAAGGCACCCTCACAATCTCTGATGGTCTCCTCTAAAAAAGCAATCATAGCCACATTATCCGCATGTTCGAGAAAACCATCGATTGCTTAGAGCCTAGTCCTCATCCATGACAAGTCCAAACCATTCTTTCAAACCCGCTGAGCTTCGCCTCTGCACCCTCTACAAACTTACCCAAAGTTGTCACAACCCTCTTGGTAGCGAGGTTGCGAACGAAGGCATCAAAGCACTCCAGCAGCGTTGCTTGCACCATCTGGCTCGGAATATTGAAAGCAGTGAAGTTGTTAGGATGTAGTGCCTAGAAGCAGACTAGAATATGGGCAGCCTCAATAGAAACCTAGTAGTTCAGAAAGAAGACTCCCGTTGACGACCTTAGAGACTCTCTCATGGTGCTGCCTACTTGGGTTGCAGGAGGGAAACTTGTAGAACGACCAAAAGCCTGGGGCCGACGCATAGCAATGGAATGAGTAGATATAGGAAGATGGCCAAGAGAACTGATCTCATGGAAAAGGCCAAAGCTGCCATCTCTGTTCTGCCGTTTCGAAAAGAGATCACCCATATAATAGTCCCCAACATTCAAATCTGGGACAATAGTAGTGTCCATCCCAGTAAAGAAGTCTTGTGACCCCCCAAGATTGGCTGGCACTTCAGGAAGATGAGTAGGATACGGGTTAGCAAGTTGCTCAGAAGTTACTGAGGCAACGGGGTTAGAAGTACCCATGGCGGCAGCAGTAGCAGGGGTCGCCAAGTTAATAGCCGCCTCCGCAAGTTGGGCCAAAATTAGAGGGTCCATACTGGGAGTAGCCGCTACACCTTTACCTCCCTCAACAACTAGGATAGCATAAGTTATAGTCTACTGAACCAAGGGAGACTCAGTAGAGTGAGGTGAATCTCCAAATGCAACTTCTATAGGAGATGACGCAGCTTCAAGTGGCTCATTTGTTGCACATTCTTCCCTCAGAGTTTCAGGAACAAAATCTTCACCTCTAATAGAAGAGTGATCAGAATGAACAGGATCAGCAGGGTCTGGAATGATAACCGGATCAACAAGGTCTGGGGCCTCTAAGTCTTCAGCGCCCTCAGTAGTCACATCGCCATCTGCAACTTCCATGGCAAATGGGGCTTGTCCACCTTCAACAGATAGATTGTTAGGATCTTCCTCCATGTCTTCTGCCTCAGCAACTGGACCAGCCTCAGCAACTGGTTCTTCCTCAGCATCTAGAAGTATCAGTCTATGGGTTTTGGGCCTCGCAATCCTCGAAGCAATAGAAAGATTGTTGTCATCTGAATCTGAGGAGAGTTCAATAATGGTTGAAGGACCTCCGGGGCCTGAAGGTGGAATGACTAAAGTAGTGCTGTGTTATGAGATCAGCAGGCCTTGAAAGGAGAAAGTAATGCAACTGTTAAAATAAAGATGAGAGTCCAAGGAAGTATAGAAGAATAAGAAAAATATTCTAACTGTTGGTACCTTTCAAAGTCTCTTCCTAGTTGGTGAGGCATTGGCCTCGACTACTGTAGCCGTTGCTTATTGGGCTGCTCTTAGCCACTAGTGGATCATGCGTACCGTTGTGCCAATAAGACGAAGAGAGACTTGCAGAGGCTGGACATATATCGCCCCGGATGGGTAAGGCTCTTCTAAGGCGGGCAAAGACAACAGTTTGAAATGGCAAAAAAGACTGGTCTGCTTCTTACGACTAGAGGGGAGGCGTTGTAATGCCCCGAAAATATAATGACAACCCATGACATATAATCAATTGAGATAATGCATTTCCAAAATGAATATCCTTTCCTTTCATATGTGATTTGAATTATACAAAAGATAACACATGCATCTATACTTTCACAAGGTCTAACCATGAATTTATAGCATGTGCTACAACAGAAGATATGATATGAAAGTAAAATAGATAATAAATGCCCTAAAGGCTTACAACTTTCCAAGATAATACTTCGTTTTAACAAAGTGGACTTAAGACCAATACAGTTAAAGCCCTTGGCTTGTACAGAATTAAATACAACTAATAAACAAATGAAGTTCTTGCTCCAAGTCCTTCCAAGCTATTTATTGCCTTGGCGGAGGCATGTCATTTGCACTTGAAAATGTTTTTTCCACATAGGGTGAGCTAAAGCCCAATAGAAACAATCTAACACAATATTGTGGGTTGCTTTTTTTTGCAGCCCCTTTTGGAAGGTTTGAAAGGAAGGCCTCACAGTTCGGACTCCCGCGATTCTGAATCTAATCTCACAAGTGCAATGTGAAATTGATAAACACCAAAGAGTCCATAACCGAGAAATCTTTTTGGAAAATCGATTTTAAATCAAATAATGCCAAAATTTGACTGCTTTGCCAGATACAGAGTCGCCACCTAAATATTTTTTGTTTTGGGAAAATTTAGGAAATCTTGACTCGTGCCAAAGGCCACGTGTCCGTCATCACCAAAGTTGCCTTGGCTCGGGAACTTAGGTACGAAGGGGAAAGGTCATGAATTGAGCACCCCCGCTTGCTCGATCAAAGATCGACCTCTACTAATCATGATATGTTTTTTATCAACATTATGTGCTCTTGTTCTGGTTATTAATCTAACTTTACTATGTGATGCACACGCATACAAGTATAGACTAAATCGCAAGAATTAGAACATTTCAAGTCATTTTTGTTTGCGAAAATGGTTTGAATTTGCCACCTCAAGTAGGCTTAAAGATTGCGGATTTGCCACCAAACATAGTGGGCTTAAAACTGATTTGTCACTCAACAAAGTGGGCTTAAAACGCACATTTGTTGAATCGTTTCAATTCAAACAACAAGCCTTCATCCACAGGCATTCAAGCAGTTAAGCACTTAAGCACATAGCCTCATGGCAAGCATGCTAATCATGGCAACACTCTCACTCATGCAAGTATGCTAAAGCACTAAAACTCACCTAGTACTCCAAGCTAGGAAGATATGAGTTAGAAAATAATGCATGATTCCTAACTATACAAGATGCCTAATGCAACACAAGCAATATGCCATTAATAGGCTCAGCTACTAATATGGCATTTGAGTTCACTCAAGACATGCGATCTAAGCACGCATTCAAAGAAAGAATGGAAATGGCAATGCAATTTGAATGATGCGCCGAGCCTTGGTGCATGCAATACAAAATGAATGGATGTAAACATGCAAGCATAAGGTATGCTAATTGAAAATGCCCCTAATCTAACCATCAAAAGTGATTGAATAAAAGAGAAAAAGACGTGGGGTTGGAAGACATACACACACGCACGCACACTTATTACAATATTACGCCCTCACGAAGAAGGGTTCGAATGAAAAAGATAACTAACTAGCTACGCTAATTAAGCTAACTATTACAACACAATATTTAACTAACTATTCTAAGCTAATTAAATATTACAAATCAAATTATTAGTTAAGCACTTAACTAATTAATTACAAAGCAACTAAGCTAATTAATTACAACATGAATTAACTAATTAATCTACTTGAATAATTACATCACTTGCAAGCATTAGCTACAAATAATTAACTAAGTAAAGTAACTAAAAGGCCTCGGGAAACGAGGGATGCATGCATGCTCGGTTTCTCCACCCGAAAAGCCACTGTTCTGCTGCTACGAGCCTCTGTTTGCACATTTGAACACCAAAAATTCTTCCAACTTCCAAAACACCTCTGCTCTGCCTTACCAACACACTGTGCAAATTTCATTGGTTGCCGACAAGAGGCCTATCGACTACCAATGGTGGCCGGTCGGCTGCCACTGGTGGCCAGTCGGCCATTGATGACATGAACTCCTTTTTTTGCTGCAACAGAGAGCAGACAGAGCAAAACAGTGTATTCTCACAGATTATTTGCACACTTTGCCTCTCTTTTTCATGGGGAAATCAAAGGAGGGACAAAATTTGGTTTACAAACCATCAATCAAGCAATTTCATTGCATGATGGCTTGTGAAACCAATTGTGCAAGTTCAATAAATGCAAACATGAGACCAAAGGACCATCACTCTATCATGCATGATCAAGGGCAATGGAGACCTAGGAAAATGACACATTTCATCACTTTTGAGTATGAAATGTCCCATTTTCCTTGTGTTCAAATTAACGTCCGATTTGAACACATGCAATGCAACACAAAGAATGTTTATCTTGTCTTTTTTACTTGCCAATTTTGTTTACCCATTTTAATTACCAAGTAATCCTTTAATCAATTAAGTCCATTGGTGAGTGTCCTCTAATGGAAGGAGAGCTCAAACCCCAAGTTGCTTTGGGCGTGAAAGAGGTATTACACTGTTGGTAATGAACCCCCTAAGGGATTAAACCGTTAGGTGTAGCACCTTCATTTCACACTTAGGCAAACAACTGGTTTGAAACCACTTTCAAAGCAAACAAAAGAGTGAAGAATTGTGGGGGATTGCAGAGATTTTACGTGCCAAAATGAAGTGCAAAACAACACTAAAACATGCTATTAACTCAAAACAATGGTGATTAAAGCTTTAAAACACCAAGCTAGTGGAGGAAGTTACACTACAACCATGCCATGCAAGGCTCAAATGAAACAAACAACCAAAAACAGTGGCAAAACAGCCCGAAATATAGTCTAAAACATGCTGGACTTAAGCCACAAAAATCTAAAACAATAAGCTAATACATGAGGCTGACTAGGCATGCAAGCAAGACACAAGGAGGGGAGAATGGGGTTTTTGCCACTGAAAAACCTCTGAAATTAAGTGGTTAAAAGGCCCAAAAAAGTTGGTTTGAAAGTGGTGAATAATGGCACAAAAGCTTTATGAACAAAGGAGTAAGAAGGGTGGACCACCACCTAACTCAAAATGACCTCAAACCACCACTTTTAGATCACAAAAATAGAGTTTTTTATAGTTCAAAATCAGCCCAAAAACAGTTAAAAAAGATGGCAAAATAAAGATACAAAACAAGTGTAAACAAGGCAAGTGTTATATCTTTGAAGCAAAGCACAAATTAGGCACAAATCTAAGCTCAAACCTCCTTCTAGAGCTCAAAGAAAGTCTCAAGTAATCTCAGCTCAAAGGTGAGAGTATTTGGTTAAGGGTTGATATGCAAAAGCTAAGGATTTGTGAGCAAATGTATACAAAATATCAAGAGAGAGAGAGAATTCTAGCGAGAGAGAGAGATAATTTTGGTCCAAATTTTCTAACCCTCAAAAATGGGGGAGGAACCCCCCTATTTATAGAAAAACACCCCTTGAGCTTAGATACATCTCACCATACATGTATATGGAGATGCAGCTCAGTGTGCAACAGCTGGCACAACAGTCAACAAAAATCTGGAAAAAGGCATTGGTGGTTGTCGGCCACCACTGATAACCGACCGGCCACACCTATGGCCGATAGCCTTGGGTGGTGGCTGATAGGTCACCAAGAGGTCCAGACACCAAGTTTGGTCCAAAACAAGGCATAAAAGAACAAGGTTTAGAGGCTCAAAAACAGGGTATTCCGCCAAGGACTTCGGGCGCTCAAAACGAACACAAACATACACAATCATTGAGTGCACAAGTGATGACGTCTAAGTCTTGAAGATAGTCAAAAATGGGGTGTCTACAAGTATATGAATCTTAACAAAGCTATAAGGTGAATGCATATGCAATGCTTGTGCTAAAACATTTTATATCTCTTTCCAAAACGATACAATGCCAATTTAATATCAAAATTCATAAATCATTTCCTTCACAATAGAAAATGGGATAGTGAATCACACTCTGGGAATCTCAAAACCAATATAACCTTTCAAGGAAATTTCGTTCGTTGGAAACTGCAAACTGACACCCATGTAAACGTAGGCTATACAAGCACTACTATTGTCATTTTATGGATATTTCGTCCGCAGGATCGGTATCCATGTATACGCGCGGTTTTTAGAACTTTCACCATGGATGCTTAGGCCAACTTATTCAATGAGTCGACATATCATTCCGAGATTCACCCATTTTTTCTGAAAATGATTCACATTTCCTATGTATAAATATGAAATGGCACCCGATGCAAATGTATGAGAAAATGGTTTCAATTTTCCTAATTCTTATGTAATTTTTGCAACAATCATAGCTATCCTCCACCGATATCCTAAAACAAATATTTCTAAACAGATAAATAGTTTTCAATAAAGATACACTTTCCAAATTTTCAAGAGATGAGTGATAATAGATACCCAACTCCACCACCACCATCATCATCAACCCAATTTCTCTTTTTCAACATCAATTTCATTATTTATATATAATCAACATTTCAGGCATTTAGGGAAAAATCCCTTTTTCTTTCCAAAATCAATTTTACATATCGAAACCACTATTTTATCATAACTTAACCTCATTTCTAACCCCACATCCATTTTCATGAAACCATTAGAAAACCCCTCTTTTGAGTTTTGACCAAAAACCCTAGGTTTGTTTCAAAAATTCCCAAAATCACAATATTGTTTAGAAATCGCAAATAACTAAGTTAAAACTCATAGAAGGTGCGAAGAATCCCTACCTCATATTTAGAAGATGATTAAAAGAGTAATGGAGCTGAATGACCACCCAACCAAGGATTCCATTACTACCACTACGAGGTCACAAACCTATCACAATCATACAAGCAACAACAATTCAAAATAATTACAATAAGGTTAAAGAAAACCAACGGATAAGTTTTACTCATGGACTTGGGAAATCGCATTCCCTCACAACTACCATTACAATTTCAAGCTCGCAAAAATAATTTTTTTCGCAACTACTCGATTTTGGGGATTACACGCGACCAGCTAAAAACAATTACCAAGCAACCCTTGAGTGACACACACTCACCAAACAATCATTTCCCAATCACATACCTCATTTCTAGAATTTTAAATATGTTTTGAGGTGATTCCCTGTCAACCTTTCCTAATACTACAACAATAATTAATATGCTACTTAAGGAAACCTTCTACACTTGCATCATTTACCTATACTCGCATAACACACTGCATTCCATGGAATCAAAGCCATGATATTAAATCCAAAGTTGAAACACGACTCCACGCCACAATAAGACTATGATGTCCCACAAAATCAACCTGAATTCAATACCTTCTATATCACAAACTTATTCAATGACAAACATTCACATCGTTAATAAATAAATTAATCTCATATTATAAGAGAATCTCTCCAAACGAAATTCAATATGCATCTCTCACCAAAATAATAATATACCTCTAATACAAATTTCTAACTAAAAAAATATTTTCAACACTCAAATCTAATCACTACTAAAGTTGCTCCACCCCTGAAAAATAGTTTAACTCAAAAAGTTATCCACCACAGCTTATCAAAATGAAAATAAAATATAATTCTCACAACTGCTCAAGTCACAAAACAACGCCAACTACCATACCTAACCCATCATAAAAGTCTACACAGCTCAAGATGAAAGGTTACACCAACAAATACTCATAATTGTAGTTATTTTGAAATCTCTTCCAAAGTCTCTAATCAGTTCACTTGTACTTCAACTCTAAAGATACTACTACAAGCTATAATGCCACTTACTCACTCGAAGAGATTTTCTTTACCAGTGATGATCATTCCAAAACAATCTCCAAGCACATAACAAAAGTATTTCGTACCAATTTACTTCCTAACGAGGAGTCTGCCAAATAATTTCTTATAAGATGATATCATCACAAAACACCGTGGAATAAAATTAAAATAAAGAATCACCCTCTATAAGGAAAACTAAATATCTTTTAATTAGGAAAACCACTTACCACTCAAGGTCAAATACACCCAAATTAAACCCACTAATAATATTAGATCAACACTCCAACAACACAAATTCTCACCACTCTTATAGCAAAACGAATGATCAATATAAGGGGTTCACAACTCTTACACCAAGGATACAAAACAATTTTTGCGCTAAAAGACAAGGGATACAAAATAAGTCTCCATTTTAGTTCTTCGAACCCCACCATCACAACACACATCAAACTTAACTCGACACAATCATGTGTAATCCCAATTTACATAATTTTTGACATATAGGTAAGGGTATCTACAAAAATTAACATTAATCTCTCACGGTAAATCAAGCATAAATTTCTATAAAAAAAATACTCAAATCACAGTCATATCAACCATCTCAAGGCACCTAATCATAATCTCCGTAAAATCACAACATTCTCACAAGATTATTTTAAAAATTTCTCTACACACATTTGTTTGCTAATACAATTCGCAAGACACCAATCACATCATATCCCTAAACATTCGTATATTGCACTTGAGTACATCAATGACCAACTCTGAGAGAATTGACTCCCCCAAACTTGAAAACATTCAAAACTTGGTTACACATTCCAAAATGTCTACTCATAAGCCATCATTCTCCCTACTAGAAATTCCACCAAATGGCACAATCCCAATCAAATTTAATGTCATCCCAATCTATTTCAAAATTCTTTACCTAATTCATTCACTTATGATTTACAACAAAATTCTGAATAAAAAAAATAACTCTCTAAGAAACACATCCCTTACCACACTGTACAATTTCTAACATACTAAGACCACGTTTATTCCCCAAATGCATACCATAATGATTGGTGTAAGGCCCAGCATTAACCCCACAAGTGATCAATCAAGCAAGTAAATCAACCTGACTATAAGTAACTTTGACTATTCCAAGAAAATTTGCACTTCAAAATATTTCTTTTTATGACACTCTTACAATTTCTTTCATGTTAAGACCACACATATTTCTAAATACATATTAAGATAATTGGCTTAAGACCCACACAATCCTCATGAATAGTCAATCAAACAATTAGAGAAGTCCAACCACAATTAACTTAGTCCATCCTAAAGAAATTTAGAATTAGCTTTACTTAATTTGACATCATCACTCTAAGACATTTTACTTTAAGTCACTCTAGTTATCATTAAAGTCTCAACACTTTACTACTACAACTAGTCTAATTTCAAACTTGCTCTACCTCCAAAATCCTCTATATAGCTCACTCACACAATTTGATGTAAGACTTTAGAAATAGCTACTCCTCATAATGACAAATCATTTACTGTGCATCATAGTCTCCACCATTTGAAGGTCACTCTTACACACACAATTCTACAAACCATTTAGCTTATGATCTAATGTAAATTCTAAATCATATTGACCCATCAGTCTGGCCCTTGTAGTCTACCTTACCCCTTTTCCTAGGGAGAAACATCCTCAAGGTAAAGGCAAAATCAACTCACAATCTCATACTCTGCACAAATTCCCATACGTTTCATACGAGTTAAACATTGACCTACATATGTATCTACACCACATAAGCACATAGTCACATAGAGCACATACGGATCACTCTTCGAAGATATCAATTTGTTCCATGGTGCTCAAGGACTTCCAAGTGGAAAAAGCATTGATCAGGTCTATTTCCAAAAGGATTTCGATGAATGCAATAGGCACATGTTGTATCCCAGAAGCTTAACCCCATAGCCACATAGCCATATAGCCACATAAACACACAAAGCATACACAGCACAAAAGAGCCCCATCCTAGCCTAGTAAACCTATTGTGACAAATGTCACTTCCCACAAGCCCAAGGTATTCAAACCTGGTTAGCTCTGATACCAATCTGTAACGCCCCGGGAAAACACCTCCCAATTCCTATTCCCCTATCTCAATCCAAATAGATAAAACAGTAGATAAAGAAATAATAATACAATTCCATAACACTTCTCCCCCACTGAACTATTCTCAAAAATTTTAATACAGTCAGTTTACATCCATGGTTAAAATGAAACAGTTCAAAAGCTAAGAAGCTATACAAATTAACCCCAAGGCTTCAACACAAAACATCAAACAAGTGATCATTCATTCATCATCCAAATTGCTTTCCATGGTAAATCATTTAGATTTCTCGTCAACTTTATTTCTTGAAAATGGTTAGTTTTTGAGGTGAGTGAATGCTTAGTAAGAAGTATATTTAACAGATTATATAATTAATTGAAATACACATGATCATGCTATGAAAACATTTGGAAAATTTTATTATGTATGCGTATAAATACTTTTATGCTTGAGAATAAAATGAGCAATGTTAAGATTGAACTAGAATTTCTTGATTTTACAGGGGCGGTAAATATACTATGACATTCCAAGTAAGAGTCGTAATTTAAAATACATACATAGATATAGATTTTGTACACTGAAAATAGTCCCACATTTGCCGGGTCCAAAAAGGGCAAGGCGATGGGCATCCAAAAACATTTTTCCCTTCCACATTTGTCGACTCTGGAAACAGCGGGGCCACGAACACCCAAAACCATTTTTCAAAAACCATGTTTTTCCACATTTGCCGACTCCTGAAACGGCAGGCTCGTGAACATCCAAAAACCATTTTTCTATAGTTGTCGAATCCTGAAATGGCGGGCTCGTGGACACCCAAAAACGTTTTTTCACATTCGTCTGGTGATATGCGCAGATAGGGAAATTAGGCACCTTGACTCCCCGTGCAGGTACCAAATATAATACACCACCCAAAACCACACGACTCACTGCTGGGACTCATAGACTATTTGCCCCCTTTCAACTCTTTCAATACGCCAATATTTTAAAAGTCACAAGATAAAATTTTAAAAGTTTATAATGCATGAATTTTCCAAATCTCAATTTCCCTATAACTTCAATACATAACAATTCAATAGTTCACATGTCAACGATGAGAAGATTTTTCAATTCATAACCATCATCATCTCCAGTTTTGGTGTAAAAGTCTCAAAGTCTAACTTTTCAACCTCAAAGTAAAGTAAATACACTTAATCTTAGATTCTAGAGGCCAATTGGGCAAAACCCCCTTTTTACTCTTCCAACCATTCATACACATTAATAATTTCAATTCACAACAATCCAATAATTCATATTTCAACCTTAAAATCAAATAAACAAACCCAATTTCATGTTTTAAAAATCAATTGAGCAAAACCCCTCTTTATTGAACAAGTTTCAAAACTAGGGTTTGTAGAAATTAGGGGTTTTCTCTCTTTCGTGAGTTAGAGACTAATTTTCCTCATCAACAACAATAATCCTCAATAATAGACATAATTCCATCCATAATCATGAATTATTGCCCACATCCTTCCAAATCATTTAATTACAACACAATCCATACATATATACATATATGTATATATATCTACAAACGTGAATATCTAATAAAAATTACCACACGTGGATCCCAAATTAAAGATATAATAAGTTAAAGATACCCCTACCTCAAGAATGGTAGCTAAGGATGAGAACTCAACTTGAAGCTTTGACGAAATTACGAAACAATCAGTAGAAGTCTTGATCTAAGCTTTCCTTTCAACCTTTTAGAAGGATTTAGGGTGGCTCTAAGGTAAAAATTGAAGAAATTAGGTGTTTGGAGCTCTAGTGTTTCGGGTATGGAGAAGAGGGAGAGAAAAGAGGAAAAAAGAACAAGGATTTTGGGCCAAAAAGAGACTTTAAAGTGCCAGATTTTGAACAGACCACTCAAGCAGTTAAAGCTTGGCTCAAGCAGTGAAAAAAAGCTCCTATAATCTCCAAAATTCGTACAAACCGCTCGAGCGGTCAAAAGTTTGCTCGAGCAAACTTGTTTCTAACACAAATACTCAAATTTCAAACAGGCATAACTCCCTCGTCTAGACTCCGTTTTAGGTCATTTTTGTGTTCAAATTGAAGCCCCAGAAACAAGATTTCCAATGGTGCTAGCTTAAATCCAAATTCAAAGTGTGGAAAGAGAAATAGGAAAAAGTGTGAAGACTACTCATGGGACAATTATTCGATTCAATGTTTTTGGCTCAATCTTACTTTACCATTATGATGCCACCTCAATCAATATCCCAAAATGAGCCAAAGAGGCTCGAAGTACAATAATAAGAGTGTCAAAAGCAATCCCATTAGTCAAAGAAGTACAAGGTGTTACACTTTTTTGTGAACGCCTTCTAGGACAAGTTTTTGTCTCCCACTGTTAGGGAGAAGTTGACGGAGCAGTTTCTGAAGCTCAAGTAGCTTAACACACCGATGGCCGAGTTTGAGGCTACCTTTACTAGTCTATCGAGGTTTGCACCGGAGCTAGTTCCAACTGAGGCATGTCGTTGTTTAGAGTTGAAAAGAGGTGGAGGACCAAACTCCTTTTCAAGGTGTTCACGTCCATGATTAGGTATTACAATCCTCTTATGGAGGCGGTAGCTCACTTAAAGACGGTGATTCAAACTGAGTAAGAGAGGATGAGGGGCTCCAGGCAGAGGGGCTCCAGGCAGAGGAGTCAGGATGTTTAGGGGGAAACTCGGGACAATAAGAGGCAGAGGGGTTCTAACCCACAGTAGTCCCAGGGGGCATAGTCTATGTCCACTTTTCTGGTACCGAGTTTAGGTTCTGGAAGAGGTGGTCAGAGAGGGATCACTTGCTTCGAGTATGGTCAGTTGGGCCAAAAATATGTAGTTTGCTCACAGAGAGGAGGAGGGCAACAATCTGCACTGTCTGCGGCTCGTTCTCAGAGCTAGAGTCAGGAGAGAGGATAGCCGCCTACCTATTATTAGTGTGGGCAATCAGGGCACTTGAGTAGGTTTTGCCCTCAGTCGGGTAGCACATCTACTGCATCTGGTTTGAGGTAGACATCGAGACATCAGCTTACACTATCAGCATAGGCCTCGAGGGCCAATCAAAGAGCCTCTTTGGCTCAATCCGTGCATCAGACTAATGCTTCGAGAGGTGAGTAGGTGGACCTACAGCGTGTGTGTATGCTGTTACCACGCCAGATTTTTAACCAACACCTTCGATAGTGAGAGATAACTTCTTGTTGTGTAATTTTATTGCCAATCTGTTAATTGATACTAGTGCATCGCATTCTTTCATTTCGTCAGCATTCGCATCAGCATTGGGGCTAGAAGTGGCTCAGTTAGCATCTCCACTCAGGGTAAAGTCACCTGTTGGTGGTAAGGTTGTGTTGGATCAAGGGTGTCGGGGTTGTAAGATAGAGCTTGCTAACCGCCGAATTCCTTTTGCTTTTGTGTTGATTGGTATGTCGAGTTTTGATGTTATTTTGGACATGGATTGGTTGTCATCCTATTGGGCCATTATAGACTGTTACCATCAAAGAGTTACGGTGTGTACCTCGAGTGGTGATTATTTTTATTTCCTAGGGGACCGAGTTGATAAAGCCTTGTTAACAGAGTGTGATCCGTGTAATTGGGGCATGCTTAGTCTCCTTCTAGCTACATTTTTGGGTGTTGAGAGTGATGTGGTCCTAGTAGAGTTGTCAAGGGTAGTTCGTGGATACCCAGACGTCTTTTCTAAGGATCTCACTAGTTTACCACCTCACCGTGAGATTGAGTTCTCTATTGATTTAGTGCCTGGTATGACACCGATTTCTATAGTACCATATAGATTTGCCCCCACTGAGTTGAGTAAGATGAAGATTCAACTCCAAGAACTGCTAGATAAGGGCTTTATCTGCCCTAGTACTTCGCCTTGGGAAACACCAGCTCTCTTTGCCAAAAAGAATGATGGCACTTTGCGACTTTGTATTGATTACCAAAAGTTGAACTGGGTAACTGTTAAGAACAAGTATCCATTACCTCGTATAGATGACTTGTTTGATCAATTAAAGGGGTCTTATTGCTTCTCTAAGATAGACTTAAGATCGAGTTATCATCAGTTGAGAGTGAAGGAGGAGGCTATCCAGAAGACGGCATTTCGTACGTGGTATGGCCATTATGAGTTCCTAGTGATGCCTTTTCGGTTAACCAACACACCAGCCTTATTTATGGATATGATAAATTGGATCTTTCGTGAGTTCCTAGACCATTTTATTATTGTCTTCGTTGATGACATTTTGATTTACTCACCCTCTGAGGAGGAACACGAGGAGCACTTAAGGATACTAGAATTACTTAGAGCCCATAAGTAGTATGCTAAGTTTGGAAAATGTGTGTTCTGGTTGAAGGAGGTGAAATTCTTAAGCCATGTGATATCCGAGGAAGTGGTAACTCTAGATTCCTCTAAGATTGAGGCAGTGCAAGATTGGGAACAACCTAAGAATGCCTTTGAGATTCGGAGTTTCTTGGGATTAGCTGGGTATTACCATCGTTTTGTGAAGGATTTCTCTAGATTAGCCTCACCGCTGACTAGACTGACGAGGAAGGGAATTAAGTTTGTATGGAGTGAGACTTGTGAGAAGTGATTTCAAGCACTTAAGGTTAGACTTACCACAGCTCCAGTGTTAACTATTCTGGAGAGAGGTTTGGGCTATTCCATGTATTGTGATGCGTCGTGAGAAGGTTTGGGTTGTGTTGATGCAAGAAGGGAAGGTAGTACCTTCTGGCTCATGGCAGTTGAAAACACACGAGAGAAACTATCCTACTCATCACTTAGAGCTAGTAGCTGTGATCTTTGCCTTGAAGATTTAGAGACATTACTTGTACGGTGAGAGGTGTGAGGTATTCTCCGATCATAAGAGTCTGAAGTACCTGTTTTCACAAAAAGATTTGAATCTAAGGCAGAGGAGGTAGATGGAGTTAATCGAGGATTATGAATTTGAGTTACGTTATCATCCGGGGAAGGCCAATGTAATGGTTGATGCCTTGAGCAGGAAATCCATTAGCAGTATAACCAGTATTGCCATCAGGGAATGGGAGATGTTAGGTGGTATTGGCGTTTTGACACGAATGTATGGGCCAAAGGCCGTTTTGATGTAAATGAATGGGCCAAAGGCCATTTTGACAGAAATGAATGGGCCGAAGGCCATTTTGACAGAAATGAATGGGCCGAAGGCTGTTTTGACATAAATGAGTGGGCCGAAGGCCGTTTTAACAGGAATGGAAACCTGAATGGGCCAAAGGCCAGTGTGTTGGAACTACAGTCACTTGATCTAAATTTTTTATAGGTATATATATATATATGTTAAGTAGAAATGTGAATTGGGCCCAAGGCCATTTCGGACATGTTGTTCTACATTGTTATATAATTTCTGTATTTGATATTATTCACTGGGCTGTTGCTCACGCTCATTCATGTGTTTGTAGGTGAGCCAAGAGAAGTCTAAACCCAGCCCTAGTGAAGTCTGCCCGGAACAACATGAGTTTTGGAGAGTCAGCCTTGTGTCTCACGCACGAGACCCATCCTTGCCATTTTGCTATGTATTTATATTTTGTCTTGTTGGCTAGGACTTTATGGATATCTGTATATAGTTTTGATATGGGTTGACTCAGTCTGGATGATCCTGTTTGTAAAGGATTTTATGGTACTGTATTTTGTCGTGGGTTATTAACATATATGTGTATAGTTTGTTTGATGTGCATATAAGCACGGCTCTATGAACAAAGTTTTAAATTTTTGCTTCCGTTTGGCCCCTTTACTCTGATGAGTTATGTCTGTTTTGGTTTGAGGCCGTAAGTAATCTCAAGATTACTGGCCGGTTAAGTCCTTAACCCATAGGGGCGGGTTCGGGTCATGACATAGTGGTATCAGAGCACGAGTTAATAACCCACACACTGTCCAAAAAGAGCAATAAGCGTCTAGATAAGATCTAGGATGCATTCATGTGTTAAATACGAATTCGAAAGCATTGATTATATGCTTAAATGTTTTGATATGAACAATTGTATGTTGTAAGTTGTGAACTACTTGCATTGCAAATCATCTGAATATATGTGCTTCTTAGTATACACATACTTGTGTACCTTTTGTGTAAAATAATGCAAGTTTAATCAGATGGTGAGAACCAGAGGTGATGAGATAGAAGAATCTTCCACTGCCAGACTGGACAGAATGGAAAAATTGATTCAGGAAATGGCAGAGCCTTTGAGACAGCAACAGGAGTGGCAACAACAGTGGCAGCAACCACACCTGCCACCTCCACCTCCGGCACCACCCGTGCCAGATAATCAGAATAATGACCGGATTATAGCTCTCACCAAGGAATTTAAGAAAATGAAACCACCACAGTTTCACGGGGGATTAGATCCGTTGAAAGCCGAAGCGTGGGTCCTCGGCATTGAGAAATTATTTGAAGTGTTCCCCTGTTCAGAGACTCAAAAAGTGCTTCTAGCCACTTTTATGCTAGAAGACGAAGCAAGAAGATGGTGGACGTTGATGCGAGAAAATCATAAGGATGTTGACTGGGTAAAGTTTCTAGAAATCTTCTATGACAAGTACTTCCCGCAGTGTGTCCGGGATAGGAAAGTGGCAGAGTTCATGGAGCTCAAGCAAGACAGCATGACTGTAGCTGAGTATGAGGCCAAATTTACTGAGTTGGCCAGGTTTGCACCACACGTAATTGACACTGATTATAAGAAGGCAAGACATTTTGAAGGTGGGCTCCGAAGTGACATCCTAGAGAGAGTGAATGTCCTGAAGTTGGAGACCTACATTGGGGTACTTAACAGGGCCATCATATCGGAGACTAACATAGCCAGGCAAGCTAAGCCAGTAACAGAATGGAAAGGCAACAAAAGACAAAGCTTCTTTTCGAAGAAGAAATTTTTGAAAAAGCAAAACACGGGCTCCTCAAATACTTCGAGTTCTTCCCGAGACACAGCTCCCATGTGCAACGTTTGTAGCAAAAGGCACCGTGGAGTCTGCTACCGTACATCGGGAGCCCGTTTTAAGTGTGGGAAACAAGGGCATATAGCACGAGATTGTAATCAGAATGGTGGAAAGGTGGCAGCTAGTTCCACTGCATCGATCCCGAAGCCGGGAAATACTTTGAGATCTGCCACTACTGGGGATACAGTGAGACATGGGAGAGTTTTTGCACTTGTTCCGGGCGATACACGGAATGCCAATGCCGTTGTCTCAGGTACTATTTCAATATGTGATCAGGATGCCTTTGTATTAATTGATTCTGGATCGACGCACTCATTTGTGACATATGCATTTGCATCTAGACTGAAAAGACCCCTAGAATTGTTGCCATATTTGTTATGTGTGTCTGCTCCATCGGGGGAATCTGTGTTATGTGACTATATATATCGGTTTTGTGACATGCATATTGAGGATGCTACCCTATATGTAGATTTGTTGCCCTTAAACTTTAGACACTTCAATAGGCCAGAATGTTTAGAGTTACTTGATTTGCATTTCATATAGTCATATATAATTACTAACAAGAAGTATGAATTGGGCCCAAGGCCGTTCGGAGCATGTTGTTCTACATATTGTTACGTAACTGTCATGTTTGATATTATTCACTAGGCTATCGCTCACGCTCATTCATGTATTTGTAGGCGAGCCAAGGGAGGTCCAAACCCAGCCCCAGTGAAGTCTGCTAGAAACAACAGGAGTTTTGGGAGAGTCAGCCTTATGCCTCGCGCATGAGACCATCCTTGCCCTTTCACTATGTACCTATGTTTTGTCTTGTTGGCAAGGACCCAG
>NW_021024788.1:118058-155397 GCF_004153795.1 Camellia sinensis | reverse complement strand
GTGGTCAACAAGGAAGGAATTTCAGTGGGCCCGCAGAAGATAGAGGCAATTGTGAATTGGCCTACACTGACCAATGTGACAGAAGTTCGTAGCTTCATGGGCTTGGCGGGGGACTATAGGAGGTTTGTGAAGGACTTTTCGAAATTAGCAGTGCCTCTTACCCAGCTAACACGCAAGGGGCAACCTTTTGAGTGGAACGAAGAAAGGGAATCAGCCTTTCATGAATTGAAGACAAGATTGACTACTGCACCGATTTTGACATTACCTTCAGGTACGGAAAATTTTGTGATTTTCAGTGATGCATCTTATAAGGGTTTGGGTTGTGTGTTAATGCAGAACGGAAAGGTTATTGCTTACGCCTCCCGACAGCTGAGGCCACACGAGAAGAATTATCCAACACATGACCTAGAATTGGCCGCAGTCGTTTTTGCTTTGAAAATTTGGCAGCATTATTTGTATGGGGCAAAGTGTGAAGTCTACACGGATCATAAGAGCTTGAAATACTTCTTCACGCAGAAAGAGTTGAATATGCGTCAGAGAAGGTGGCTGGAAATAATAAAAGATTACGACCTAGAAATTTAGTACCACCCCGGGAAAGCTAATACAGTTGCTGATGCCTTGAGCAGAAAATCAATGGGGAGCATGGCCTGTTTGCTTACTGAACAGAGAGAGATCTTGCAAGATTTTGAGAAGTCTGAAATTGAAGTGGTAATGTGTGAACAGGGCAGATTGATAGCTGCTATTATAGCCGAGCCGACGATCATTGATGAAATCAAACGGAAACAAAAAGAGGATGAGTACCTCAAGAAAGTGATTGACGAATTCGAGGCAAGCCCGAAAGCAGAATTCAGTATTGAGAATGAAATGTTGAAATTTCGAAACCGGATATGTGTCCCAGATATCCCAGAACTAAAGAAAAGGATCTTAGATGAAGCCTACAGATCCGTGTTTGCTATGCATCCAGGCAACAATAAGATGTATCGAGATTTGAAACAAACCTATTGGTGGCCTAAAATGAAGAGAGAGATTGCAGAATATGTGTCCAAGTGCCTTTAGTGTCAGCAAGTTAAGGCTGAACATTAGAAACCAGGCGGTCTACTTCAACCTCTCCCTATTCCTGAATGGAAGTGGGAACATGTGACTATGGATTTCATTGTTAGCCTACCTCGGACTTCTCGAGGTATGGATTCTGTTTGGGTTGTAGTTGATAGACTGACTAAATCTGCACATTTTCTGCCTGTCAAAACTACATTTACTGCTTATAGATTGGCTACTATTTATGTTGATGAAATTGTCCGGTTACACGGAGTTTCGGTATCTATTGTGTCGGATAGAGATCCGAAATTTGTATCTAGATTGTGGAAGAGTTTGCAGGAAGCTATGGGAATAGAACTAAGGTTCAGTACTGCATTCCACCCACAGACAGATGGGCAGTAAGAACGAACGATACAAACATTGGAAGATATGCTTCGCATGTGTGCTTTGGATTTTCAGGGGAGTTGGGAAGATTACTTGCCACTTGCAGAATTTGCTTATAATAACAGCTTCCACTCCAGCATCGGTATGGCACCATACGAGGCTTTGTATGGTAGGAGGTGTAGATCACCTATTTGTTGGACAGAGGTCGGAGATAGAGCTTTGCTTGGGCCAGAAATTGTGCAAGACACTTATGAAAAGATCAAAACCATTCGGCAAAGGCTCAAAACAGCTCAAGACTGACAAAAGAACTATGCAGACGTTAGGAGAAGACCTCTTGAGTATGAGGTTGGTGACCATGTGTTCATCCGTGTTTCTTCGATGAAAGGCCAAGTCAGATTTGGGAAAAAGGGCAAGTTGTCGCCCCGTTACATTGGGCTGTTTCAGATTTTGGAAAGGCTTGGTCCAGTTGCCTACAGAGTTGCTTTGCCACCGGGATTCGAGCAAATCCATAATGTGTTTCATGTGTCGATGTTGAGGGGTTACCTCCGAGACCCGTTACATGTGATTGATTATCACCGGGTTTCTATTGATGAAAATATGAAATATGTCGAATGGCCGGAACAAATTGTTGATCGACAAGTGAAACGATTGAGAAGCAAGTCCATTCCAATGGTGAAAGTTGAATGGAAAGAACACTATGGTACAGATGCCACGTGGGAAAAAGAGGAGGAAATGCGACTACGCTAACCACATTTGTTTCCCGACGAAGGTATATTAAGTTTGGAGGACCAAACTTCCTAACGGTGGGAAGACTGTGATACCCCTATTCCGTAGTATGCTAATTGGTCCTTAAATTGAGTATGATTATGTGTTTACCATGATTTTATGTGCCATTATGTGAATATATGTGATTTTGAAGTTTTATCTGTTCACCGTAGGAATATCTGTTTGAATAATCAGCTTTGGAAATTAAATTGAGGGCCTTATCGGCCATAGAACCCGAAATTGATTACGCCATCGTGATTGGCATAATTTTTAGAGCCTACGGTGAAATTTAATTAGAAATTGATTCGGGTTAGATTAAATCGATTAAATTGATGAATAATGCCAAATTGCTTTATTATTATTATTATATTGTGAGTGGGGATTTATGTAAAGGCATGTTACACTCAATTCCCTTCCTTTAACTTCATTTGGGCTGATCAACTCTCTAGAGAGAGAGGCAAGGCCGGCTGTTAGACTGAGAGAGGAGAGAATTGTGCAAATTTGGCCTAAAGCTTGGAAATCTTGGAGATTTAGCTCAAGAATTGACTAGAGCTTAGGAGATCAAAGCTTCTAGGTGAGTAATTCTTGGAGTATAGTTTGTTATTTTGTGTGTTCAAGCTAATTTGGTGATCAAGAGTAAGGTTAAAATGAAATTGGGTTGTACTTGTTGAATTGAAGCTTAATATTTGCATGCATGTAGGAAAGCACCCTAATATTGCATGTTTGAGCACAAATGTGTATGATCTATGTGAAATGTTAAAGGAAACTCATGTCTTGATCACCATTTGTGTTACCTAAGTTGAGAGTGTGGCTAATTCATCACATGCATGTACAATTTGAGAAGATATGAGCTTGAATGCATGAGTTTGTTATGTTGGTGTTGAGTTTGACATATTTTGGGACATGCATGTAGATAAATCAAGAAATTGAGCTCTATAACGTTATAATCTTGCATTAGTACCATGTTGATATGATTATATTGAGATTTGAGCCATTGCGAGCAAGTATTGTGGCTTGAAAGCCGAATTGGAGCTCAAGAACACATTCTGCGTTTTCCAGAATTTTGAAGTCCGCTCGAGCGGGGTAATGGCCGCTCGAGCGGGAAATACGTGCTCCCAGTATTTTTTTTCTGCAGACCTTGATGTCCGCTCGAGCGGGTAAGTCCACGCTCGAGCGGGGAGCTTTGTAGGATGGACTTCCGCTCGAGCGTCCGAGGTCACACTCGAGCGTAAAAATGATACGTCCAGAACTTTTTGCAGACATGGCTTACGCTTGAGCGGGGAATTTCACGCTCGAGCGGGGAGCCATGTAAAGAGGCCTTATGCTTGAGCGCCGGATTGAACGCTCGAGCGTAAATTTCCCATATCCAGTACTTTTGCAGGCCTCAGGGATCCGCTCGAGCGGGTAAGTCCACGCTCGAGCGGGGACTCTGTTTTCTGAAATTTTGTTCATGCATTCTGTGATTCATTTTCCGTTCTTTTTCACTTGTAAGCACTCTTAGGCATATATTAAGCATTGTAAATGAGTTAATGAGATAAGAACAAAGCCTAAAGAGGAATATGTGAATTAAGGAACGGATTGAATTGTTAGTGACCATTTTGTGTTCATGAAATGTGTAGGGTCAAGCTCCAGGGCAAATCCACAAGCCGATCACTGTGAGTAATATCAATAGTTGAAAGCTCGTCAATGTCCAATTGTTTATTCCCTTATAAACTTTATGAATTGTTAATTGGGATTGTGGACAAAAGTCTGACATGAATGAATGAATGGACCGAAGGTCGTTTCGATATAAATGAACGGACCGAAGGTCGTTTTGACCTATATGAATGGACGAAAGGTCGTTCTGACATGAATGAGTGGGCCGAAGGCCGTTTTGACACGAATGTATGGGCCAAAGGCCGTTTTGATGTAAATAAATGGGCCAAAGGCCATTTTGACATAAATGAATGGGCCGAAGGCCATTTTAACATAAATGAATGGGCCGAAGGCCGTTTTGACATAAATGAGTGGGCCGAAGGCCGTTTTGACCGGAATGGAAACCTGAATGGGCCAAAGGCCAGTGTGTTGGAACTACAGTCACTTGATCTAAATTTTTTATAGGTATATATATATATATGTTAAGTAGAAATGTGAATTGGGCCCAAGGCCGTTTCGGACATGTTGTTCTACATTGTTATGTAATTTCTGTATTTGATATTATTCATTGGGCTGTTGCTCACGCTCATTCATGTGTTTGTAGGTGAGCCAAGAGAAGTCCAAACCCAGCCCCAGTGAAGTCTGCCAGGAACAACATGATTTTGGAGAGTCAGCGTTGTGTCTCACACACGAGACCCATCCTTGCCATTTTGCTATGTATTTATATTTTGTCTTGTTGGCTAGGACTTTATGAATATCTGTATATAGTTTTGATATGGGTTGACTCAGTCTGGATGATCCTGTCTGTAAAGGATTTTATGGTACTGCATTTTGTCGTGGGTTATTAACATATATGTGTATAGTTTGTTTGATGTGCATATAAGCACGGCTCTATGGACAAAGTTTTAAATTTTTGCTTCCGTTTGGCCCCTTTACTCTGATGAGTTATGTCTGTTTTGGTTTGAGGCCGTAAGTAATCTCAGGATTACTGGCTGGTTATGTCCTTAACCCATAGGGGCGGGTTCGGGTCATGACAAATACTTGGAGAAGTAGTGGGCTCCCCGTGAACCGAGAGGTCTCCTACCAGTGGAAAACATCCAAGTGTTGTGTTTGTTGTTTTTGTTTGTCTCGATTCTTGTTTTGTGTCGTTTTGAGTGTAAATAGACGCGTTTAGATTGTTTTTACTTTGTTTTTCCTTTGTGTTGAGTCCTGGTGTACTATGTTCAGTCATAGGTTCAATACCCAGTTAAGAATTCATTCTTGGTTTCAATTTCAAGAAAATAAATTGTTTTGTGCTCAGAGCGTTGTGTCATTCCCAACATGTCATGCAAAACAAGATTCTTCCTTTCATAAATTGCAGGATCCAACCCCGATCAAAAGAGGGAGCAATAGAACAAGGACCTATCTGGAGCTACGTAGGTTCCAGACTACAAAGCAAAAGAAAAGAGGGAAATTGGAGCATCTGAGTTTGTTTCAATTTCAGCAAATTCCGAGATTGCATTGCAGATGCACCTTCTCAGGCCTTGTCATTTCTCTGAAGTATGAGTGTACCTCACGCTCAAGCTCAAGCTTGCTTCAAGTCAGAATGGTGATCAAAGTGCTCTCCCTGAACACCATTCCCCATTAGAGGCGTCTTTGCTGTGTTTCTAATGACTTCCTAGGAGACCAACTGCGACGATGGAAACTAGAGTTTGAATGGCGATGCCTAGAACACAAAGGTTTGGAATTTTCGAGACTAAAGTCTGGTTTAAATACCTAGGGATGTATCCTTGACTTGAAATCTGTATGACAGCCCCATAGGTTGAGGTAGCGTGCACTGAACCAACCTAGTTTGTCATCCCATTGAAGAATAGGGAAAGTTGTGAATGTGATCAGGAAGAAAAGCGGCATCCATGGCTTCTACATGCAGAGGTTACCCCTTGTCAGCATTTGAGGGCCTTTGAATTGTGAGTTGAAGGTAAGAGTTCAAAGAACACAAGGGGGAGATCCCCGTCAGAGTAGAGCGGTATCGCCCCCCGCCTCAAGAGGTGCTTTCAAAAGTGCCACTTTGATTGTTTACTGCATTTTCTCAGCATCATCCACTACATTGTTAGTGACACATATCATGTACATCTATTCCACAAACTCATCATACTCTGCGCATTTATCGCATCATTTCAGGACCTTTTCTCACAATTTCAACGTGGTTTGAGCGTTCTCTTCCTCAAACGATTTTAGTGTGTTTGGAATTTTTCTCGGGACGCGTGGAACGCGACCCTAAGTGGTTTTCTCAAGACCTCTTCTCACAATTTTAGCGTGGTTTGAGTGTTCCCTTCCTTACACGATTTCGGTGTATTTGGAATTTATCTTAGGACGCGTGGAACGTGACCCTGAGCAGTTTTCTCAGGACCTCTTCTCACAATTTCAGCATGGTTTGAGTGTTCCTTTCCTCACACGATTTCAGCATGTTTGGAATTTATCTCAGAACGCGTGGAACACAACCTTGAGTGGTTTTCTCAGGACCTTTTCTCACGATTTCAACGTGGTTTAAGTGTTTCCTTCCTCACACTGTAGCTCAACTTTTTATGCTCCTTTCGGAAGACAACTAGCCCTACAGTATCGGACTCCCGTGGTTTTGAATCTGATCCCACAAGTGCAATGTGAAACAGATAAACACCAAGGAGTCCAAATCCAATAAATCTTTCAGAAAATCAATTTTGAATCAAATTGCCAAAAATAGACTGCTTTGCCAGATACAGAGTCACCACCTAAATATTTTTAGGAAATTTAGGAAACCCATGACTCGTGCCATAGGCCACGTGTCTATCATCACCAAGATTGTCCCGACTTGGGAACTTGGGTACGAGAGGGAAATGACATGAATTGAGCACCCCCACTCGCTCGATCAAAAGATCGTCCTCTACTAATGATGATGTGAATCTTATTTACATTATATGGTCTTGTTTCGATTTTATTAAGCTAACTTACTATGTGACGTGCACATAGGTATAGACTATTTTGAAAGAATTGGAACATTTGACTTCATGTTTGTTTTGAAAAGAGTTTTGTGAATGTGCCACTTGAAAAAGTGATCGCATATGTACATTACTCAAATTATTCCAATTCAAGCAATTAGCCTTTCTCCACGGGCATTCAGGCAATTTATCACTTAAGCAGTTAGCCTCATGGCGAGCATGCTCGACATGGCAACAATCACACGCATGAGATATGCTAAAGGAAAAAAAGCTCACCTAGTACTCCAAGCCAAAAGATGAAAAAGTTAGAAAAATGCATGATCCTAACTCATGCAATATGAATAATGCAACACATGCAATATACAACTAATAGGCTCGGCTACTTAACATGGCATGTGAATCAATTTGATAGCATGCAGTCTAAGCATGAATTCAAAGAATGTTTAACTACAATGCAAGTTAGAATGATGCACCAAACCTCAATGCATGCAAGACAATAGATGCAAGGCATGAGATATGCTAAATGAAACATGATGCCATAATCTAACCATCATAAGCAGGTAAATAAAAAAGAGAAAGACGTGGGGTTGGAAGACATACATGTTAGTACAATTTTGCGCCCTCACGTAGGAGGGTCCGAATAAATTAACCTGCTAACTAATTAACTAGCTATTACAAAACAAATTAACTAACTACAACAATAGATAAACTAACTATGCTAGCTAATTATTACAAAACCAAAGAATTAATTAATTATTCTATGAAACTAACTAATTAATTACAAATTTAACTAATTAATTACAACATGAATACAACATGAAATAAAGTAACTAAATTAACTAATTAGCCCCGAGAAGCGATGGATGCTCATGCATGTTCGGATTTCCACTTGAAAAACACATTGTTCTGCTGCCAGAATGCTTCTGTTGCACAGTAGAACATCTTTCACCTCAGCCGCTGCTCTGTTCTGTTCCAAAAAGGGTTACTGCTCAATTTGACAAAAGTGGCCGGCAGGCCAGAAGTGGTGGCCTACCGTCCACAAATGGTAGCCTGCCATCCAAAAACAATGGCTTGTCGGCCACTAATGCTTGGTTCTTCCTGCTGCAACAAAAGGCATACAGAGCACAAATAGGATATTCTCAAGGGTTGTTTGCATAACTTACCCCTCCTTATCATCAAACAGCTCAAAGGAGTGGCAAGTTTGATTCACAAACCATAAATCGATGAAATCTCATTGCATGATAGCCTATGAACCAAGGTGTACAAGTGCAATAAATGCAACAAGAAAGACTCTCAAACCTCCAACCTATCATGGATTGATCAAGGGAAGTGGTTGACCTTGGAAACTTGAACCATTTCATTACTAGTAAGCATGAAATGCCTTAAGTTTTCATGTGTTTAATTAACGTCCGATTGAACACCAAATTGCTTATTATCTTGCATCATTTTTAGTCCAAATTTTATTAATTCATTTTAATTACCAACCATTCCTTAGCCAATTGAGTCCAAAATTGAGCTTTAAGTCCTTTAAAGGAAAGGAGCACCAAACCAAGTGTTTGTTTTAGGCATGAGAGAAGTGTCATGCCGTTGGTAATGGACCCCTAAAGGGATTAAACCATTAAGCACAAGACCTCAATCTCAAGCTTAAACAAACAAGTAGCTTGAAACAACTTTCAAAGCAAAGAAAAGACCAATAAAAGAGGGAGGTTGCTGAGGTGATTAAATTTGATCACAAGTATGGAAAGCAAGAAATAAATGCTATCAACTCAAATAGATTGGTGGCTAAGGCCTAAACCACCAAGTCTATGAAGAAAATTACACTACAAGCATGCAATACAAGGCTCAAATACAATTAACAACCAAAAATAGTTCTAAAATGTCCTAAAACATGATGGAATTAAGACAAAAAAAAAAGCTAGAACAATAAGCTAATACATGGAGCATGTTAAGCTAGTGAGCAAACACAAGGAGATGAGGCTACCCCCTCCATTTTTAGGATTTCAAAACAACATTTTTAGCCTTTGAAAAAATATGAAATTCAGTGGTAAAAAGCTCAAAAAAAGTTGAGAAAAGAATGGGATACACAAGGGAAAAATCTTAGAGAGCAAGGTTCAAAGAAGGGTAATTAACCCCTCCACCTTTGGTAGCTTTAAACCACAAGTTTCAGTCCATAAAAATAGTCCATAAATAGTTCAAAAACAGCAAGAAAAGATAAGAGCGTAGTGTAGAGATGCTCAAAATTATACCTCAAGAAGCCATGTTACTCTTTTGTTCACAAACCACAAAGTTTACACTCTCAAGGGCTGAATTTTGGACCCAATAATCTCAGCAAGGAGAGCTCCAATATTGGTTTAGGAAGTGTTTGGGTAAGGTGTGTGTTGCAAGATAGATATAGAGAGAGAATTTCAACTTTTCACATTTTTGGAAATTTGTTTTAACCTAAAAACATGAGGATAGGTCAAGTATATATAGAAAAACAGCCTCTCAGGTTGAAAATATCTATATGGGGATAGCTGGAGCTTTTGAGGGACAACTAGCACAAAATATCTGGGCTTTTTACAAGTGGCCGGCAGGCCAGAAGTGGTGGCCTGTCATCCACAAATAGTGGTCTGTCGGCCACAGAAATCTACTTCTAGGCCCGACTTCAAATGGGCATATCTCCTTCATCCGAACTTGGTTTTAGGTGATTCTTGAGTCTAAATTGAAGCCCAGAAGTCTAATTTCCAATGGAGTGGCCTCACACATAAATTCTAAGTGTGCAAAGAGATATGTCTATTTTAGTGAAGGTTGTTCATTTCTATCTTAACCGGATGAATGCCTAACTTCAAACAGCCATATCTCCCTCATCCGGACTCGGCTTTAGGAGATTCTTGAGTCTAAATTGAAGCCTCGGAAGTCCAATTTCCAATGGTGGTAACCCCACAACTAAAGTATAAGTGTACAAAGAGATAGGCCTAATTTAGTGAAAGCTGCTCAGTTCTCTCTTAACAGTTTCATGCCCAACCATTTCCCCAACCAATTTTCTTCCCTTCCCTCCTATTTTGTTCAACTCCAAACCTCTAAATAAGATGTTTTTAAAGATTTTTCAAAGAGTTTATCTTTCTTCCCTTTATTTCCACTTTGTCCTTACTCGGTTTACCAAAAAGTGTAATTTTTAACGAAATGCGAGCCTCGAAACATCGTAGAAATATTTTAAAAAAATATTTTAGAGAAAGAGGGTTTTAAGGTCTAAAATAGTTTTGGTAAAAAATGGGGTGTAAGGTTGGGATGTAGAAGCTCTTCTTGCTGAAGAAATCAAATGTTTGTATAGCGTAACTTTCATCATCGAGTGATCAATCTGAGGCACCCAAGTCTTAAGGGTGGTCAAAAATGGGGTGTCTACAGTTGCCCCTATTTGACAGAGCCCGAAGTCATGAAGTGACATGAGTGAATGTCAAAGCCCGAAGACAACCCATTTAGACAAGGTCGTAAGACTTGGGCAAACAAAAAAAATACAGATGCAGTTGGTTGAACCTGAGGGTTACCTACATATCCCTTTGCAAGGAATCAAACCAGCGTAGTTCAAGGGTAGAATGCAAAATGATACATAATGCAATGCAATAATACAATCAAACCACAAGCAGTGCTTACCACACAAATAACATAAAGGGATGGAGATGCAAAATCAAACTATGTTTTATATAGAAAAGAAATGGGCACAACCAAACGATGCCTGACACAAGCTAAGTGCCTACATCCTCAATACTGGCCTCAACGTAGCATGGATGCTTACACATAACAGAACCATGTTTCAACGTGAAAGGGGTATGAGCACATGCAAGACTATGTTTTTTGTAGAAAGAGAAAGAGTACTAGTAATTGGGTGGTATGATATAAGTGATGAATGATCTGCTAGGGAAAGATCATGATCCTAAATGCTGAATTCAACAAGACAACGTACAATGCAATTGATGAAATGGATGAAGTGAATGAAGTGAATAAGGGACGTAGGCCGAACCACATCTTACCTAGGAAAGGTATGGATACAAAACAGACCATGTCTAACATAGAAAAGGTGCTGACACCCTCAATACTGGCCTCAGCACAACATGGGTACTTACACATGACAGAACCATGTTTCAACGAGGGAAAGATATCAGCACATGCCAAACTAAGCTTAACATGGAAAGGATGCAGGCGATAAAATGATATGATGTAATGGATGTAATGGATAATGCAGTAGATGCATGTGGTAGATGCTATATGCAATGTGATAGAAGTAATAGATAATAACTATGATGTAGCAGTTGGGAAGTGAAAGTACCTTATAGGGGCAATTGGTGATGACTCACCTCATGCTGTTGGGGATCTTCCTCTTCTTCTTCATCTACTTTTCTTCCTGGCTATGTTTGCAACTTTCTCTATTCTCCAATGCAGTGACAGTCTAGGTTAGTTCAGTACCCAGAATTGAGGTGCATACAAACTACCTTAACCTATGGGGTTGCCATACAGATTTCAAGCCGAGGATACACCCCTAGGTATTTAAACTAGACTTTAATCTCAGAAATCTTGAACCTTTGCGTTCTAGGCCTCAGCCATTCAAACTCTAGTTTCCACCGTCTTAGTTGATCTCCTAGGAACTCACTACAAACATAGTCAGGTGGCTATACTAGACTGTCGGAAGCCGTTCAGGCACAACAAACACCAAAGGAATTGCACCTTTAGAGGATTTAAGGTCTCCTAGACCCAGTGAGTACACAAGATAGTGGGGGTGAGGTGCACAAAACAGTGCAACGCAAGTAGGTGCACAAAACAGTGCGATGGAGGTACACAAGACAGTGCGATGCAAGTTGTACAAGATAGTGCGATACTGGTGAATGCACAAAATAGTACGATACAATGTAAATGCACAAAACACTGTGATGTAAAGGGAACAAAACAGTGCGATACAAAGCGCACAAAAGAGTGCAATGTGGGTGGATGCGCAAGATAGCGCAATTCAAAGTGCACAAGATAGTGTGATACAGGAACACAAGATAGTGCGATATGAGGTGCACAAGATAGTGCGATCCAGAGTGTACAAGATAGTGCGATATGGTGTGCACAAGATAGTGCAATACAAAGTGCACAAGATAGTGCGATACGGGGTACACAAGATAGTGCGATACGGGGTGCACAAGATAGTGCGATACGGGGTGTACAAGATAGTGCGACACGAGGTGCACAAGATAGTGCAATACGGGGTGCACAACATAGTGCGATTCAAAGTGCACAAGATAGTGCGATGCGGGGTGCACAAGACAGTGCGATACAAAGTGCACAAGATAGTGTGATACAAGGTGAGATTGTGCGATAGATGCATGAAATGATTTGTGTGATAGATGCAAAAGGTGAATAAGTGCGATAGATGCATGAAGTGAGATTATTATGCGATAGATGCACAGAATGATTGATTATGCGATAGATGCATGAAGTGAGATTATTATGCGATAGATACACAAAATGAGTGTGCGATAGATGCACGATGTAGTATGCGATGACAAGTGATATAAGTGGGTATGCTTAGAAAATGTAGTAAGCCAACAAAGTGGCGCTTTAGAAAGCACCTCATGGAGTGAGTGGTGAGGTGAAGAACCATTCTACTCTAATAGGGATCACCTCCTTGTATTCTTCAAAATTTTCTACCTTCAACTCATAGTTCAAAGGTCCTTAGATATTGGCAAGGGGTAACATCTGCATGTGAAAACCACGGATACTGCTTTGATCGCCATTCTGACTTGAAGCAGGCTTGAACTCGGGGTCGAGGTACACTCATACTCTAGAGAAATGGCGCGGCTTGAGAAGTTACACCTGGAATAAAGTCTTGGAATTTGCTAAAGTTGAAACACACTAAGATGCTCCAAAGTTTCCCTCTTTTTTTTTTGCTTTGCAATTCGGAACCTATGTAGCTTCAGATAGGTCCTGGTTCTATTGCTCTCACTCTTGACCTGGGTTGAACCCTGCAGTTTATGAAAGAAAGAATCCTGTTTTGCACACATGTTAAGAATGGCACAGCACACTGAGCACAAAACGATTTATTTCTTGAAATTGGAACTGAGAGTGAGTTCTTGACTGGGTATTGAGCCTACGACTAACCAAAGTCAAAACGACTCAAACAAACGACTCAAAAAAAGACTCAAAACAAAAACAACAAATACAACACTTAGATGTTTGCTTTCCATCGGCAAAAAATCTCTCGGTTTATGGGGAGCCCACTACTTCTCCAAGTATTGTTTCCCACCCTTTTCTTATTTATGGCTCTCACATCATTTCAGCCCTCAATCTCTATTTCTCTGAAAAGCTATTTTCTCACTTTTTCTCTCAGTGCACATCTCTCTATTATTTAATCTCTCTTATTTTTTTATCCCTCCCCTGGGTGGTTGATGGATAAGCAAGAAGTTGTGGGCTCTTACCCCTGGTATTTTGCTAGATTTTCCTTCTTTCGCTCACAACTAGTGAGTTTTCCCACAGAGGGGTTATGGTGCTACTGGATGTGTAGTAGATCTACAGCTGACATTGGTTGACGATGCCCTTGGCTTAACTTGACTGAGATGAGTTACAACATGTCCCACTGGTCAGGTATACAATTGATTGGTCTCGCACATTGTGTTTCTACATTCACATTCTGGTTCAAATGCCAATTTGGGTGTGATCAAACCCGTCCAGATGAGGTGGTCGAATAACCAACTCCATTTCCAGTTCGTGCTTCACACTTGGCTTGATACCTCACTCTTAAGAAAGCCTTTGGCCCCTATTGCTAGCTTCAATTTTGCTCTTCTTCATGAGTGCACTGACAATAGGGAAAAGACAGAAAACCTAACTCAACTATGCTCCTTAGTTCATTATTTTGACCATTTTTTGTTTTTGGCTTTCTCCTAAAACAATTTTGACAAGCATGAGGGTTAGATTAACATGCTTGCTCAACTTTTTGCTTTGAAATCATGTAAGTCAGGTTGCGAGTACTAAAAATTTTCCTTTTTTGGGTCCAAGAAATTGTCCAATTTTGGAAAAATGGAATAATTTTTGAGAGAATTAGTCAACTTCACTAAAAACAACCTCAAAACTTTTTGTAAATGGTCACTACCCGACCAACGAGGAATTAACTCTTGAGATGCACAACCTGAGATCTGAACTTAATTTATCTTGTAGCTGAATCTTCTAATGGAATAGGACAATCGATTTTGAACGAAGATGAGCACGAAGATGAGCCAATGCACATGGATAAAAGCCGAGTTTGAATAAAGATAAGCCAACCAACATGGATGAGACAAGCAGGTTGAAAATGGTTGGGGCCAAACTTCAGGATGAAGTTGCCTACGTATCCCAAAGATGGGAATCAGGTTGTACGTAGTTCCGGGTTTAGGGTGCACTCGGGTATTAACTCTCTCTTTTCCGTTCTGGCTTTTGCCAAAGCCGCCATTCCGGGTTTTTAACTTTGCGGGCTATTTTTCTTTTCTTTTTATTTTTCTCTATTTTTCTCTTTTCTCTATTTTTTTTCTTTGTTTCCATTTATTTATTTTTGTTTTTTTTTTCTCTTTTTCTTACTCTAACTTTTTCCTGGGTCGCCTTTTTGGGTTTTCGGCCCAGCGAGCCTCTCAAGGATAGAGAAGTTAACTTGTCCATATTGATTGGCCATAAGATCTCTAAGCCATCTAAATCCATGAGAATGGCTACTGTTCTTGACTAAATAGTCTTGATGATGTAAGAGCCCATCCAATTGGGTTTGAATTTTCCCCTAAAGTCACGGATAGGAACTTGACTGTCCTTCAATAATAAATTTTCTTCCCTCCATTTATAATTTGGCTTTCTTGCTAGTCTCCATTAGCTTGAGAACTGACTCATCTTTTGAATCTTCAAGAACATCTAACCTTTTAGCCCCTAGTTCAAGGGCTACTTCTCATCCAGCTTTGCAAGCTTTCTTTGATGACATCTGACTTTCTTGCCCCTAGTTCAAGAGCTGCTTCCAATCCGACCATCCAAACCTCATATTTTGGTTGATTGTTAAACATTTTGAATCAAAGTTTGAAAGCAAAGAGGTCGAGTCTTGAGGCTGAGAGTGATCCTATGCTGTATAATCTCAAGATCAATTCAAGGCATGTCTTCGTAGGACCACACAAAACATTTTTTGAAATCTTTTAATAAAGCAACAAGTTACTTGTGCTTTTCTAAAGACAATGTAGAACCAATCTGGACCAAGCCAGGATCCTTCTCAATACTCACATTAATAGACATGATCTCATTCATTAAAGGCTTAGCAAGCCTCTATCATAGTTTGCAAATCCCGAGAAATTTCTCCCTCTTTGTTTTCATCACAGTGTTAGAAAAGTTTTGAAAAAACTTTGGTCAATGCAATGATTGAAAGGCACAGAAAACTAGGTGAAAAGTACTGTCATTTCATTTGGAACTTCTGGCTCAACTAGCTCCATGGTAGAAACAGACTCAAAAGAAAGAGTGAAAGGACAAACAAAAACAAACAGGGAAGTGATGTCCGAGTTAACACCCCCGAAATCACCTAACCCTAACATAACAAGACTGACTCAATACAAAATTATTGACTCAATACCCAAGTCTGAAAGTACAACAAACAACATTTTCAAAGTGCTAAAACAGTGTGTGCCATCCATTGCATCTGTAGTAAAATAGGTGCCATCAACAGGTGGTTCCTCACCCGATCACATAGTCACATTATCCTTCCAAGTTCATTGATCCAGTGCCAATAGACTTTGTAGGACCTGGTGGAGTGATGACCTTATTGTCAATTAGGTATTGAATTTCATGGCAAAGACGAAAACAACCATCAGTGTCATGGCCGGTTTGTTGATGGAAGGCACAGTACTAGGCAGCTTTCTAGCTGGATGGAAGGGGATTCGAGAGAGGCCGAGGGTCAAGGGGTTTGAGATAGACTTGTCCTATGAGGATTTGGACAGCTTTAGACAAGGTCATGCAAAGAGGATTGAAGGTGCAGTTACCAATCCTGACAGGATTGACAGAGGAGTTGGTAGGTAGGTATTGATTGGGTTTGGAGATCTTTTACGGATGTAGGATTGGAGCTGAAAAGGGTGTTTCTGGTATGACATCTCTTTTCATGTCTTACCCCTTGATTCAAAATGCCCCCAACTTGAGTGGCAAAAGTGTCATCGACAGTCTTTGCAGCAACTGCAAACACTTGCTGTTTGTTCAGCCCCTTGGCCTTGAAAGCTTCTATAGCCCATCGGAGACATGCATCAAGATCGATACTTGCCCCGACCTTGTTTTTACCCTTTGTTTCAACTTTTCCAAGGGATTGGCCTTTTTCAAATGTAGCCCGTCCCAAAATTGGAGAGCCTTTTGACGTGAAATTTTTGATATATGATGTGGTCGATGATGGTGCTAATATCCCAAAGGCTAGATCTAAGGGGCAATTTTCCATTGCTTCTAAATCCGAGGTTGTGCATCTTGAGAGTAGGTTCCGTGCTCGTTGAGCACTGGCCGTTTGCAAAAATAGTTTTTGAGAAATTTTACTGAGGTTGACTGATTTTCTCAAAAAGTATTCCATTTTTCAAAACTGGACCATTTTCTTGGACCCAAAAAAGGAAAATTTTCAGTGCTCATAGCCTGACTTGCATGATTTTAAATCAGAAAATTGAACAAGCGTGTTAATCTAACTCTCATTTTGGTCAAAATTATTTTAGTGGAAAGCCAAAAACAAAAAATTGGTCAAAATGATGAACTAGGGGCACAATTGAGTCAGGCTTCCTGTCTTTCCCCCGCTATCAATGCATTTTCCAGAAAGGGCACCATACTTGCCGGAAAGGGCACCGTATTCGCCAGAAGAGGGCACCACTGAAGCTAATCACAAAAAGGCCTAACAGCTCTCACACCCTCCGAGCAACAAGGTATCAAACCAAGTGCGAAGCACGAATTGGAATGGATCAGGATATTCCACTCCTTTATCTAGACAGATCTGATCACGTCCAAACTCCCCAACAGACCATCGCCAACCGATGTCAGCTGCAGATTTGCTACCCGCCCAGTTGTAGCGCAGCCCCTCTCTGGGAGAAACTCACTGTTGTGAACAAGAAGAAGAATCTAGCGGAATGCTAGGGGCAAGAGCCCACAACTTTCTGTTTATCTATCAACCACCTAGGGGAGGGATTTAAAATGAGAGATTGAAGAATAGAGAGATGTGCGCTGAGAGAAAAAGTGAGAAAAGGGATTTTTCAGAAAAACAGAGCCTGAGGGCCGAGTGATGTAAGAATCACAAATGAGAAAGGGCGGGAAACAATACCCAAGGAAACAAGCTCCCTGTGCACGTCTGAGTGTCGTATCTTTTGTTTTGTCTTGATTATTGTTTTGAGTCGTTTCGAGTGTTTCCCGATGTGTTTAGGTTGTTTACCTCTTGTTTTTCTTTGTCGAGTCATTGTGTGCTGTGTTCAGTCGTAGGCTCAATACCCAGTCAAAAACTTTTTCTCATTTCTCAATTTCAAAAAAAATGAATGAATCGTTTTATGCTCAGAGTGCTGTGCCATTCTCAACATTTGTGCAAAACAGGATTGTTTCTTTCATAAACTGCAGGGTCCACCCCCGATAAGTGTGAACAGTAAAACAAGGACCTATCTAAAGCTATGTGGGTTCCAGACTGCAAAGCAAAAGAAAAAAAAAAAGAAAAATTTGGAGCATCTTAGTGTGTTTCAGCTTCGGCAAATTCCGAGACTGCATTCCAGGTGCACCTTCTCAGACCTCGCCATTTCTCAGGAGTATGAGTGTATCTTGACCCCAAGTGTAAGCCTGCTTCAAGTCAGAGTGGCAATTAAAGCAGCAGCAGATGTTATCTCTCGCCAATATGAACAGGGTGTGCCCTTTTTGAGCTGAGTGTGTTACAAAGCCCTCCGAGAGATAAATCGGAGGCACCAGAGTACATGTTTGATGCCCTTCCATTGCATAGAATGTGCACTTTCATATATACTCCTGTTACATGCGATCCGCGCATCGTTATGATTCATGCATAGAATATGCTCGCTTTCGATTCTGCATAGAATATGCTCGCTTTCGATTCTGCATAGAATATGCTTTCAATATTGCATAGAATATGCTCCTATTTCTTGCATAGAAAATGCTCGTATCTTTTGCATAGAAAATGCACTCTTCCATACTTGCATAGAAAATGCACCTCATTTACATAGAACATGCAGTTACTCACACTGTCTTGTGCACTTACACTTTGTATCTCACTAGCACTGTCTTGTGCATCTTGTGGTTGTATCTCACTCGCATTATTTTGTGCATTGCATATCAATCGCGCTGTTTAGCGTATCGCACTGTTTAGTGCATTTCAAATCAATCGCGCTATTTAGCGTATCGCACTTTCTTGTGCATTTCAAATCACTCGCGCTATTTAGTGTATCACACTGTCTTGTGCATTTCAAAATCAATCGCGCTGTTTAGCGTATCGCACTTTCTTGTGCATTTCAAATCACTCGCGCTGTTTAGCGTGTCGCACTGTCTTGTGCATTTCAAAATCAATCGCGCTGTTTAGCGTATCGCACTTTCTTGTGCATTTCAAATCACTCGCACTGTTTAGCGTATCGCACTGTCTTGTGCATTTCAAATCACTCGCGCTTTCTTGCGCATGGCACTATTTTGTGTAGTTTATCACTCGCGCTTTCTTGCGCATCGCGCTGTTTTGTGCAGTTTATCACTCGCGCTCTCTTGCGCATCGCACTATTTTGTGCAGTTTACACTCGCGCTCTCTTGCGCATCGCACTATCTTGTGCATTTCATTACATGCTCTCTCTCATCTTACATAGAAAATGTTTGTAGCATTTGTCAGTGCATTGCGTCGCACTGTTTTGTGCACCTTACTTGCATTTTGCATGCATTCTATCACGCTTTCTTGTGCACCTAACCTGTACTTGTTAGTACGTTGCATTGCACTGTTTCGTGCATCTTCTTAGCATTGTTTTGTGCATTCACTCTTCACTCGCACTTTCTTGTGCACTCTCCTGTCTAGGAGACCTTAAATCCTCTAAAGGTGCAATTCCTTTGGTGTTTGTCCTGCCCGAATGACTTCCGGTTGTCTGGTATAGCCACCTGCCTGCGTTTGCGGTGAGTTCCTAGGAGACCAACTGAGACGGTGGAAACTAGAGTTTGAATGGCTCATGCCTAGAACACAAAGGTTCGGGATTTTCGAGACTAAAGTCTGGTTTAAATACCCAGGGGTATATCCTCGGCTTGAAATTTGTATGGCAGCCCGATAGATTGAGATAGCATCTGTCTGCACCTCAATTCTGGATACTAAACCAACCTAGTCTGTCACCTTGTTGGAAAATAGGGAAAGCTGCGGCCACAGCCAGGGAGAAAAATAGTACCTGCAGTTTAACCAAGAAGAAGTGGAAGGTCCTCAGCAGCATGAGGTAGGTCATTGCCAATTGCCCCTGTAAGGTACCTTCACTTTCTAGCTATTACATTGCATTTTTGCGTTGCATTACATGGCATAAATCCCCAATTTTCAAACCGGCTTCGCGTAGCGTATAAGTCCAATTTTCAGACCGGCTTCGCGTAGCGTATAAGTCCAATTATCAAAGTCTTCCTGCATATCATTTGCATCCTGCCCCTTGAACTACGCTGGTTTGATTCCTTGCAAAGGGATACGTAGGCAGCCTGTGGGTTTAACCAATTACATTTGTATTTTGTTTGTTTGTCCAAGTTTTCGGCCTCGTCAAAAATGGGTCGTCTCTAGGCTTTGACATTCACTCACGTCACTTCTTGACTTTCGAGTTCTGTCAAAGAGGGGCAACTGTAGACACCCTATTTTTGACCGCCCTCATGACTTGGGCGTTACTAAAGATGGGAATCAGGTTGTACGTAGTTCCGGGTTTAGGGTGCACTCAGGTATTAACTCTCTCTTTTTCGTTCTGGCTTTTGCCAAAGCCGCCATTCTGGGTTTTTAACTTTGCGGGCTATTTTTCTTTTCTTTTTATTTTTCTCTATTTTTTTTTTCTTTGTTTCCATTTATTTATTTTTGTTCTTTTTCTCTTTTTCTTACTCTAACTTTTTCCTGGATTGCCTTTCCGGGTTTTCGGCCCAGCGAGCCTCTCAAGGATAGAGAAGTTAACTTGTCCATATTGATTGGCCATAAGATCTCTAAGCCATCTAAATCCATGAGAATGGCTACTGTTCTTGACTAAATAGTCTTGATGATGTAAGAGCCCATCCAATTGGGTTTGAATTTTCCCCTAAAGTCACGGATAGGAACTTGACTGTCCTTCAATAATAAATTTTCTTCCCTCCATTTATAATTTGGCTTTCTTGCTAGTCTCCATTAGCTTGAGAACTGACTCATCTTTTGAATCTTCAAGAACATCTAACCTTTTAGCCCCTAGTTCAAGGGCTACTTCTCATCCAGCTTTGCAAGCTTTCTTTGATGACATCTGACTTTCTTGCCCCTAGTTCAAGAGCTGCTTCCAATCCGACCATCCAAACCTCATATTTTGGTTGATTGTTAAACATTTTGAATCAAAGTTTGAAAGCAAAGAGGTCGAGTCTTGAGGCTGAGAGTGATCCTATGCTGTATAATCTCAAGATCAATTCAAGGCATGTCTTCGTAGGACCACACAAAACATTTTTTGAAATCTTTTAATAAAGCAACAAGTTACTTGTGCTTTTCTAAAGACAATGTAGAACCAATCTGGACCAAGCCAGGATCCTTCTCAATACTCACATTAATAGACATGATCTCATTCATTAAAGGCTGAGCAAGCCTCTCTTCCTCTTAGTCGATCATATTTTGCAAATCTTGAGAAATTCCTCTCTCTTTGTTTTCATCACAGCGTTAGAAAAGTTTTGAAAAACCTTTGGTCAATGCAATGATTTAAAGGCATAGAAAACTAGGTGAAAAGTACTGTCGTTTCATTTGGAACTTCTGGCTCAACTAGCTCCATGGTAGAAACAGACTCAAAAGAAAGAGTGAAAGGACAAATAAAAACAAACAGGGAAGTGATGTCCGAGTTAACACCCCCGAAATCACCTAACCCTAACACAATAAGACTGACTCAATACAAAATTATTGACTCAATACCCAAGTCTGAAAGTACAATAAACAACATTTTCAAAGTGCTAAAACAGTGTGTGCCATCCATTACATCTGTAGTAAAATAGGTGCCATCAACAGGTGGTTCCTCCCCGATCACACAGTCACATTATCCCCCCAAGTTCATTGATCCAGTGCCAATAGACTTTGTAGGACCTGGTGGAGTGATGACCTTATTGTCAATTAGGTATTGAATTTCATGGCGAAGACGAAAACAACCGTCGGT
This sequence comes from Camellia sinensis, assembly GCF_004153795.1. Classification (NCBI taxonomy): domain Eukaryota; kingdom Viridiplantae; phylum Streptophyta; class Magnoliopsida; order Ericales; family Theaceae; genus Camellia; species Camellia sinensis. The sequence continues at coordinate 134,312 of NW_021024788.1, read as the reverse complement.
GTCATGACCGGTTTGTTGATGGAAGGCACAGTATTAGGCAGCTTTCTACCTGGCTGGAAGGGGATTAGAGAGAGGCCGAGGGTCAAGGGGTTTGAGATAGACTTGTCTTATGAGGATTTGGACAGCTTTGGACAAGGTCATGCAAAGAGGATTGAAGGTGCGGTTACCAATCCTGACAGGATTGACAGAGGGGTTGGTAGGTATTGATTGGGTTTGGAGATCTTTTATGGTTGTAAGATTGGAGCTGAAAGAGGTGTTTCTGGTATGACATCTCTTTTCATGGCTTACCCCTTGATTCAAAATGACCCCAACTTGAGTGGCAAAAGTGTCATCGACAGTCTTTGCAGCAATTGCAAACACTTGCTGTTTGTTCAGCCCCTTGGCCTTGAAAGCTTCTATAGCCCATCGGAGACATGCATCAAGATCGATACTTGCCCCGACCTTGTTTTTACCCTTTGTTTCAACTTTTCCAAGGGATTGGCCTTTTTCAAATGTAGCCCGTCCCAAAATTGGAGAGCCTTTTGACGTGAAATTTTTGATATATGATGTGGTCGATGATGGTGCTAATATCCCAAAGGCTAGATCTGTCACAGTTCTTTGAAAATCTTCAACCATGCTCATTAGCTCAGAAGTAGTGGGTTCATGGGTTTAAGATGATTAGGGTTCAAGTGCATCCATCATACACAAGTACATGCTTTCTGAAATGAACACCTCAGGCTTAGGTAAATGGGCTGGGATGACGTATATGTTGGGGTTGTAGGTGGATGGTAATGTATGGATTAGATTGAGATGTGGACGTGATGGGTTAGTGGTGGCCTAAGGTCCTTTTGGTGGAGCTATGATCTCTTCGTCAATAAGATCCTGAATCTTATGACGGAGGCGGATGCAACAATTTATATCATGACCGTGTTGTTGATGATAGACATAGTATTTAGCGGGGTCATATCTTGGTGGAAGAGGATTTGGGAGGGGTCAGGGTTCTAGAAGCTCTAGGTGCCCTTTTTCTCACAGTGTCTTCAAGGCTTGAAAGAGATTCATGTAAAAAGGATGGAAATTTTGGGCCTGGGGCCAAATTGAAGTGGTTGGTAGGCTATTATCAGCAAAAGGGTTTTTGATGGGACTAGTGACAGTGTTTACTTCTGAGCATTTCATAACTATGCTACAACTGGTGGTAACATTGGAACTACGAACAATATTCTTCCTCACAGGATCATTATTTTCCACAATGAGCCCTTGTCTGATGGCATCCTTGATTTCAACCCTAATTTCATGGAGGTCCTCAAAGTTGAATATCATTTTTTGTAATATCTCAGCTTGCCTAGCTATATCTTACTGCAGCGAACCTACTGATTGCCGAAGACGGACCAATAAATCCTTTAGATTTGTCAGAGGCTGAGTTATGATAACGGTAGATGGTTGTGCTCTTAATAGATGTAATCTAGCTGGTAAATGCTGGAATAGTGGAACTGGTGAGCCTTGTCTGGCCCTTATTTGCCTTGCCACCAGCAAAGGAAACACTGGTTGCCCTTGAACTAAATTTCCATCCTGATGAAGTCTATCGACACGAGTCCAGAGTACCTGGGGGATACCAGAGCCTTCTGAAGCTATGGTTCTAGGATTACCTAGCAAAAGAGAAAACAGATGGCACCTCAGCCTAATTTCACTAGAATAGATACGTTCACAGCTGATTGAATGTATGCCCTACTGATTTTTGCCCTACAAACTAATACCAACTATACCATTGATATGAAGCACCCCTGTACAGTTTCACTACAAAGCACATACTAGGTAAAGAGAGCCAAAACACCCCTATGAAGGAGGTAGGTTTACCCTATCCTAGCTTTGGCATGATCTAAGGTTTCACTACTTCAATCAAGCGGTTTCATGCAATCCTTCATTCGGGTAAGCATCTTGTCCTTGTTTGGAACAGTCACTATGGCTTCACTATATGTAGCTAGGCCAAATGGTCAAAGGGGGTACCTCAACAAGACTACCTAATACATATCTCACACCTAACACCGAGAAGTGAAAGGAGGATCAAATGGTACAGCGGTAGTCTAAATCCAAGGGTTGTGTTCCCATCATGGCAGAGTCCACAATCGGTCAGCCTTTTGGCAAGCTTTTTGGCAAGCCTCTGGTAAACCGTCCAAGAATAGTAGATGGCAAGCATAGTGACTTAAGCGCACTAATGCAAATGCAATGCAAAGAACATATAAGTGTAGATAAAATTGAACATCATGAATTTCAAGTCAAGTTCTCTAAATCCCCAACAGAGTTACCAGAAACTATAGCTCGACTTTTCACGCTCCTTTCAGAAGATGACTAGCCCTATAGTATCGGACTCCTGCGGTTCTGAATCTGATCCCACAAGTGCAATGTGAAATAGATAAACACTAAAGAGTCCAAATCCAACAAATCTTTTGGACAATCAATTTTGAATCAAATTGCCAAAAATGGACTGCTTTGCCAGATACAGAGCCGCCACCTAAATATTTTTCAGAAATTTAGGAAATCCATGACTCGTGCCAAAGGCCACGTGTCTGTCATCACCATGATTGTCTTGGCTCGGGAACTTGGGTACGAGAGTGGAAGGTCATGAATTGAGCACCCCCGCTCGCTCGATCAAAAGATCGGTCTCTACTAATCATGATGTGAATCTTATTTATATTATATGCTCTTGTTCCAATTTTATTAGGCTAACTTACTATATGACGTGCAAATAGGTATAGACTATTTTGCAAGAATTGGAACATTTGATTTCATGTTTGTTTTGAAAAGAGTTTTGTGAATGTACCACTCGAAAAAGTGATCGCATATGTACATTACTCAAATTATTCCAATTCAAGCAATTAGCCTTCATCCATAGACATTCAGGCAATTTATCATTTAAGCAATTAGCCTCATGGCAAGCATGCTAAAGAAAATAAAAGCTCACCTAGTACTCCAAGCCAAAAAGATGAAAAAGTTAGAAAAATGCATGATCCTGACTCATGCAATATGAATAATGCAACACATGCAATATGCAACTAATACTCAGTTACTTAACAGGACATGTGAATCAATTTGATAGCTTGCGGTCTAAGCACATATTCAAAGAATGTTTAACTACAATGCAAGTTAGAATGATGCGTCGAACCTCAATGCATGCAAGACAATGGATGTAAGGCATGAGATATGCTAAACGAAACACGATGCCCTAATCTAACCATCATAAGCAGGTAAATAAAAAGGAGAAAGACGTGGGGTTGGAAGACATACACGTTATTATCATTTTGCGCCCTCACGCAGGAGGGTCCGAATAAATTAAGTAGTTAACTAATTAACTAGCTATTACAAAACAAATTAACTAACTACAATAATAGATAAACTAACTATGCTAGCTAGTTCTTACAAAACCAAAGAATTAATTAACTATTCTATGAAACTAACTAATTAACTACACTAATTAATTAATTAATTACAAATTTAACTAATTAATTACAACATGAAATAAAGTAACTAAATTAACTAATTAGCCCCGGGAAGCAAGGGATGCTCATGCACGAGCGGATTTCCACCCGAAAAGCGCATTGTTTTGCTGCCAGAATGCTTCTGTTGCACAGTAGAACATCTTTTACCTCAGCCGTTGCTCTGTTCTATTCCAAAAAGGGTTGCTTCTCAATTTGACAAACATGGCTGGCAGGCCAGAAGTGGTGGCCTGCCGGCCACAAATGGTAGCCTGCCATCCAGAAACAGTGGTCTGTTGGCCACTGATGCTTGGTTCTTCCTTCTGCAACAGAAGGCATACAGAGCACAAATAGGGTATTCTCAAGGGTTGTTTGCACAACTTACCCCTCCTTATCATCAAATAGCTCAAATGAGTGGCAAGTTTGATTCACAAACCATCAATCAATGCAATCTCATTTCATGATGGCCTATGAACCAAAATGTACAAGTTCAATAAATGCAACAAGAAAGACTCTCAAACCATCTTGGAAACTTGAACCATTTCATCACTAGGAAGTATGAAATGCCTCAAGTTTTCATGTGTTCAATTAATGTCCGATTGAACACCAAATTGCTTATTATCTTGCATTATTTTTAGTCCCAATTTTATTAATTCATTTTAATTACCAACCAATCCTTAGCCAATTGAGTCCAAAAGTGAGCTTTAAGTCCTCTAAAGGAAAGGAGCACCAAACCAAGTGTTTGTTTTAGGCATGAGAAAAGTGTCATGCCGTTGGTAATGAACCCCCAAATGGATGAAACCATTAAGCACAGGATCTCAATCTCAAGTTTAAACAAACAAGTAGCTTGAAACAATTTTCAAAGTAAAGAAAAAGCCAAGAAAGAAGAGAGGTTGAAGAGGTGGTTAAAGGTGATCACAAGTATGGAAAGCAAGAAATAAATGCTATCAACTCAAATAGGTCGTGAATAAGGCCTAAACCACCAAGCCTATGAGGACAATTAAATTACAAGCATGCAATACAAGGCTCAAATGTAATTAACAACCAAAAATAGTCCTAAAACATGTTTGAATTAAGACAAGGAAAGCTATAACAATAAGCTAAAACATGGAGCATGTTAAGCTAGTGAGCAAACACAAGGAGGGGAGGCTACCCCCTCCATTTTTGGGACTTCAAAACAACATTTTTAGCCTCTGAAAAACTCTGAAATTCAGTGGTAAAAAGCTCCAAAAATTTTGAGAAAAGAATGGGAAACACAAGGGTAAAATCTTAGAAAGCAAGGCTCAAAGAAGAGTGATTAACCCCTCCACCTTTGGTAGCTTTAAACCACAAGTTTCAGCCCATAAAAATAGTCCAAAAATAGTTCAAAAATAACAAGAAAAGATAAGAGAGAAGTAGTGTAGAGATGCTCAAAATTACACCTCAAGAAGCCAGGTTACTCTTTTGTTTACAAACCACAAAGCTTACACTCTCAAGGGCTGAAATTTGGACCCAATAATCTCAACAAGGAGAGATCTAATATTGGTTTAGGAAGTGTTTTGGTAAGGTGTGTGTGTTGCAAGATAGAGATAGAGAGAGAATTTCAAGTTTTGGCCCTTTTGGAAATTTTTTGGAACCTAAAAACATGAGGAGAGGTCAAGTATATATAGAAAAACAGCCTATCAGGTCGAAAATATCTATATAGGGACAATTGGAGCTTTTGGGAGATAGTTGGCACAAAATATCTAGGCTTTTCACAAGCAGTTGGTAGGCCAGAAGTGGTGGCCTGCCATCCACAAGTAGTGGCCTACCGTCCACAAATAGTGACCTGCCGGCCACAAAAATCTACTTCCAAGCCTGACTTCAAATGGGCATATCTCCTTCATTTATACTTGGGTTTAGGTGATTCTTGAGTCTAAATTGAAGCCCCGAAAGTCTAATTTCCAATGAAGGTGGCCTCACATCTAAATTATAAGTGTGGAAATAGATATTCCTATTTTAGTGAAGGTTGCTCATTTCTATCTTAACCAGATGGATGCCTAACTTCAAACGGCCATATCTCCCTCATCTGAACTCGACTTTAGGAGATTCTTGAATCTAAATTGAAGCCCAGAAGTCCATTTTCCAATGGTGGTAACCCCATAACTAAAGTCTAAGTGTACAAAAAGATAAGCCTGATTTTGTGAAGGCTGCTCAGTTTTCTCTTAACGGTTTTATACTCAACTATATCTCCAACTAGTTTTCTTACCTTTCCTCCCATTTTCTTCAACTCCAAACCTCTAAATAAGATGTTTTTAAAGATTTTTAAAAGAGTTCACCTCTTTTCTATTTATTTCTACTTTATCCTTACTCGGTTTACCAAAAAATACAATTTTTAACAAAATGCGAGCCTCGAAACATCGTAGAAACATTTTAAAAAATATTTTGGAAAAAGAGGGTTTTAAGGTCTAAAATAGTTTTGGTCAAAAATGGGTCAGGATTTAGAAGCTCTTCTTGCTGAAGAAATCGAACATTTGTGCAACGTTACTTTCATTATCGAGTGATCAACCTGAGGCACCGAAGTCTTAAGGGTGGTCAAAAATGGGGTGTCTACACACACGATTTTAGTGTGTTCGGGATTTATCTCGGGACGTGTGGAATGCGACCCTGAGCGATTTTCTCAGGACCTCTTCTCACAATTTCAACGTGGTTAGAGTGTTTCCTTCCTCACACGATTTCAGCATGTTTAGAATTTATCTCAGGACGTGTGGAATGTGACCCTGAGAGGTTTTCTCAGGACCTCTTCTCATGATTTTAGCATGGCTTAAGCGTTCCCTTCCTTACACAATTTCAACATGTTTGCAATTTATCTTGGGATGCGTGAGGCATGACCCTGAGCGGCAAGACCTATTCTCACAATTTCAGCGTGGTTTGAGTGTTCTCCCCCTCACACGATTTCAACATGTTTGGGATTTGTTCTTCATTCTCTCACGATTCCAGCGTGGTTGGAGTATGTCACCCTATTCACCTACTACATTATCCATCACATCCATTACATCATACCATTTTATCACCTGCAAACTTTCCATGTTATGCTTAGTTTGGCATGGGTTCATACATTTCTCTCATTAAAACATGGTTCTATCATGTGTAAGTACCCATGTTGTACTGAGGCCAGTATTGAGGGTGCCAGCACCTTTTCTGTGTTAAACGCGATCTGTTTTGTGTCCATGTTTTTTCTAGGTAAAATGTGGTTCGACCTATGCCTTATTCATTGCATCCATTACATCCATTGCATCGTACTTTATCTTGTTGCATTTAGCATTTAGAATCATTATCTTTCCATAGCAGATCATTCCTCACTTATATCATACCACCCAATTACTTGTACTCTTTCTCTTTCTACGAAAAACATAATTTTGTATGTGCTCGCACCCTGTTCACGCTGAAACATGGTTTTGTTATGTGTAAGCATCCATGCTATGCTGAGGCCAGTATTGAGGATGTAGGCACTAAGCATGTGTTAGGTGTCGTTTGGCTGTGCCCACTTATTTTCTATATAAAACATAGTTTGCTTTGCATCTTCATTCCTTTATGATATTTGTATGGTAAGCACGGCTTGTGGTTTGATTATATTATTGCATTACATTGTGTATCAATTGCATCACACCCCTGAACTATGCTGGTTTGATTCCTTGCAAAGGGATACGTAGGCAACCCTTGGGTTCAACCAACTGCATCTACATTTTGTTTGTTTGCCCAAGTCTTACGGCCATGTCAAAATGGGTCATCTCTGGGCTTTGACATTCACTCACGTCATTTCATGACTTCGAGCTCTGTTGAAGAGGGGCAACTGTAGACATCCCATTTTTGACCACCCTTAAGACTTGGGTGCCTCAAGTTGATCACTCGATAATGAAAGTTATGCTATACAAACATTTGATTCCTTCAGCAAGAAAAGCTTCTAAATCTCAACCTTACACCCCATTTCTGACCAAAACTATTTTAGACCTTAAAACCCTTTTTTTCAAAATATTTTCCAAATGTTTCAACATTGTTTCGAGGCTCGCATTTTGTTTAAAATATTGCACTTTTCGATAAATCGAGTAAGGACAAAGTGGAAATAAATGAAAGGGAGGGGAAATCTATGAAACATCTTAAAAAACTTCTTATTTATAGGTTTGGAGGTGAAGAGAATAAGAGGGGCAGGAAGAAAACTAGTTGGGGAAGAAGGTTGGGCATCAATCCATTGAGAAAGAAATGAGAAGCCTTCACTAAAATAGGCATATCTCTTTGTACACTTAGAATTTAGATGTGAGGCCACCATCATTGGAAAGTAGACTTCCGGGGCTTCAATTTAGACTCAAGAATCATCTAAAACTGAGTTCGGATGAGGGGGATATGCCCGTTTGAAGTCAAGTCTGGAAGTAGATTTTTGTGGACGGCCGCCCATTTTTTGTGGGTGGCCGGCCACTTTTTACAAGTCCTTGGCCAGCCAACTAAGTGTCCCCAGAGGAACACAAACTCACTAGTGGCCTGCCGGCCATTATTAATGGGCGGCCGCCCTGTTTTAGTGGCCAGCCGGCCACTTGTGTCAAAATTAGATATTTTTTGCCAGTTGTCTCTATCGATGCATGCACCACTCCAGCTGTCTCTATATGGATATTTCCGAGATATCAACCTATGTTTCTATAAATACTTTACCTTCCCTCATGTTTTTAAGGTTAGAAAAAATTCCTAAAACTCCAAAACTTACATAGCACTCTCTCTCTCTCTCTATCTTGTAACCTACACACTCTCTCTCTGCACTTCCTAAACCTAAAATTTAGGTCTTCTTGCTGAGTTTCTTGAGCTCAAATCTCAGCCATTGAGAGTGAGAACATGTGGTTTGTTAACAAAAGAGTTACCTTGTTTCAAGAGGTATAACTTTGACTATCTTTATACTACTTTTTTATCTTTACTAGCTATTTTTGGGCTGTTTTACACTATTTTTATGCGCTAAAACTTGTGGTTTAAAGCTACCAAAGATGAAGAGGTTAATCACCCTTTTTTGAACCTTGTCTCTTAAACTTTTGCACTTGTGTTTCCCATCTCTTCATCAAAATTTTTTGAGCTTTTTACCACTGATTTTCAAAGGTTTTCAGAGGCTAAAAATGTAGTTTTGAAGTCCCAAAAATGGAGGGGTTAGCCACCCCTCCTTTGGCCTGTTTACTAACTTAAATTCTCCATTATTTTAGCTTACTCATTTAGCTATTTTTTCCTCAATTCCAGCACTATGTTAGCTTAATATAGGACTGTTTTTATGTGTTAGTTTCATTTATACTTTGTATAGTATGCTTCTAGTGTAATGGTCCTCATAGACTTGGTGTTTTAGGCATTAGACACCAACCTATTTGAGTTGATAGCATTTATTTCAAGCTTTCCATAATTGTGAACATCTTTAATAACCTCTGCACCCCTCTTATTTCTTGGTTCTTTTTTTTTCCTTAAAAGTTGTTTCAAACCAATTGCTTGTTTAAGTTTGAGATAAAGTTATTGTGCTTAATGGTTTAATCCCTTTGGGGCTTCATTACTGATGGCATGGTGTTTCTCTCATGCCCCAAACAACCCTTTGTTGGAAACTTCTTTCCATTAGTGGACTTAATGCTCATTTTGGACTAAAATGACTAATGAATGGAAAGGTAATACAAAAAAGATTAATAAAATTGGGCTTAAAGAGGTAACAAGATAATAACATAATTTGTTGTTCAATCGGGCGTTAATTGAACACAAGGAAACTTAAGTCATTTCATACTTGTTAGTGATGAAATGTTTCAAGTTTTCAAGTTTTCAAGGTCAACCACTTCCCTTGATCATATCAAGATAAGGAAGAGGTTCATGAGTCTTTCATTGTGCATTTATTGAAATTGTATCCCTTGGTTCATAAGTCATCACGTAATGAATTTGCGCCGATTGATGGCTTGCGAATCAAGCCTACCCCTCCTTTGAGCTGTTTGATGATAAGCAGAGGTAGGGTGGACAAACATCCCTTGAGAATGCTCTGTTTTTGCTCTGTTTGTTTTCTGTTGAGAGAAATCCAACATCAGTGGCTGGTAGGCCACCTTTACTGGGCGACAGACCACTCTAGCTGGCCTGTCGGCCATTTTTTTCCAACAAGGCAGTGTACTGTTTCCTGCAGAGCAGAGCAGAAAACTGAGATGAAAAATCAGTGCAATCTCCTGGCTGTGCATCAAAAGCTTTCCGGTAGCAAAACAGAGAGCATTTTCGGGTGGACATCCACATCCATGCCTAAACCATCCCTCGATTCTCGAGATCCGTTAAAATAATGTTGTAATAGTAGTATGTTGTACTTAAAGTAGCGGACTTGTAAGTAATTAGTTAGTTTAGTTAAAATAGCTAGTTAGTTTTGTGTTGTACTTAATTAATGAGCTAAAGTAGTTAGTTAATTTGTGGTGTTGTAATAATTAGCTAGCATAGTTAGTTTATTTCATTTGGGTTGTAATAGATTAGTTAATTCGTAGTAATTAGCTAGGGTATTCATTTGGACCCTCCTGCATGAGGGCAAACTTGTAATAATGTGTATGTCTTCCAACCCCACGTTTTTCTCCCTTTTATTTATCCGCTTATGATGGGTAGTTTAGAACATCATGTTTCTTTTAGCATTTTCCATGAGTTACGTCCATGTGTCTTGCATGCATAAGGCTCGGTTTATCATTCTAACAAGCATTGTTATTTATTACTTCTTTGAAAACGTGCTTAAAATTGCATGCTATCAAATCGATTCACATGCCATGTTAGTGGCCGAGTCTATTTAAATCGCATATTGCATGTGTTGCATTAGTCAAGTTGCATTAGTTAAGAACACGCATGTTTTCTAATTCTTTTGCTTTGTTTGGCTTGCCTTGGAGTACTAGGTGAACATTTCTTGCTTTAGCATATCGCATGTGTGTGATTGTTACCATGACGAGCATGAATACCATGAGGCTAAGTGCTTAAGTGATTTACCCATTTGAATGCTTGTGGATGAAGGCTAATTGCTTGAATTGGAATAATTTGAGTAATGTGCATATTAGATCACTTTTTCAAGTGGTACATATTCAAACAATTTTCAAACAAACATGAAATAAAAGTGTTACAATTTTTGCAAATTAGTTTATACTTGTGTGCATTGCATAGTAAGTTAGCCTAAATAATCGGAACAAGTGTATATAATGTAAATAAGAATCGCATCGTGATTAGTAGAGGCTGGTCTTTGATCGGGTGAGTGGGGTGCTCAATTCATGACCTTCCCCTCTCGTACCTAAGTTCCCGAGCTGAGACACTTTGGTGATGACGGATAAGTGGCCTTTGGCATGAGTCTCGGGTTTCCTAAATTTCTAAAAAATATTTAGGTGGCGACTCTGTATCTGGTAAAGCAGTCCATTTTTGGCATTTTTATTCAAAATTAATTTTCCAAAAAGATTTTCCACACTTGGACTCTTTTGTTTTTATCTATTTCACATTGCACTTGTGGGATCAGATTCAGAACCATGGGAGTCTGAACTACAGGGCTATTGCATCCGAAAGGAGCACGAAAAGTCAAGCTACAGTATTAGAGCCTAGGTTCAACCCTTATCCACACATTTCGGCATGTAGTTAGAGACAACCTTATTATATTATGATAGAATCGAAAGACATCAAAACATGAAGTTTTCTTGACCTATCATAGGACTTTTCTTTAGGTTCCAGACACAACAACGTTAACTCCTAAGAACAAGTTTCCAATTCTGAATCGTTGTACGTTTCGACTTCAAACGATTTGACGATCACCTATGAAGGGAAGTGGTTTTAACTTTGAATAGGGCAACGTGTTGCGCATTAGATACAATATAGAAGTAGGGGTATTGTTATTTCTACGAGTCTTTTATCGATTGCCATACCCTCATCTTATATTTGTAACCTTTGTTTGATGTCATTCACCTTCAAGATTAAGTCACTACCATCTGATCTTACTTTATATTTTTCAATTTTACCATTTGCTAGATTGACAACCTTGAACCTTGTGAGAATTTTTCTGACAGTTGCAATTTCATTACTCAGTGATGAATCCTGGATATTCAATTTGAAACGCGGATGGCCGACACAGTTTCAAGTTAAATATCTAACTTAGTCACTACCTCTATAACCTTGACCACATAAAAGTCTGAAACCATAATGTCATCTATTCCATTATTTTGTCCATCTGTATTTCAGATGATCCTTGTGTTAATTGATGCAATTACTATAACCACTTCATATTCTTCCATCTCCACTTTGTATTCCTTTTATTAATCCAGTTTTAAAAGTCTTGTAATTATTATTTTGCCTATATATATATGTGTGTGTGTGTGTGTGTGAAGTTGTGTTGTCTGCTTTCCTATATTTGTTATTTACTACTTGATTTTATTGCTTCAAACATCGTAGGATAATTAAACCATAACTTTAAGATTAGTTGATTACCCTTGAGAAATTACCTTCATAATTAGACTCCAACTTATGCCTCACACCGTACTATGAACAGAAAGAAAAAAAAACATAGTGAACCACACTCGAGCCAACGACTACATAGAGACAAGCGATAACACATGAGCTCGCGAGTAGTAACATAATAAGAATGAAGTATCGTGTAAACAAAACCCTGAGAATGAACTAATAGCTGTGGTTGAAATCTTGAGCCACATTGGGAACCAGATTCTGGAACAATTGAGTCAATTAAGAGAGCAAATGCAAGAAAGTTCAAATGGGGGCTAGACCCTACGATCAGAGGAAGAGGACGAAGACCCGTTATTAATTAGAGTTAACATTGTACTCTATAATTCTTGGGTTCACGTTCTATTCAATTCTCGCACATCACTTTTTTATATCAATATCATAGATCAAATCGTTAGGTCTTGAATGTGAACCTTTAGAAACTACTTTAAGCAACGCATCACCCTTAGGAGGAAATGTCTAGCTAGGATTAATCTATCAAGGATGCAAATTAGAAGTGTTGGGTTTACACTAGATTTGCAACCTTCGGGTCATGGACATGTTCGATTTTGACATAATCTTAGGTATGGATTGGTTATCCACCAATCCAGCGGTGATCGATTGCTACCAGAAGAAGGTGATGACTTACACATCGGAGGTGTTTCCAATTTAAGGGGGATGAAAATGAGTCTCTAAGCACGACAAATTGTAAGATACGGTGGCATAATCAACTTGCTAGGTAGTTAGCAAGTTTGATCCTTGATGAAGAAGCCCAATTGGAACTATATCTTCCATGTGTAGTTTGTGAATACGCTGATGTTTTTCCTGAGGAATTGCCAGGATTACCGCCACATCGTGATGTAGATTTTAGTATGGAGTTACAAGCGGGTACTGCACCACTATCTATGATGCCCCACCATATGGCTTCTATCAAACTTTGGGAATTAAAGACGCAATTGCAAGAATTGGGGGAAAAATGATTTATCCGACCAAGTACCTTGTCGTGGGGAGCACCAATTCTCTTTGTAAAGAAGAAGGACAGAACACTAAGATTGTGCATAGATTATCAGCAACTCAATCGGGTGACGATAAAGAACTGATATCCACTTCCATAGATTGATGACCTATTTGACCAGCATTGAGGTTCAAAGTGTTATTCAAAGATCGATCTTAGATTTGGCAATTACCAATTGCGGGTCACGAATGTTAATTAACCAAAGGCTGCTTTCTTAACCCGATATGGCCACTACAAATTTGTGGTAATATCCTTTGGATTAACCAATGCACCGGTGTGGACACCCCATTTTTGACCGTCCTCGAGACTTGGACGTCGTCGTTTGAACACTCGATGATTTTGTATGCTCGTGTTAGTTTTGAGTACTTGAAGATCTTGGTCAAACGCCTCGTCTTTGAGCCTTCGAACCTTATCATCTTTGTACTTGGTGTTGGACCAAGAGCTTTTTGTTTCAAGTCTGGAGGAGAGGGTAGCCTGTCGGCCAGCTCCATAGCCTATCAGCCATGACTTGTGCCTGTCAGCCATCAGTGGTGGCCGACGGCCATTTCTCTCATTTTTCAGATATTTGTTTCTAACTGTACCAACTGTTGTTCACTGAAGTGCATCTCCATACACGTGTATGGTAGGATGATTTCAAGCTTCAACCTTGGTTTTCTATATATAGGGGGTGCTCTCCCCGATTTGGAGAGGTTAGAAAATTTGGATCAAATTTCTCTCTCTCTAGAATTCGCTCTCTCTCTCTCTCTTCTTATTTTGTGCCTTAAAGTCTTGTTTCTCTACACCATTACACATCAACCCTTAACCAAACACTCTTACCTTTGAGTTGAGGTTCTTTGGAGTCTAGTTTGAGCTCTTAAAAGAGGTTTGAGCTGGAATTTGGGGTTGTTTTGTGCTTGAGCTTCAAGATGTAGTTCACTTGCTTAAAGTACTTGCTTTGACTACTTATTTTTCCATCCTTTTGTATTGTTTTTGAACTGATTTTAAACTACAAAAAACTCTATTTTTTGAGGCTTAATATAATGGTTTGAGGCTATTTCGTGCTAAGGAGTGATCCACCCTTCTTGTTGATTAATTGTGTAGACTTTTGCACCATCTTTTAGCATATTCAAATCAAACTTTTTGGGCCTTTAAACCACTGAAATTCAGATTTATTTTAGTGGCAAAAACCTTTTTTTGAAGTCCAAAATTGGAGGGGGTAGCCTCCCCTCCTTGTGTCCTGTTTGCATGCCTAGATAGCTTAACATGTGAGCATGTTTTTTTAGCATTTTGTACCTTAATCTCAGAATGTTTTTGCTACTGTTTTGACTAGTTTCAACTTTGTTTTGACTGGTTTCAACTTTGTTTTGAGCTGGTTTGGTCCTTTGAGGCTTGTGTTGTGTGGTTGTAGTGTAAAGAGGCTTCACCAGCTTAATATTTTAGGCTTTTTAGCATGAATTGCATGAGTTGCTTGCATGCTTTAGTGCCATTTTGCACTCCATTTCAGCACTAAAATCTCTGCAATCTCCCTCTATTCTTCACTCTTTCATTTATTTTGAAAGTGGCTTTGAACCCGTTGTTAGCTTAAGTGTGAAATGGAGAAATTCATGATTAATGGTTTAATTCCTTCGAGAGTTCATTACCAATGGCATGAGGTCCCTTTCATACTCAAGACACTTATGGTTTAACCCTACTTTCAATTAGAGGACATTCACCTTTTGGACTAATCAATTAAAGAATAGATTGGTAAGCTAAAATGAGTAAATAAAAATGAACAAGTAAAAGAGGCAAGATAAAGCATCTTTTGTATTCCATTGCATGTGTTCGAATCGGACGTTAATTCAAACACGAGAAAAATGGGACCTTTCATACTCAAAGTGATGAAATGCGCTACTTTTCTTGGTCACCATCACCCTTGATCATACATGATAGGGTTATGGTTTTGTTGAGTCTTGTTTTGCACTCATTAAACTTGTACAAGCTTGGTTCCTTTGCCATCATGCATGGAAATGCTTGGTTGATGGTTTGAGGGCCAAGAGTTACTCTCCTTTGAGCTTGTGTGATGATAAGGAGAGAAACAGTACACGCATTCCTTGAGAATGCACTACTTTGCCTGTGTTTACTCTCTATTGCAGCAAAAAAAGAAGTTCGGGGAAGGGGTGGCCGACTGGCCAGAAATGAAATTTTGCACAAGTGTGCTCCTAAGTTGGGGCAGAGGCATTCTGGAAGTTGGCGGCACTGTTGGTGTTCAAATAATGTGCAAAAAGAGGTTGCAATGGCAGGACGATGGGTTTTCGTGTAGAAAACCAACCGAACATGCATGCGTCCCTCGCCCTCGAGGCCATTTAATTGCTTTAGTTAGCTTAGAATAGCTAGTTTATTCAAATTTTGTACTTAATTAGTTAGTGTAACTAATTCTTCAATTCCGATTAACTAGCTTAGAATAGTTAGTTAATTTGTTTCAATTGTTGTAATAATTACTTAACTAGAGTAGTTAGTTAGTTTTGGTTTATAATTAGTTAGCTTAATTAGCGTAGCTGACTAGCTTATTCATTTGGATCCTCCTTCGTGAGGGCGTAATGTTGTAATAAGTGTGCGTGCATGTCTTCTAACCCCACGTCTTTCTCCCTTTTGTTTAATCGCTTTTGATGGTTAGATTAGGGACATTTTCAATTAGCATACCTTATGCTTGCATGTTTGCATCCATTCATTTGTCTTGCATGCATCGAGGCTTGGCGCATCATTCAAACAGCATTGCAATTTCAATATACTTCTTTGAATACGTGTTTCAAAGCATGCCATCAAAGTGTTGCAAATGCCATATTAGTAGCCGAACCTGTTAATAGCATTATTGCATGCGTTGCATTAGGCACTTAGCATAGTTAGGATCATGCATATTTCTAACTAGCTTTTGTTTTGGCTTGGAGTACTAGGTAAGTTTTTATGCTTTAGCATACTTGCATGATTGTGATTGTCATATTGTCATGTTTCGCATGCTTGCCATGAGGCTATGTGCTTACTTGCTAAAACTACTTGAATGCCTGTGGATGAAGGCTTGTTGTTTGAATTGGAACAATTCAATGAATGTTGTGGCAAATCAGGTTTTAAGCCCACTATGTTTGGTGCCAAATTCGCATTTTTAAGCCCACTTGAGGGTGGCAAATTCAAACCATTTTCGAAAACAAACGGGAGTTGAATTGTTCCAAGTCTTGCGACTAGTCTCTACTTGCTTGTGTGCATCACATAGTAAGGTTAGATTAATAACTGGAATAAGAACGTATAAGGTTTATAAAATGACATATCATGATTAGTAGAGGCTGATCTTTGATCAGGCGAGCGGGGGTGCTCATTTCAGGACCTTCCCCTCTCATA
>NW_021024788.1:77934-114861 GCF_004153795.1 Camellia sinensis | reverse complement strand
GAAGATGTTTTCGCGTGGTTCTACGAAGACATGCCTAGAATCGATCTTGAGATTGTACAGTATTGGATCCCTCTTGACCCCGAGGCCCGACCCGTCAAACAGAAGTTGTGAAGAATCCGTCCAGATTGGGCGTTGAAAATCAAAGAAGAGGTCACCGAGCAGATCGAGGCAGGTTTCTTGTTAGTATCTGAATATCAGACTTGGTTGGCCAACATCGTCCTAGTGCCGAAAAAGGATAATAGAATACGGGTGTGTGTGGACTTTCGGGATTTGAACAGAGCTAGTCCAAAGGACGACTTTTCTTTGCCGCACATCAACGAGTTAGTGGACTTCACAGCACGTCATGCATTGTTATACTTTATGGATGGGTTTTCCGGGTATAACCAGATTCTCATGGCGCTCGAAGACAGAGAGAAAACTGTATTTACTATGTCGTGGGGTACCTACTACTATCGGGTTATGCCGTTTGGTCTGAAGAATTCCAGGGCTACAACCACCATTCTACACGACATGATCCACGAAGAGGTCAAGGTGTACGTGGACGACATGATTGTTAAGTCCAAAGAAAGAGAGGGCCACTACACCGCATTGAAGAAATTCTTTCAACGAGTCAGAGAATATAGATTGAGGTTGAACCCACAAACGTGTACTTTTGGCATAACAGCAGGGAAAATGCTGGGCTTCTTGATCACACAGAGAGGCATCGAGGTAGATCCTTCCAAAATCAAGGCCATCCTAGAAATGCCACCACCAAGGACTGAAAAGGAAGCGCGAGGCTTACTGGGTAAAATGCAATTCATAAGACGGTTTATTTCCAAATTAATCTTGACTTGTGAACCACTATTTGGTCTCCTAAAGAAAGGAAAGAAATTTCGATGGGATGATCGATGTCAATTCACTTTTGAGCAGATTAAGCAGTACCTCCAGAATCCATCTGTGTTGTTGTCGCCGCCAGAGCCGGGGAAGCCTTTGATTCTATATCTATCAGTCACAGACACAACAATGGGATGCATGCTTGCTCAAACATCTGAGGATAGGATAGAGAAAGCATTCTACTACTTGAAGAAGAAAATGCTGGATTATGAGACCCGCTACACTCAATTGGAGAAAGCTTGCCTAGCCTTGGTATGGGCTACCAGGAAGTTGAGGCACTACTTGTTAGCTCACTCTGTAATTCTGGTTTCGAGATTAAATTCCATCAAATATCTCTTTGAGAAACCATCGCTTACGGGTTGGTTACCCATTGGTTGCTTCTCCTCTCCAAATTTGATCTCAAGTATGTTACCCGCAAGTCAATCAAAAGGAGAGCTGTAGCGGAGTTCCTGGCAGATCACGCAGTAGAAGGAGATGAAGCGGTGGAATACTTGTTCCCAGATGAAGCCATTCTGTAAGTTGAGGAAGAGACTTGGACAATATACTTTCATGGAGCATCCAATCAGTGCGGTTATAGGATAGGTGTGTTG
Organism: Camellia sinensis; assembly: GCF_004153795.1. Taxonomy (NCBI): domain Eukaryota; kingdom Viridiplantae; phylum Streptophyta; class Magnoliopsida; order Ericales; family Theaceae; genus Camellia; species Camellia sinensis. Next base: position 113,398 of record NW_021024788.1, on the reverse strand, counting down.
CTAATAGCACCCGACGACTCCCATATACCTTTAGCCTTCAAACTTCGGTTCAAGGTGTCCAATAACAGAGCAGAGTATAAGGCGTGTATCGCTAGTTTAGAAACTGCCCAGGAACTAGGGGCAAAAAGATTGAACGTTATCGGAGATTCGAACTTAGTTGTGTCTCAAGCAAATGGAGACTGGAAAGTCAAATAAGAAAGGATAAAGGTTTATCACTAGACCCTAGACGTTCTGATTCCTAGGTTTGAAAAGCTGACTCTCACGCATCTAATGAGATAGAACAACAAGTTCGTTGATGCTTTATCAACTCTATCATCTATGATAGAATCCCACTTGGAGTCCGAATGTATCCGATTATCATTGAGCAGAGATACATGCTGGCCTATGAAATTATCACTGTAATAGATGAAGCGTAAGACAAAAACCCTAGTAGTCTGGTACTTCCAGCAGTGGTAACCCGGATACCAAAGTCCTATCTAGGTCATCTTTCAGCTTTTCTTTTGAGTCCACTGTAACTGAGGATCCAGACCTTTTGAATGAGAATGTTGTGAACTTCACCTACTTTTCTGTGCCTTTGGTTTGTTGTACTGATCTTGATTTTCAAAATTTTGACTTAAACGAGGAAAAAATTCCTCAGGTTTTGAAAATTTTGGTTGATCATGAGGAGGAGAGGTGTGTTAAACCTTGTACAGATGAAATCGTATCAATTAACGTAGGTACTGAGGAAGATCCTCACTTGGTCTAGATCAGGTCCATGTTGTCTTCGGAGGAACGCGAGCGTTTAATTACTTTATTAAAAAAATTCAAAGATACTTTCGCATGGTTTTACGAAGACATGCCTGGAATCGATCCTGAGATTGTACAACACTGGATCCCTCTCGATGTCGAGGCCCGACCCGTCAAGCAGAAGCTTCGGAGAATTCGCCCGGATTGGGCTTTAAAGATCAAGGAGGAGGTCAGCAAGCAGATAGATGCAAGGTTTTTGCTAGTATCTGAGTATCCTACTTGGTTGGCCAATATTATTTTGGTGCCAAAGAAAGATGGTAGAATTCGGGTGTGTGTGGATTTTAGACATCTGAACAAAGCAAGTCCGAAGGACAACTTTCCTCTACCGCACATCGATGAATTGGTGGACTTCACCGTAGGCCATGCATTGCTCTCCTTTATGGATGGGTTTTCCGGGTACAACCAGATTTTGATGGCACCCGAGGATAGGGAGAAGATTGCCTTCACCACGCCGTGGGGAATCTACTGCTACAGGGTGATGTTGTTCGGTCTGAAAAATGCTGGGCCACTTATCAACGGGCTGCAACCACGATCTTGCATGATATGATTCACAAAGAGGTTGAGATGTATATGGAGGACATGATTGTCAAGTCCAAGGAAAGAGAGGGCCACTACACCGCCTTGAAGAAATTCTTCCAACGGATTAGGGAATGTCAGTTGAGGCTAAATCCACAGAAATGCACTTTTGGTGTCACAGCAGGGAAAATACTAAGGTTCTTGATTACACAGAGGGGCATTGAGGTTGATCCTTCCAAAATCAAGGTCATCTTAGAAGTGTCACCACCAAGGACTGAAAAGGAGGTGCGGGGATTTCTGGGTAAAGTGCAATTCATAAGATGGTTTATTGCATAATTAACCTTGACTTGTGAACCACTTTTTGCTCTCCTGAAGAAATGAAAGAAATTCTAATGGGATGACCGATGCCAGGTTGCTTTTGAGCAGATCAAGCAGTACCTTCAGAACCCGCCCGTGTTATCACCGCCAGAGCTGGGGAAGCCATTGATTTTGTATCTGTCAGTAACCGACACGACTATGGGCTGCATGCTTGCATAGGAATCTGAGGATAGAATGGAGAAAGCCATCTATTACCTGAGCAAGAAGATGCTGGAATATGAAACCCGTTACACCTTGCTGGAGAAAGCTTGCTTAGCCTTGGTATGGGCTACCAAGAAGTTGAGGCACTACCTGTTAGCTCACTTTGTAATTCTGGTTTCGAGATTAGATCCCATCGAATATCTCTTTGAGAAACCAGCGCTTATGGATAGGCTAGCCCGTTGGTTTTTTCTTTTCTCCGAATTTGATCTGAAATATGTGACCCGCAAGTCTGTTAAGGGAAGGGCCGTAGAGGAGTTCCTAGCCGATCACCCAGTGGAAGGGGACAAAGTAGGAGAGTATTTTGTTCCCAAATGAAGCTATTCTATAGGTCGAGGAAGAAATTTGGACCATGTACTTTGAGGGAGCGTCTAACCAATACGGTTATGGGATAAGAGTGTTGTTGATAGCACCCGACAATTCCTATACACTTTTAGCCTTCAAACTCTAGTTTAAGGTATCTGACAACGAAGCAGAATACGAGGCATGTATTGCTGGCTTGGAAGCCACCCTGGAACTAGGGGCAAAACGGTTGGAAGTCATTGGGGACTCGGACCTCGTTGTGTCTCAGACAAAAGGAGACTAGAAGGTTAAGGAAGAAATGATGAAAATCTATCACCAAACCCTAGACGTTCTAATTCCTAGGTTTGAGAAGCTAACCTTCATGCATCTGTTAAGAGAAAACAACAAGTTCGCTGACGCTTTATCAACTCTATCTTCCATGATAGACATCCCTTTGGGAGTCCGGATACGTTCGATCATTATTGAACAGAGGTATGTGCCGGCCTACGAGTTGATCACTGCGATAGATGAAGTACAAGATCAAAACCCCTAGTATCATGACATCTGGAACTTCTTGGAAAAAGAAGCTTATCCACTAGGGGCAAATGCCAAAGATAAAAGGGCAATATGGCAAATGGCTGCTTAGTTTATCATCTGCGGGGGTAAATTGTACAAACGAGGCCATCTGGGAATGCACAAGATGTGTGTTGATGCAGCAGAATCGAGACGCCTAATGGAGGCCATCCATGGGGGAGAGTGTGGAGCACACATGAGCGGAGTAATGCTAGCCCGGAAGATTCTCAGGCAAGGTTATTACTGGTCAACCATGGAGGAGGATTGTATTGGTTATGTTGGACGATGCCATAAATGTCAGATTCATGCAAATCGCATGAATATCCTGTCATCGATGCTGTACAACATGACTTCGCCATGGCCGTTTTCAGTTTGGGGAATTGTTGTTATTGGGGCAGTTATGCCGAAAGGCTTGAATGGGCATGAGTATATACTAGTGGCAATAGAATATTTTACAAAATGGGTCGAGGCCCAAACCTATGCAGTGCTAAAAGCGTCGCACGTAGCCAAGTTCATCAAGAATAACATCATTTGTCGTTGTGGGGTCCCGAATGAGATCATTTCAGACAATGGTTCCCACTTTAAAAAAGAAGTGATCGACTTGTTAGAGAAGTACAACGTGGCTTATCATAAGTCATCCACATATCGGCCGCAAACCAACGGAGCTTTGAGGCCGCCAACAAGAACATGAAGCACATTTTACAAAAGATGGTGGAAACTTACAGGGACTGGCTGGACAAATTGCCATTTGCTTTCGGGGGCTACAGGACTTCAATTCAAACATCTGCTGGGGCAACTCCGCATTCTCTAGTTTACGGGATAGAAGCTGTTCTGCCGATTGAGACAGAGGTTCCATCGTTGTGGGTTATGGCTGAGTGCCAGATAGTAGAAGCGGATTGGAAGCAAAACAGGTTCAAGGAACTAATGTTGTTCGACGAGAGAAGGTTGAAAGCATTGTACCACGTCCAATATTATCAACATAGAATTGCTAGGGCTTTCAACAAGAAAGTTAAGTCCAAGAATCTGAAAGAAGGGGATTTGGTGCTCAAGGACAACCCAGCTCCCATCCATGACCCTAGGGGCAAGTTCAGACCTAATTGGACTGGTCCTTACATCATCAAATCCATTTGGTCAGGTGGAGCTGTCATTCTTATGGACCTAGATGGCCTAGAATTCTCCCAACCAATCAACATGGACAAGTTGAAGAAATACTATCCTTGAGTGGCTTTCTAGGCCAAAAACCCGGAAGGGCGACCTAGGCAAAAGTTAGAGCACAAAAAAATTGAAATAAGAAAAACTGAGCTCGCAAGGTTGAAAACCCAGAAAAGGCGGCCTTGGCAAATGTTAGAGCGTAAAAGGAGAGTGTTAATACCCAAGTGAACTCGAACCAAACTACATAAGGCTTGATTCCCATCTGCAGGATACATAGGCAACTTTATTCTGAAGTTCAGCCATAAACACTTCTAAATCAACTGTGTCCATGTGTCTGATCAAGGCATCTTTTCCTGCTCGTTATCTAAAAGTTTGGTTGTGATCCTTACCCTGAGAGAAGAGCTGATTAAAGTGCAGTGCAGTGCTATTCAAACAAAGGGTAACTTTCCATTTGCTGGATTCGGGGTTGTACATCTCGAGAATAAATTCCATGTGCGTCAAGTTGTGATCCGTATCGAAAATAATTTTGAAAACTTTTAATAAAAGTTTATTTGGTTCAAATTAATCTTTTTATAACTTAGACCAATTTCGGACCAAAAGGAAAATTTTCAGTACCCACAACTTCAATTTCATTGATTTCAATACAAAGTTCTCTAACTCCCTATACAAATCAAAGTTGCCTTTATTATATTCAAAGGAAAACTTGAAAGTTAGATCAAAGCAATAAACTTGGGGCACAGATGAGTCAGATGTTCCTATGTCCCCTCCCAGAGCTTGTGGAAGCTTTAGATGCTAAAGTAGGCCTGGTTTGCGCCTCATCTTCAAGCCAAGCTATGTATTTGCCAGAGAGGGCGCAACTGAAATTGGGAGTGGAAGCCAAAAGTTCTCTTGTCCTCCATGCAGTGGGATATTGAGCTAGTTTTGAGCCTCGGATTGGAAATGAAGCCAGGTATTCTACCCCTTCTTCTGGGCAAGTCTGGTCATGTCCAAACTGACGCTGGAATCAAAATAGAAAATAGAAGACACAGTGTGTCAAGCCAATCAACTGAATACCAGGTTGTCGAGACATACTGTAACTCATCTCAGGTAGATCGAGACAAGGGCAATGCTAAGCAATGTCAGCGACAGACCTGTTGCACATCCAATGGCACCATCATCCCTCGTTTGGGAAATCGACTAGCCATTGGCGAAAGAAATAGCTTCATGCTGAATACGCAGGGCAAGAATCCATTACCCTTAACCTATCCATGAGCCATATCTGGGGAGGGATGAGAAAAATAAGAGAAATTAAATAATAGAGAGGTGTATGTGGAGAGAAAATGTGAGAACGGGTTTTGAGAGAAAAACAGAGCATGAGTGCCGAGTGATGTGAGAAACACATGTGAGATAGGATGGGAAACATTACCTGTAAAAGTAGTGGATTCTCTGCCAATTTGTTGTCTCTCGCCGATTGAAGGCGTCCAAGCCTATCAAAGTCTCGGGTAATGTCAAGCCAATGCAGCTTTTGCCCTCTTTCAAGCCTTGGGCCACTTCGATCAGTCGAACGCTAGACCCTCCGAAACCATGGGCAAGCAGGAAATGAGCCAACATACACAAGCAAAGGGCATGCTGCCAAAAACTCTACCAAAGACAGTCGCTGCGGTCACCAGCGTGAGAAAATCGATGAATCAACTTGGGGATATCCAGCTCCCCATTGTGAACCAAGGAATGAGCCTCATCTGAAGTGAGCCCACACATCCTTCCTAAAGCTTGGATGTCACCAAAACGAGATTGAGGTAAGATTTTCTCGTCATGCCGGGATTCCATCAAAACTTGGAATTCTTCAATTGTGGGGCATATCTCTTGCCCTCCAAAGCTGAAAACATGTATAATCGGGTTCCAACACCTAGCCGCGGCATGAAGGAACGGAAAACACAGAGGGGTCGACTTAGCGGGAATAGTGCATTTATCCGAAATCCCAGAAATTCACTTTTTCCCAACCATCTAAAGTTGCAAGCCAATTTGATAGTATTTCGGTGAAGAATGGCTCCATCTATGGCAAAAACAGAGCTGGAATGAAGAAACTACGAAATCCAACTTTTGTAGAAGATAAGGCACTGAGTGGAAGACAGGTGGCAGTAATGTGGAGGCTCCTTGCACTAGTGGCCGACCGGCCACCTTTTGTAGCCGACCGGCCCCTTTGGTAGCTGACAGCCACCACTAGTGGTCGACAACCTCTGTTCCTAGCCGATGGCCTCCTATTTTCTCCTCTAATCTGTCCTCTAGTCAATTTCTATGTGTTGAGAGCTTGTGTTTTGTTCGGCTCTTGGCACATTATGTTGTTCAGTTTTAGTAGTCTTGTTGAGTCGCTTTTGTGTTGTTTCGATTTATTTGTCGAGTTGTTGTGTTGCTTATCGAGTTGTATTAATGTTGTTTTGCATATCGAGTTGTTGCATTGTTTGTCGAGTTGTTATCATTAGCTGTTCATTGAGTTGTTTTACTCTGTTTGTTATGTATTGGTCAGTTCATTACCTGATTAAGAAATTGCCAATACAATGTACAAAGTTCAGTTTCCATCAATCACGTTTTTGTGCAATGTGGTGCAATATGATGCTCAGAATGTAAAACACAACACTTTTTTTCAAAAGCTAATTTTCATTCCAATCATGGTTTCTTTTCACAAAAGTGTGCAAGTTTTTAAGAAAATAAAACTGTCTAAAACTGTACAATGTGCTAACACTACTAGCAAAAAGAGACTAAGCAAAAACATATGAATTGGTGCCATCCACCTTAAGATCGAGAGGCCCTCTTCATCCTCTTTCTAGGCATGGACTCAGAACTATCTCCATCGGCGCCACTGTCAGAGGCCCCCGTGTCTGAGTTAGCTGTTGAACCTGCCTCAGCATCATCTCCCTCCTCAGAATCTGAGTCAACGTCGTCCTCTCCATCCTCAGATGACTTTGACTATAGACTCGCTGTCTCCTTGTCGTCGTCTGTCTCATTATCATCATCGTCCAGAACGAGCTCTGAAGGGCCATTCTCATCACGGGTGCCCCTAACTCTCCCTCAGCTGCGTGTAGAAGCCTCCCGTCACTCTCTCCCTACAACCGGAGTAGGCACTGATGGTCTTGCTGCAGCTCCTGCTGGAGCGTCTAGTGGGGCTGGGATCTGAAAAGGGCAATTGGTCAAATACATCAGTCGCGATGTATATCAGATGAGTGTATAAATGCAGTGTATCAGATCAGTGCAGTGTGGAACAGATTACTGTTGAAATTCTAATGTATTAGCAGAAACGTTTATGACATGAAGTGTGAACTGAAGGAAATTACCGGAATCCTATATAGGCTAAGCAGGTTTATGCTCCTCTGCACCATCTTCATTAGGGAAACCACTAGCTCGAGAGCCTCCCCGATGTACTCTATAGATGCCTGAAAGTGCGTTGAGAAGATCAGTGTTCTATAAAGCATAGCTAAAATGAATTGAACATACAAAATGTAAAGTGTGGTAACAAGCTCATGCCCGGCTAGTGCAGGCTCAATGGGGATCTAGTAAGCCTCTCCGGTATGCAGCCAACAGGTGAGTGTGGTTGGCAGCTCTGGCCACCCCATCCTCTGTCTCGTCCAAACATCTCTCTTGCCACGGGTCCAGGTCACCCTAGCCCCTCTACCTCTCTCTCTCGTAGCTAGAGCCCTCACTCTCTTGCCTCGACGAGTGCCAGTCAGAGGTGGCATAAGTTATGTCTGGATGAACGCTGTGTAATCACCCTCGACTCGAAAAAAGTTGGCATCCTAGCCCCTGGTGAAATCAATCATCTCCTGAAAAGTGAATTTCTCTGTGGCTCTCATATATGTCAGAGGTGGCATAGGAACTACCGGCTCGGGGAAGCCGATGGTCTGGCATAAGAACCGCTCCTCTAAGAACCATGCCCGACAAACCGGGCCCTCGAGCAGAAGCCGAAAGTGAGAAACCTCTCGAGCACCAGCGAACTGATCTCTAACTCCCTGAGGCATCATCGCCTAAGGCTGCCAAGTGACTGTAAATAGAGAATGTGCAGATTGTTAGATGTCATCAAATATTGCGATATGAATTAGAATCAAAGGAAAATAGAAATAACAGTGAATCTTGAGTTACCTTGGCCGCGGTCACAGTGTCGAAGTATCAACGGAAGAATGGTAAGGACTCTTGGGACCACCGTTGGCATCTCTCATCATATCGGTAAGAGTATGGTATGATAGACGGCATCTCCACCTCCGACTCTGGGGCAAATGTCGGAAAGTAAGCATACACCCATAGCTGCAGAAAGTGAAAGGGCAACAGTGAGTATACAATAGATAAATACAAGTAATGCGAAAAGCAAAGTATGTGTGTCATGTCCAGAAAAATGCAATGTGCAGGGAATGCAGGATACATGGTGTGTAAAGCAGAAAGCAAACTGTGTGTGTACAGTATACAGTGTGTGTAGTATACAGGAAATGCCAAGCAGAAAGCACGATAGGAAATGCAAAACAGAAAAGTAAATCATACCTCCCAAGCCCTCCAGTAGCCTCCAATCAGATGTCCGCTCCTGCAGGAGGTCGAGCTCATGTATCCGTATAAGGTGGCCAGGCCTGCGCTGACCCAATTGTAGAATCAGACACGGGACAAGTCCACCAAGGCGCTCATAAGATATAGCCCGACGGTGTTCACCTGGTCGGCAAACAAGGTAGTACCAAAGAGGAAGATTAGGAAACCTCGGGCATACTGCTCGGTCTCCTCTCGGGGTCGCTGGTGTTGTCCTTTTGTAATGATTTGCAAACCAAGTGTATTGGACCATCCCTGATTGAGAGATAGATGGGCATGCCCCCATCAGATAAATCTAGGCAGCCTCCCACTCATCTATATCCATTATCGTAAGGAATCGGATGACCCCCCACCTCTATGCCAGTGTGCATAGAGAAGTTGAAGGGAGTCATCGTCATCTCCCCTGCGGTAGAGAAGTGAAAGGAATCAGTGGTATCCCACCACCTCTCTACCAAGGCACCCAGTAAAGACCGACTTGCTATGAGGCATGAGAGTCCCATGCAGAATGAGCCGAAGCCAACCTTGTCAATGATATAGTGAACATCGTCAAGGAGCTCCATGTACCACTCCCTCGCGAAGGTGGTCCCGTATCCTCTGATGGTGTGTGAATCCCCCTGTGATCAGAATAAGCAGATGAAAGGCAATATAAGTAATACAGTGCAAGAGTATGATTTAAGCAAGCAATGCAAGGTACATTGGGAAAATGTGAGAATGTAGTGTATACCTTAGAGGCGCCATAAGATAAATGAGACTCTGACTCACGCAGTAAGAGGTCCTCTGGTGCGCTTCGTACAAAGCCCCTGAACTGACGAATGCTATCTGGTGGTAGCACGTGTATCTTAAGATGATATGTCGCCGGGTCAAAAGGTTGAATGCTGAGTGGCAATGGCTCAAGCTCTGGATCCACCTCCATCTCCGAAGAAGCTCTATCGTGTGGGATGTTGTCCGCCATCTCGAAAAAAGATGAGAAAATTGTCGAAAATGGGAAAATGGGTGGAGAATGCCAAAAGTCAACAAAAGTCAACTCTCAGAGAGGGAATATGGCAAAAAAAGTCAAAGCCCGGGAAAGCCACTAAATCCAAAGAAAACTTGAGGGAAACAAACCTCAAGTGGTGAAAATGAAGGAAAAGGCACCGAAATTGACTTTTAATCGGTTCAACACGGTGTAAACTACGAGGGTTTAGCGAAGAAAATGTTTATCAGGGCGTTGGAAAATAGGTATAATGCTCGAATCTAAGGAGGAGGAAGGTCTAGAGAGGGGGAGAAGGGATTTTCGGACTTGAGGTTGTGAAGAAATGAGGTTTGGGAGTGTATATTTAAAGACCCAAGGTGAGATTTCCATTCTGCCCTGAATCTGCCATCGGTAGCCGACAAGACTAATTAGTGGCCGGCAGTGCTTAGGGGTGGCCGATGGGTGGCCGACATCCTTCCCTGGTGGCCTTTCAGTTCCTAGTGCTCCTATTTTGGTGTTTTCTACTGTTTTGGTCCCTGTTTCCCGAGAGGTGCAAGGAAAAATTACTGTCGAGCTCGAATCCACTTTGCAAAGGCTTCAAACTGTGCTCTTGGTGATCATTGTTTGTCTCTAATTGGATGAAGTGTATCTTTTTTGTATCCTTCTTGTATATTGCAACCCTTCTGCGAGGTAGACAGAAAAGTTGCTTTTCAACTTGTCACCTTAGAATGCATTTCCATTCTTGCATGAGTTACGCATTCCTTCATTGAATATGTGAAGCTTGCGTCATGTATTTTGTACTTTAACATAGAGCGTGCTTTTAATTGTGCATTGAACATGTGTTTTGTACTTTAGTGTGGAACATGCTTTTGCATAAGATATGCATTGTCATTATTTTGCATAGAAAGTGTTCGTATCTATTGCATTGTATTGCATTGTACGTGCTCTCATGTTTGTATGGAAAATGCTCACATATTGCAGTGTATTGCATTGTATATGTTCTCATGTTTGCATAGGACATGCATGTTGCATCGTATTGCATTGTACGCGCTCTCATTTATATAGAAACTGTTCGTATCTGTTGCATAGAACATATGTTTGCTATTATTGCATGGAATATGCTCAAATTTTTGTTGCATAAAATATGCTTCTATTTTGTTCCTTGCATGTTGTGCATGAAACATGTCCCTAACATTGTGTCATGGTTATTCGTCTTGCATAGAACATGCACTCTTGCTATGTTATGCTTGTTGAGTTTCTTTCTTATGCAAGCACGATATTGTATGTATGGTTCATTCAAAGCTAGTGCAACCAGACTATATTGTATGTATGGTTCATTCAGAGGAATTCCAAGTGAGATTATTCATATCCCTCGAACTCCTTGTTTTGGTTATAAGCATTCGGGTATGCCTGGTGCTTACACCACTCCTTGTTGGTTAGAAGCATTCGAACGAGTTCCGGTGTTTACACCACTCTTTGTTTTGGTTAGAAGCATTCTAACGAGTTCCAGTGTTTACACTACTCCTTCTTTTGGTTAGAAGCATTCGGACGAGTTCCGATGTTTATACCACTCCTTGTTTTGGTTAGAAGTATTCGAACGAGTTTCGATGTTTACACCACTCCCTTTCCCCTCTCGCATGTGACACATTAGGACGCTTTCGGTTAGAAACATTTGAGTACACCCAGTGTTTACACCATCATTTTCTCCTTTCGCGTGTGGCGCGTTAGGACACTTTGGTTAAAAGCATTCGGACGGGTTTCGATGCTTATACCACTCTTTGTTTTGGTTACATACATTTGGACGTGTTCCAATATTTATCATTGTTCCCTTTGGTTAGGAACATTCGGGTGTGTCCCTGGGTTCACACCATCTCTCTCCTCGCGTGTGCCATGCATTAGGATCTTGTTTGACGCCTCAGGTGCACCTGATGGTTGTGTTGTTCTTTGCCTTTCCTGCATGATGCACAGTTAAGATTGCATAATTTTCTTACATCCTTTTCTGCATGAAATATAGTTCAGCTTGTGCTTTTCACGTGTGGCGTGTTTACTTACTTTTGTTCATGTTTGAGTTTGTTGTACCATGTTTCGGTTTGTTCAAATGTAGCATTTCTTTGCATAGCACTTACATCTAGATGTTTCATTACAGCTTTATTGCATAATCATAAGTTATATTCTTGCATCATGCATATCATTTGCATCTTGCTCCAGAACTACGCTGGCTTGATTCCTTGCAAAGGGGATATGTAGGCAGCCTACGGGCGCAACCGTTCTTTGTTTTGCTTGTCTGTTTGTCCAAGTCTTTGGCCTTGTTAAAAATGGGTCGTCTCTAGGCTTTGATATTCACTCCCGTCATTTCATGACTTCCGAGTTCTGTCAAAGAGGGCAACTGTAGACACCCCATTTTTTACCGTCCTCGAGACTTGGACGTCGTCATTTGAACACTCGATGATTTTGTATGCTCATGTTCGTTTTGAGTACCCGAAGATCTTGGCCAAGCGCCTCGTCTTTGAGCCTTCGAACCTTATCTTCTTTGTGCTTGGTTGTGGACCAAGAGCTTGTTGTTTCAAGTCTGGAGGAGATGGTGGCTTGTCGGCCAGCCCTATAGCCTATCGGCCATGACTTGTGCCTGTTGGCCATCAGTGGTGGCTGGTCGGCTATGTTGGTGGCCGACGGCCAATTCTCTCCTTTTTCAGATATTTGTTTGCTAGTTGTGCCAGTTGTTGTTCACTGAAGTGCATCTCCATACACGTGTATGGTAGGATGATTTCAAGCTTCAACCTTGGTTTTCTATATATAGGGGGTGCTCTTCTCCATTTAGAGGGGTTAGAAAATTTGGATCAAATTTCTCTCTCTCTAGAATTCTCTTTCTCTCTCTTCTTATTTTGTGCCTTAAAGTCTTGTTTCTCTACAGCATTGCACATCAACCCTTAACCAAACACTCTTACCTTTGAGCTGAGGTTCTTTGGAGTCTAGTTTGAGCTCTTAAAGGAGGTTTGAGCTGGAATTTGGAGCTGTTTTGTGCTTGAACTTCAAGAGGTAGTTCACTTGCTTAGAGTACTTGCTTTCACTACTTATTTTGCCATCCTTTTGTATTTTTTTTTTAGCTGATTTTCAACTACAAAAAACTCTATTTTTTGAGGCTTAACATGATGGTTTGAGGCTATTTTGTGCTAAGGGGTGATCCACCCTTCTTGTTGCTTAATTATGTAGACTTTTGCACCATCTTTTAGCATATTCAAATCAAAATTTTTGGGCCTTTATACCACAGAAATTCAGAATTATTTTAGTGGCCAAAACCTTGTTTTGAAGTCCAAAATTGGAGGGGTTAGCCTCCCCTCCTTGTGTCTTGTTTGCATGCTTAGATAGCTTAACATGTGAGCATGTTTTTCTAGCATTTTGTACCTTAATCTCAGCATGTTTTTGTTACTGTTTTGACTGGTTTCAGCTCTGTTTTGAGCTGGTTTGGCCCTTTGAGGCTTGTATTGTGTGGTTGTAGTGTAAAGAGGCTTTATTAGCTTAATGTTTTAGGCTTTTTAACATGAATTGCATGAGTTGCCTGCATGCTGTAGTGTCATTTTGCACTCCATTTCAGCACTAAAATCTCTGCAATCTCCCTCTATTCTTCACTCTTTCATTTATTTTGAAAGTGGCTTTGAACCCCTTGTTGGCTTGAGTGTGAAATGGAGACATTCATGCTTAATGGTTTAATTCCTTCGGGAGTTCATTACCAACGGCATGAGGTCTCTTTCATGCTCAAGACACTTGTGGTTTAAGCCTATTTTTAATTAGAGGACATTCACCTCTTGGACTAATCAATTAAAGAATGGATTAGTAAGCTAAAATGAGTAAATAAAAATGAACAAGTAAAAGAGGCAAGATAAAGCATTTTTTTTATTGCATTGCATGTGTTCGAATCTGACGTTAATTCAAACACGAGAAAAATGGGACATCTTATACTCAAAGTGATGAAACGCGCCACTTTTCTTGGTCACCATCACCCTTGTTCATACATGATAGGGTAATGGTTTTGTTGAGTCTTGTTTTGCACTCATTAAGCTTGTACAAGCTTGGTTCCTTAGCCATCATGCATGGAAATGCTTGGTTGATGGTTTGAGGGCCAAGAGTTACTCTCCTTTGAGCTTGTGTGATGATAAGGAGAGCAACAGTATACACACTCTTTGAGAATACACTGCTTTGCCTCTGTTTGCTCTCTGTTGTAACAAAAAAAGAAGTTCAGGGAAGGGGTGGTGGACCGGCCACCTGTATCAGCCGACCGGCCACCAATTGTAGCTGACAACCACCATTGGTAGCCGACCAGCCATAAATGAAATTTTGCACAAGTGTGCTCCTGAGTTGGGGTAGAGGCATTCTGGAAGTTGGCGGCACTGTTAGTGTTCAAATAATGTGTAAACAGAGGCTGCAATGGCAAGGCAATGGGTTTTGGGGAGGAAACCACCCGAGCATGCATGCGTCCCTCGCCTTCGAGGCCATTTAATTACTTTAGTTAGCTTAGAATAGCTAGTTTATTCAAATGTTGTACTTAATTAGTTAGTGTAACTAATTCTTCAATTCCGATTTGTAATATTTAACTAGCTTAGAATAGTTAGTTAATTTGTTTCAATTGTTGTAATAATTACTTAACTAAAGTAGTTAATTAGTTTTGGTTTATAATTAGTTAGCTTAATTAGCGTAGCTAGCTAGCTTATTCATTCAAACCCTCCTTCGTGAGGGCATAATGTTGTAATAAATGTGCGTGCGTGTGTGCATGTCTTCCAACCCCACGTCTTTCTCCCTTTTATTTAATCACTTTTAATGGTTAGATTAGGGACATTTTTAATTAGCATACCTTATGCTTGCATGTTTGCATCCATTTATTTGTCTTGCATGCACCGAGGCTCGGCGCATCATTCAAACTGCATTGCAATTTCAATATACTTCTTTGAATACGTGTTTCAAAGCATGCTATCAAAGTGCTGCAAATGCCATATTAGTAGCCGAGCCTATTAATTGCATTATTGCATGCGTTGCATTAGGCACTTAGCATAGTTAGGATCATGCATATTTCTAACTTGTTTTTGTTTTGGCTTGGAGTACTAGGTAAGTTTTTATGCTTTAGCATACTTGTATGAGTGTGATTGCCATATTTCCATGTTTGGCATGCTTGTCATGAGGCTATATGCTTAGTTGCTAAAACTGCTTGAATGTCTGTGGATGAAGGCTTGTTGTTTGAATTGGAACAATTCAATGAATGTTGTGGCAAATCAGGTTTTAAGCCCACTATGTTTGGTGCCAAATTCGCATTTTTAAGCCCACTTGAGGGTGGCAAATTCAAACCATTTTCGAAAACAAACGGGAGTTGAATTGTTCCAAGTCTTGCGACTAGTCTCTACTTGCTTGTGTGCATCACATAGTAAGGTTAGATTAATAACTGGAATAAGAACGTATAAGGTTTATAAAATGACATATCATGATTAGTAGAGGCTGATCTTTGATCAGGCGAGCGGGGGTGCTCATTTCAGGACCTTCCCCTCTCGTACCCAAGTTCTCGAGCCGAGGCAACTTTGGTGATGACGGACACGTGACCTTTAGCATAAGTCAGGCTTTCCTAAATTTTCCCAAAAATAAAATATTTAGGTGGCGACTTTGTATCTGACAAAGTAGTCCAATTTGGCATTATTTGATTTAAAATCGATTTTCCAAAAAGGTTTGCCGGATTTGGACTCTTTGGTGTTTATCAGTTTCACATTGCACTTGTGACACTAGATTCAGAACCAGAGGTAGAGTCCGAACTATGAGGCCTTCTTTTCAAACCCTTTCCGATGGCGGGGGCGCGAAGAAAGGCGAGTCTATAACCCGCCGTGTTCATGAGCTTAATGAATAAGATTTTTACTCCATACTTGGACCAATTTGTGGTGGTTTTTATGACATTCTAGTCTATTCACTGCCTAAAGAAGAACACAAGCAACACTTGAGAGTGGTTCTCCAGGTTTTAAGAGAAAACCATTTGTACGCGATATCAAGTAAATACAAGTTCTAGTTGAAGAAAGTCAAATTTTTGGGACACATTATGTCTAAGCACCTGATCGCAGTGGACTCGACCAAGGTAGAAACAATATTAGATTGGAAGCAGCTAAACTTAGTATTCGAAGTTTGCAGTTTCTTAGGGTTGGCCGATTATTACCGATGGTTTATTCAAGAATTTTTCAAACTGGCCAAGTCGATGACTCGTCTAACGCAAAAAAGGGTAAAATACAATTGGGATAAAGCATGTGAACGATCCTTTCAAGAACTTAGGAGATTGACTAGTGCCCTAATACTCATCATTCCTTAGTGAGACGTAGGATATATAGTGTATTGCAATGCGTCTAAGCATGGGCTAGGTTATGTGTTAATGCAGAATGGGAAGGTGGTAGCTTACAGCTCTAGGCAACTGAAATTGCATGAAAGGAATTATCCGACACACGATCTAGAGCTGGCAGCGATGGTTTTTGGGTTAAAGCAATGGTGTCATTATCTGTATGGTGAACAATTTGAGATTTTCACGGACCATAAGAGCTTGAAGTATTTGTTCACACAGAAGGACTTGAACATGAGACAAAGACGATGGCTGAAATATCTCGAAAATTACCATTTTACTCTATCTTATCATCTTGGCAAAGCTAATGTGCTAAGTCACAAGAACCGGGGGATTATTGTTAGCCTGGTACTCAAGGAATGAGCATGGTTGGAGCACTTAATGAGTTCGGAGTATAGATGAAAGCTTAGGACGAGAAGGTATACCTTGGTGCTCACGCTGCTACGCCTAAATTACTGAAAGAGGTTATGGAGTCACAGAAGTATGATCAGGAGGTGGTGTTCATAAAAATACGAACAGCATCTGGCGATCCTATACCTGATTGGATGATTCATTCGGATGAAAGTTTGAGACATCAGGGCAGAGTGTTTATGCCACAAGATGAGCCGCTTAAAGAAAAAGTTCTGAAAGAGTTCCATCATTCGATGTTCATAGTACACCCAGGAGGGACGAAAATGTACCAAGACTTAAAATGCCAATACTGGTGGAACGGAATAAAGAAAGATATGGCTCAATTCATAGACAGATGCCTTACGTGTTAGCAAGTAAAGATAGAACACCAGCAACCTGGAGGAATGCTTTAGCCTTTACCGATACCATAATGGAAATGGGAGCATGTAAGAATGGACTTCGTCACTCGATTACCTAGGTCACCTAGGGGACACGATGTTACATGGGTCATTGCCGATCGTTTGACGAAAACTGCGCACTTTTTGCCATATAAAATCTTAGACACTTTGACATCGCTAAGTCATTTCTACATTAAAGAAATTGTCCAACTACACAAAATTCTTGTATCAATTGTGTCAGACCGAGACCTGCGTTTTACCTCCCGATTCTGGGGAAGCTTACCAGAAGTGTTGGGGATTGAATTATGATTTAGTACTGCCTTTCATCCTCAAATTGACAGACAGTCAGAACTCACTATTCAGACTTTAGAGGACATGTTGAGAGCTTGTGTGATGAATTTCAAATGGAGTTGGGAGCGACACCTTCCGTTGGTAGAGTTCACGTACAGCAACAGTTTCCAGGCCAATGTTGGCATGGCTCCATTAGAAGCACTGTACAGTTGGCCCTACAGATTACCAGTTTGTTGGACCGAAGTTAGAGAAGTGAGCCTATGGGGCCCAAAGATCGTGCAAGAAACTATAGAAAAAGTGAAACTTATCCGATAAAGATTGGTGGTAGCTCAAGATGTGTTATGCAGAAAAAAGAAGAAGACCTCTAACTTTCGCTGTCAGTGATCATATTTTCTTGAAAATTCAACCTCGCCGAGGTATCATTCATTTTGGAAAGAAAGGAAAATTATCACCTCAATATATCGGACCCTTCGAGATACTTCAGAAAATTGTTGACGTTGCGTACAAATTGGCTTTACCCCCGCAATTGGCTAGAGTACATGATGTTTTCCACGTATTATGCTAAGGAAGTACATAATGCACCCTTCTCACATCATCAACTGGGAAGAAATTCAACTCAACGAAGACGCTACCTTTGAGAAAGGACTAGTAGCAATTATGGACAGACAAGAAAAGAACTTGTGAGAAAAGACAATTCAACTTCTTAAGATACTCTGGCGTCACCATGGTATTGAAGAGTTTACCTGGGAATGTGAAGATGCGATACGGGCAAATTATCCACAACTATTTGAGACGTGTGGTATGATTTGATTTCAAGGACGAAATTTATTTAAGGGGATAGGTTGTAAAGACCACAACTTTTGGTAATTACACTTGAAACCCTAAGCCTTAGGTTAATAGCATTTTAGCCCGTAGTTTCATAAAAGTCTGCAAAATAGTCCAATAAAGAATAATTTTTTCGTATATTATTATAATTGAATCCTATAATGCCACTTTATAATTGGAAATACCCTAACACTTGGTTTTTATTTATTTTACCTCCTAGTTTCTAAATTAATTCATACATTTTATCCTTTTTCTTTCATTTATTATTTATTTGAACATGTATATTTACATAGGTATTTATAAATATTATTTTGGGGAAAATTAGGTGTGGAACCATCTAGAAGACTTGAGAAAAATATCTAGATATTTACTAGTCTTCTACTTTCCTTAGTCATTAAGATAGAGGGTAAAATTGTCTTTTCAACCCAAACTCCTTGCCTATAAATTGAGACCTTTTCCCCAATTCCTTACTCACATTTTCAACAGCCAAGGAGAGGGTGAGAGGAGAAGATTGTGACTAGAGGGAAGTGGAGAAGAAGATGGGGGAAAAAAAACAAGAAAGGAAGAAAAGTTGCTTTCTTGTGTTAAGGTAAGAACCACATCTCTCTCTTGTCTTCTCCATTTCTTTCACCCATCTCATCCAATTTTCGAGTATGCTCTCTTGTGTTATATATTAATGGTAAATAGGGTTTTTGGTGTGTATGCAAGTGTGGGTATGAATTGGTAACTTTGTCTTCGAATTTTGTTCAAAATATGCACTACTACAACTTCTCTATTTTAAAAGAAATATCAAATGTATTTTTTTATCAAATCTAAATTTAATATAGGATATTTGGTGTGTTTAGAGCTTATGATAATTTTATTAGCCCCTCACTGTGTTTTTTTAGGGCAGGAATGTTTAGTTTAAGAAATCTGGTCCTAAATCTCTGAAAATAGTCCACTTGCAATTTTATAAAATTTCAGAAAAATCATCTTATGTTGGTTCTTTAGTCAAAATTTAGAATTCTGAGTCCTCTTTCCTACAGAATTTTCATCTTATGTTGGTTCTTTAGTCAAAATTTAGAATTCTGAGTCCTCTTTCCTACAGAATTTATTTGGGTGAAAATCATCGAGTAGATTGAGAGGAAAGCTAGTTTTCCCAAAAGGTGATAAATCTGGATAGGTTTTCGAACATAGCTTATAGATGAATTTTTGGATGTGCTGTGCAAATTCTGAAAATTGGAACTGAAATAGACATGTTGTTTATTGTTTCTGTACAATTTCAGCCCCTAATATGACATGGAAGTATTTTTACCAAAGCATTCTTTTTAACTCTGCAGTTTTAAAAAGTGCTAAAAATTGTGCCTTATTAGGTCATTTGTTTCTAAGTATTTCAAAGCATGCCTAATGTTGTTTGCTTGCCTTACCATACTTATGTATGATTATCATGAGCTATATTTCCTCTCTTATGTTTGCCTCATGCTTGTTTGTATTACCGAATGTGACTAACTCGCTTATCAAAATATCTAATAATTGGGAAATGAAAAGGGGTTGGTAATGGGTGACATTCACACTAGTGTTTCGAAATGATTTATGTAATATACATATGAATGAGATGAATTGTGATGGAATTAATACCAAATGAGTTAAGTCCTGCGCAAACGGTCTAAGCGAACCCCTAGGATGGCATGGATGTATTCAGACTCTATGCGGTGGTTTCAAGGTGTAAGCGAGCCCTTTGGCATGGTATGTGCAGGGTGTAAGCGAGCCCTAGACACGATTTGGTATGGTATGTGTAGGGTGTAAGGAAGCCCTAGGAACAATTTGGGTGTAAGTGAGCCCACTTGTTTGGCCATCCCTTTTGAGGTCCACTAGTATCCCTACTCGGTATATACCCGGTGTGGGCATAGGTGGGAAGGTCTACAAAGCAGCAAAAGGGAGAGTTCTGAATAGTCCGGTATCCAATCCTTTGAGGTTAGCAAGAAGGATCACTTTGGAGGATTCTAGATGTCTAGTCTAACTACTAATTCAGAGAACCTTATTCTAGTATTGTTTTATGTGTTACCCGATTTGTTCTGTATATGGTTGATTGGTTGATAGAAGATAGGAGAGTGTGTGCGTTTTTACTGGGCATACCAAGCTCATGGCGTGTCATGCCAAGTAATGAAGCAGTTTGCAATGGTGAATATTATTTCGAATGCAAACAAGACGAAGTGTTTCAGCCGTGGTTCATTTGAAGACTTATTTGTTTATTTATTTATTTTTGACTTTTGGTTTGGCAATGTTTTGTAATCCTGTAATAGAACACAAATGAGTTATCTGCGATATTATCTCTGGTTATATATGTATATTAAGATGTTTTGGTTATCTATCATGTTTGTGTTGTATTATTGTACTTATTTGACGATCTCAGATTTTGGGGCATCACATCGCTCGAGCAAACATTTCATTGCTCAAGCGGTGAACGTAATCTCTCAAAAGTTTTGCAGGTCTACAGTGAAAATACCAGGAGCCTTGCATCTCTACTTGAGCGACCACTTGACCACTTAAGCGGTTATCCTAGACATAGCAAGTTACACAGCACAGTTCCTAAGGCGTTCCTGGCACATCAACCTTATTTTCATATGTAACCATTTAAGTAAATACTTTAATTTAGCCTTTTACATTTATATTTCATTTACTTAAGTTTACAATGTAAATAAGAAAATACCCCCCATTTGGATTCAAAAGGGAAAAAAAAATACGAAATCCAATTAAATCAAAAAGTGACTCCCCCAATTTTAGTACAAAAATAATTTTCGACTGAAATTTTTAAGTTTGACGTTGAAGTAAAGAGATTAATACATCATAAAAAATTTCCATAAAATCAATTAGACTATTTAATGTATAAGAAACAATAGAAAACTTGGATCTCAACCCAAACTGTTACAATTTCTGAAACATGGGCTATGAGTGTGAGGGTTTGAAGGAATACATGTGATTGTGGGATTGTTAAGCGAAGTGAAGCTTTAATTGGTAGGAGTTGGCTAAGAAAGGTGTATCAGCCTGTGGCTGCCACCACTACTCAGGGTGGATTACCAACCGATAGTGGGGATTCTGTGATAACACTCGTCCAAGCTCCACGTTGGAGTGACACTAAATAAAAGCTACAAATAGAAACTTATTTTATATGTTGTTATTGTTTTCAAAAAAGTAGAATTGATTCCAAAATTTTATAATTTTTTAAAAAATGATATGTTCATATGTTTCCAAAATAAGTTTTCACTATCTCTTCTCTTCCTTACCATCACTAACGACCTCGAGCACTACTAGTGAAGAAGGTATTTCAAAATGGGCTTATTAAATTACCGAATTAAAGTGCTTTAAAAGAAAATTTGGAGGCCCAAGATCGAAAACTTTGTTTTGGAACTTAAAAATCTTAAAAATAGAGAAGGAAATACAAAATAATGCATACTTGGGCACCAACAGCTGGACCGATTGTTGGACAAATAAAAAATTTGGATAGACAAAAAATTTGCACAAATAAAATTTGAAAAGATAAAAAATTTACACAGAAAAAAATTGAACAAATAGACCAAAAAAATTGAACAGGTAGAAAATAATTTGGACAAATAGATGAAAATTTTGAATAGATAGAAAATAATTTTAACAAATAGTCCAAAAAATTCAACAGATAAAAAAAGTCAACAGATAAATTATGGGTGTAAAATTGAAAATAAAATATCTTTCAAAACAAGTAAAAGGACATTTCACCAAACTATTTGACAAAAGGTGAATCTGTCACTAATAAAAAAAAATGCACTGGGCCTAATGCCTTAGACAGCCTCTAAATTGGATTTATCACCAATTTTCTCATTTTAATTTTAAGATAAATTACATTCATCTTACCTTGAAATTATGATAAAATCACTGCATTTTTAACATTTTTTTTAAAGAATGGTCAAAATAGATTATATTGATAATAGAAAGAGTACATAAGTTCAGATATTAAAATAAATATAGATAAATACACACTTTAGTAAGAAAGAGATAATGACATCATTTTTTCATTTATATAACTAACAAATTATTAATAAAAAAAGGTAAGTGTTACGTGAATTAAAACTTTAAGGGAGATCAATATAATTATGTCAAATATGTGAATCTAATTATATTTTCTTCAGACTTCAAGAGGTGAGTATAATTTCCATTTGATTTTATTACTTCTTTCATAATTATCATAATAAATGAAAATATAAATACATCCAAGGAAGATGTGATATAAAATAGTGATACAAAATTGATAATATATAACATTTCTCAACTTTTTCTTCACTTGATCGATTAAGTTTGTAAAAATGAAAAGATAAATAAAAATTGAAAAAACTGAAAAAGATTTTAAGTAAAAGTATTACAAAAAAGTGGGAGAATCAATATTAAATTAAATACAATAAAGGGAAAAAAAAAGAAAAAAAAAAGAAAGAAGAAGAAGAAGAAGAATAAGAAGAAGAAGAAAGAAAGAAAGAGAAACAGGTGAAATTCACAATTTAATTAATTAAAATATCATATTCTTTTTTTCCCTTTTTTTTCATTTTTTTTAGACTATGTTTAGAAACGTATTAAATTTTTTTTTAGAGGGTTGAGAGAAATGCACTAAATTAACAATCGATATAAAAAGTCAGCTCATTCTTTACTTTTTATTTATTTTTTTATTTTTATGTCTTATTGTAAAAAAAAAATATTAAAAAAATCAATTCTCAAACAAATCATTAGTTTTTCACCATTCACCGCCCTTTTGTGGGATAATGCTATTTTAAAACATTAATTGCTCTTAGTTCACATACTTAATGTAATTTTTTTTAATACAATTTCGTCATAAAATAAAAATACCATAACAACCTTGTCTTCTGCAATTCAAACCCTAATTCTAAAACATTACGATGATCCCTCATCATTAACGCCACCTTTCTTATCCGCCATTCCTCTGATCGCCTCTTTTCTCCTCCGTTTGCGACCACCTTCCGCCATAAACTATGAACTCCTACAAACTTCCCAATCATGAACCATTCACTTTCGAGGTTGACTATAAAAGTATATGATGGATAAAAATGAACTTGGAGTAGCTATAACAACCCTCATCTTGTCTTAGTCATGCTCATATGAATTTACATGATTTTGTCTTGTTAAGGTTACATCTCCAGACTTGGATTTGTTTTGCCTAGTGAAGGTTCCTGTCT
Source organism: Camellia sinensis (assembly GCF_004153795.1). Taxonomy (NCBI): domain Eukaryota; kingdom Viridiplantae; phylum Streptophyta; class Magnoliopsida; order Ericales; family Theaceae; genus Camellia; species Camellia sinensis. The sequence continues at coordinate 90,568 of NW_021024788.1, read as the reverse complement.
AGTTTTGTGCTATCATGTTTTTGCCTAAGTGTTATTTGCATGCTTTGTTCCTTGTTGTGTGTGTTGAACCTAAGCCATCTATCTTTGCTACCTCACGCCTAGGTCACACATTTGAACCTCTTACACCTAGGCCGTTGTGTGTCAACACCTAGGACCATCTTGGAACTACCTTGGTTGACATCCACCGTCACCCTGGGATATTGGCCGAGATGTGCATCATCTAGACCGAGATGTGCATCACCTATGTCAAGATATGTATCATCTAGGCTGAGATGTTTATCATCTAGGCATCAAACATCTTTAATCCTAGAACCTTGCAGCCTTGTTGCGCACCTTAGCCAACACCTAGCAATCTTGTTCCTAGACTGGTACAACCTAGGCTGAGGTGTGGCACATCTAGGCCGAGTTGTGGCATACCTAGGTCAAGTGTTATCCTCTCCTAGCCGAGGTCAGAGAGACCTTACTTGTCCGAAGCCTATGTCTTGATCCGGGATCATTGCCTTGTCAGAGTGGCCATGCCACCTTACTTGGTATACACACTTTATCATACCCTTGTCTTTTCATTCTGGCACCTTTTGACGAGATATAATCCAGTGATGCCACGTGTCCTAGCAGTGGGTATTAGTTAGTTGGTAGCTGAGAACCCATATCATTTGACATATCTTTGCCTTGTAGAGAGAGATGCTTTAGGAAGAAGAAAAAGAAGAAGTTGTTAGAGTGAGAACGAGATTTCCAAGCTTGATTATTAGAGTTTGAACCATTGGATTTGCATTTTGAGGTTAGATTCTTGATCTATTCTTGTTGTTCTTTATGGTAATCTTATCATATCGCATGATCTAGCATGATTCATGAGCCATGCATTGATTTAAAGTTTTATTTTAGAAAGAGAAAGTAATGTTCTTGTGTTCTTGAAAGAAAACCATATTTTGATCCGAAAGTTTGTATCAAGTTCCATGTTTTTGTGTTTGTTTTCTTGAAATCTTCAAGTATGGGTACCCAAGTCCATGTTTTGAGTTCATATCATGAAATCTCAGATTTTGAGTAAAAAGTATGATTTTTGGCATTCATATTCTTCATGTTCATGTTCTTCAAGAGGAAACCCAGATTTCCAGACTTCACTTTTCCCTGAGTGTGGTCAATGAGACCACTCTTGTCCAGACCTCACACCTAGGCCAACATTGCATCTCACCTTGGCCTACCTTGCATTATCATTTGTTTACCTTAGTTTATCTTGCATGCACAGATAGGCCGACTACTGCACACCTATGCCGACCACCGTACATCTTTGCCGACACCTTGTAACATCTCAACAGGCAGTCGCACACCTAGGCCAAGGAGACCACACCTCGGCCAAGAGATGTGGAACCTTGGCCAAGACCTCCTGAGTTCACCCAGCGAGGCCATTTTGGCCCAACTTATCTCTGTGCACCCATTCCGAACCTGGTTGGTACCCAATATGCTTTTCCAAGAAGAAAAATAGTGATTTAGCTCGCAACATATGTTTTGTTTTGTTTTGACTTGGTTTTGGAAAGAAATGTCAGTATCTTTCTCACTCATTTGAAGCTTGTTTTGAGAGTGCATTGCATACCCATCTTTGAGCATCTCTTTTTGTCTTCTTGAAATGCATTCGGTGGACTTTGCCATTTACTTGTTGGTATTGGATTCTTGCCTTAAGCCCTACGTCCGAAGAGCTATTGTGAGTGGTATCTTTAGTAAAGCTATGTTATAATGTTTTGATAAAAGCTTTGCTTTGTTTTGGAAAAGTATTTGATCAAGTATGAATGATTATCCATTAGCTTTTGTATCAAGTATTATATTTGTTTTGATGACATTCTTGGAAGGTCCTTTCGTGCTAGAGGATGTTAATACATGTAGCACCTACGTTTGAGATATCTCTTTTGCCACAAACGGTCATGAACGGGTGGGTTTGTCTAATCGATTCCGGCTCGGCCACTGACGGTCATGAATGGGTGTGCTTTTTATTCTAGGTCGATTATTCCTTTGTTTTGTCAGGAATGTCATCCTTTGAATTATGTAGATGTTATTAAACATCGCAAGAAACTTTGAAAGACTTTGATTGATGAACTTGGTTCATCCCATGATTTGTTACAAGCTATGATATGTATTGTTTTAATAAAGATCTCGGATATCATTCATTCAAATCTTTATTACTTTTATCATTCACTGAGTTTTCATCTCATCCATTTCTCATATATATATATATATATATGTATGTATGTGATGATCAGGAAGGCAATGTCGCCTAAGCTTTGTGGATGACATGTTTTGTATCATCTTAAAGATCATGCTTCTTAGCTTTATAGTTCATTTCTTTTGTATGTTACGACTTGAGAAACCTTTTGATCAAGATGTAAGATGTACTTCATTTTATGTTATATTCAAATTGTAAAACCATGTTAAGATGTATGTCATTTCGTTTGATCTATGCACAACTCTTATGGACTAATTAGATTTAAATTTATTGCTTTTGCACATTTATGCCCCATACGTATACTCTATTTGTGTGAATCTTTGTAAGTTAGCCTTTGGAAATCTCGAATTACTGGCCATCATGGCACCATTCTACTAGGGGCAGAATGGGGTCGTGATAGATTAGTATCGGTGCACAAGTTCCTTATAATACGCTATTCACACACTCTTGGTCCTAAAGAGCATAGGATTTTCCTTAGAATGATGTCAAGATTGCATCTTATTGCTTGTTGTTTGACAAGGTGTGCATCATCTCAGTATGATTATTTTCTACTCGTCTACTTGTCTATTTGTTCATCTTGTTTTAAAGTCACATTTTGCATACTCTTAGCATCGTGAGAAGGGGAAGACCTCCAATTAGACAAGATCATTCTGAGGACAGGTTAAACAGATTGGAAAGGTTAGTAGAGGCTTTGACCCGTGAGTTAAGGAAAGCAAGGCAACAAAACACTAGTACTACCTCTACTCAAGCTGAGCAGACAAATGACCGAAATGCAGTTCCACCTCCACCTCCTCTAGTACCACAAGTGCCTTCACAGCCAGCTTTGTATGGGGACGACATGTTAACTTTGATCAAGGAATTTAAGAAGTTAAACCCGTCGAGGTTTCATGGAGGTATAGAGCCATTGAAGGTAGAAGAATGGGTCCTTGAAATAGAGAAGTTGTTTGAAATCTTTCCTAGTACCAACACCGCGAAGGTGTCATTGGCAACATTCACTCTGGACGATGATGCTTGTAGGTGGTGGATAATGATCTGAGAAGGTAATCCGGGTTTGACTCAGCTAGATTTTTGGAACTTATCCAAACCCAAGTTCCAACACTTAAAATGGATGCAAAACAGCCTAAGAATACAAGAAATAGATAGAAATGAAGTAAGCAAAAGTAAGAACAAGATTTGCAAGCTTATACCTCTCAAAATGAAGTAAGCTTTGGTTGATGATCAAACTCACTCTTGACATACTCTCAAACTTGAATTATGCTTCTCAAGGGTCAACCAAGGTTCTAAGATGATGAGTCAAGGTTGTGTATGGTGTATATAGATGATACAAGGAAGGTAGGTTAATGCAAAGATAGCTTGCAATGGAAGAATAAGGAAGAAGGAGCTCCCTCTATGTGTATAGGTTTTCTCTCAATTGTTCAACCCCCTAAACAAAAGGTATATGGTCGTATTTATAGAATTTGCACAAGAAAAATCATAAATATCTTCAAAAATGGACAGCTGGCAGCCTCCCACCCAGAACAGTATTTCTTGCTACCAAGGCCCGGTCGGCCCTCAATAGCCACGGCCGGGCCTCAATGCTTTCCCTTGTTTTTCTATTTCAACCTCAGCAAAGGGTGGCACAAAGTGTACAAAATGAATTTCTTGGGTATGATCAGTGGGAATATGGAAGGTTTGGAGTTGTTTCGAAGCTTAAACAAGGCTCTTTCGTTGAGACCTCGAACCACACACAATACCACTTTCATCATCGAGTGTACCGAGCAAAGCGCTCGAGCCTTGCGGGTGGTAAAAAATGGGGTGTCCACAGGTGGCATCGGCAAAGGGATTGGCTTTTTGACTGAGGTGGAGACAGTACTAACTTCTGATGGTTTCGCGACTGTGTTACTACTACTAGTAACATTGGAACTGCGAACAAAAGTCTTTCTCACAGATTCTTTCTCATCTATAATGATCCCCCGTTTCATAGCATCTTCAATCTGAACTCCTATTGCATGCAAGTCTTTGAAGGTAAATAGTGAGAGCACTATTATCTTTTGTAACATCTTGTTGTGAAAGTTCCTTACCATTATTCGGATCTGGTCCTTTTCTGAGGGCCTATTAGTCATCATGGCTACCTTAGGCCTCTATCTTGATATGAATTCAACAAAGCTTTCCTTTGGTTCTTGACGTGTAGCTTTCAAATCCCAGGCGGTTACCTTAATCTGTGTATTATAGGAGTATTAAGCAATGAATGTCTCAGCCAATTCTTCTCGATTTTGCTTCACCTTGTCTTCCGATTTAGCATACCAAGTAGTAGCAATTCCCTACAAAGTCCTCCCAAATAAAGACAATTTCTGGGGACGGATCAGACCCATAGGTTTTAGAACATCTAAGAATAAACGAATATGTACCATAAGGTCTCCTAAGCTGTCAAACCGGTCAATATGTGGCATTTTGAATCTTTCCGGTAATTTGACAACCGCTTCTGTACATCTGTCCTCTATATCAGGAATAGAATTGATCCCCTATGATTTTTTGAATAACTTCTCTAACTTGGCTATCTTTAGCATGGCTGGATCAAATTCGGTGATGTTGAGGGAAAAGAGTCCCTTAACTAGATGTACTAGGGCTCTAGTAGAAGCCTGGGCCAGTTCTTCTAGTTGACCAAAACTTAGGAAGTTCTCAATTGGCGAAGGTAGGTCTAGACCTGGATGATTAGCTGGTAGTGGATGGGCGGCAGTTGCCTTGGCTGTTTGTTGCATTCCAGCAATGGTGTTACCTTAAGCAGCTACTGTATGATTAATAGCATCCATGGACCGCTGGAGGTTACCGATCGTTTCCATGATATCTGGCAGATTTTGAGTCATTGCAAAAACTGAAGAATGGTTTAATAGGGTACTAAACAGAAGAGATATGAGGGGTGATTAATGTAAAAGTTGCAAATGAGATCAGAGATGTGGCAGGCTCTGAACCAACTGTGCATGTTTGACCCTTTTTTTGGATGCTGGTGGAAGTGACATTAACACTGGCTAATCTTGAACAAGATCTGTAGTTTTTCAGAGCCTACCAGCACGAGTCCACAGGGTTTTAGGGGTATTAGAACTTTTCGAAGCTATGATGAACCAACTACCTAGCAAAAGAAAAACAAACAAAGAAAACAAGCATATATCAAACAAAAATTCGGCAGCGATCCGGCTCACAATACATATATTGAACATGAATCTAGCAGTATTTCGGCTCAATCTGTATCACTGATCAATGTATACTTCCTGAAACCATTCTCAACCCAATCACTAACGTATCTGAACCATTGATATGAATAACGAGCCCCTGTATTGAATCCCACACACAAAATATAGCAAATAAGGTGAACCAAAACACCCCTATGGGGGCTTAGGATTCCCTATCCTAGTTTGGGTGACGAACTAGGGATTCACTACTCAAACAAGTAGTATCACTGCATCTTAGACAAGGGAGAGCATCCTGTCCTATTTGTGGAAGTTGCTAGAGTTGAGTATATAAACTAAGTCAGTCTAGTCAAAAGGGTAGCTCAGCAAGACACCTGATATACCTACCCTACCCAACACCAAAATCAAGGGAGGATCAAGCAGTATGTTGGCGGTTTAGATCCGAGGCTTATATTTCCACCGTAACAGAGCCCATATCAGGCAAGCCATCCGAGATGTTAGATGACAAATACAGTGACTTTAAGTGCACCACATTCAGTAGTAACTCGAGGTTTTTGGAGACCTTGGGCCAAATATCAAAATGAGGCCTTACATAACTAAATCTTTGAAAAGTTGGGATCTTAGACAATAAGAACCTTTTTTTTTAAAAAAATTCTGTGGACTTTAGGCGACTACCAAACTGACCTAATGGTTGAGCCACCTCTAACTGTAACATTAATTCATATAATGAAATTCCTTCATTGTTCTTCGCCTTTAGTTGTAGTTGGTAGACTAAACCATACAAATTCTTATGTGCTTGTGTGTGTTTGTTCTGTTTTATCTTGCAGATGGCTAGATAAAGCAGCTATGTTGAAAGCATCCTCAATTAATCCAGTAGAAGAAGAGAAGATGGGGAGGCTCTGCACAATTACACAAGTTGAAGAAACAAAACTTATTCTAGAAATGGTTCCTATATGGATGGCCTTCCTAGTATACGTTTTGGTGAAATCCACTGGTGAAAATTTTTTCATTGAGCAAGCCACTAAGATGAATGGGTGTAACAAGACTGAGAGGGAAGTTTTTATGTGCACTAGGGCCTAGCTAAGCCAAGGCGCGGTAATGGGCCGTTCTGTGGGCCGCAGTCAAAAGGGCCAAGTAAAAGGACCATGCGGTTAGCTCGGTCCATTTGTGGTTATGGTTACCACGGTCGGTACAGTGTAATTAGCTCGGTCATACCATTCAAAGCCGAGATGATTTTAGCCTTCCTCCGGACCTTGCTCTTGATTAGCTCGGTCCAAGCTTGCTATGGTTAGCTCGGTCTTAACAGGCGAAACTGAGGTACAAACAATGAAGAGAAAAACCGAGCTACTTGGAGCTCGGTCATTTTTGCCACTTTAGCATGGCTATGTTAGCTCGGTCGTGTTGTCATACTACCGAGGTAAAATCATCTCATTTGATTTAAGCAGTGAGGGGGGTGTTGAAGGATAAGCATTATCTTTCAGGGGTGTGATTCCTAGGAAGACTTTATATGGAGGAATAAGAGTCCTACTAGGATTATGCCATGCGGAACCTATAAACGCTCATAACATCACCTATGGAGAGGTAACACAACTTTGATTCTCGAATACACAGAGCTTTTGTCTATTTGTCTATTTTGCTGACTTAGGCATCGGAAAGGTATCCGGCACACACCCGCCGGCTAGCTCACGATTGTGTTTTCAGGGAGTAAAGCGACGACGTATGGAGGAGCGCAGACTTGGTCAACAGGATTATAGGAGAAGAATTATTTCATGGCTGTACAATTGGCACCATCTGTAGGAATTCTAGAAAGAACAAAACCTCTTGATCAAGTTTTTCCTCTCTAATTGAAAGTAATGGCGCACAATGAAGATTTGCCACAATCCGCTATCGACGGACGAACCCCAGAGGGGGTTGGGAGGCGCGAAGGTTTTCCTTCTATCCCTCCCATGGCGGATTTAGAACCCCAGCGACAGAACCCCCGGAGGGATGGAAGGGGGAGGCAGGCTAACAGCCCCCGTCGCTCTCAAAGTCCTGAAAGACAATGGCGGAGGATAGACCCTCAAGTTCTGGAAGATCGTGTAAAGGAGCAGGACGAGTTGATAAGAAGGATGGCGGCGGACATGGAGTCAATGAAGCGCCAGATAAAAGGAAAAGGGGTGGCGACGGGAGAGGGGCGCAAAAGCAACACGCCTCCTTGCCACTTAGAAGATCGTGGTAGGCATACCACACCATCGCAAGCAAAGAGTAGGAGCCTGAGAACAGGCGACACTCGATCGGGGATCTACAGGACTCGTTACTCCAGGTCTGAGAGAACGAGAACTGAGAGGTCATATACTGAGAGAAGCACCTGTCGGCCCTCGCACACACACCAGACGTCATTTAGGCACACGGAGTTGCCCAGAACATCAGACTTGCAAACTGTGCTTGAAGAAAGGGCACGATGGAAAGAGGATATCAGGCATGTGACCCGCGCAGAGTCTCAGCCCTTCAGTGGTTGGCCCCTCGGACGCATGGCAGCGTCGAGGTAGGAATGCCAATACCGCGCCTTGCTTATAAACCAACAGACAAAGCATTAGCAAGGCTGCAGACCTCGCTGTTCATTCCGACAATTGAGAACGCACCACTACCTTCGGGCTTTCACCAGCCCAAATTCACCACTTATGAGGGGAAGACGGACCCCTACAAGCACTTGAGCCATTTTCGCCAGGTTATGGCAGTATACCGGCGAAACAAGGCTTTAATGTGCATCCTGTTTCTGTCCAGCCTAAGTGACCTGGGTCTAACTTGGTTCGAAAGGCTACCAGAAGGCAGCATCGCCTCCTGGGCACAATTGACAGAGGTGTTCATGACAAGGTTTAGAACGAACACCAAGACACCAGTAAAGATCAATCAGCTACTCTCCATTGACATGGGCGACAAAGAAACATTGAGGTCCTACAACAGTTTCTACTGGTAAACTTTCAACCAGATAGGAGATTGCCTCACAAATCTCGCCATTGCGCAATACAAAAGGGGTCTGCCAGTCAGAAACAAGTTGAGGGACTCAATTACTATGGCACCACCCCTCACGATGGAGGCCTTGATGGAGCGAGTGCACCAACATATTCGCGTAGAGGAGGATGACACCCGTGCTAAAACAAAATCTGGCACAGCAGCGACGCCAGATAAAAAGACTACGGCAAAAATCAATACGGTAGAACGCCCTAGCAGGAACGGGCGAGGCAGACGGGCCAACAAAGAGGATCTAGAAAAAAGGTGGCTAAGAGTTCGCATTGCCATTACCACAGTGTTCAAAACACCAATCTACCGAATTCTCAGTGAGATACGAGACGAACCTTTCATCCGATGGCCAGCTAAGTTAGGAGAAGCACAGAAGGACTATGACGAGAGGTCCCGGTGCACTTTCCATGATGAAAAGGGGCACCGCACTGAAAATTGCACGCCGTTGAGGCAACATTTGGAGGAGATAGTGGCGGTTGGGCATTTGGACTAGTACATAGAAGGAGAAACACAACCAGCCCCCCAGAACCACAACGTCCCAAACGGGATGCCGGTTGACGCTCCACCTCAAGGCGTAATTAACATGATACATGGGATATTCGAGCCTGAGTGGATATGTGAGCTCAGGGGGATGATCAAAAAAGCTGAGCATTTAAGGGAGGTATTAAGTGCACAACCTGCCATCAAAAAGGAGAGAACAGAGGCCACAAATGTCATATCTTTTTTGGACAAAGATTTGGAAAAGATATACTACCCTTACAATGATGCATTGGTTATCACTCCCCGCATCAAGGATTTCGATGTTAAACGGATTTTGATTGACCAGGGAAGCTCATGTGAGATAATGTACTACGAAACCTTCAAACAACTGAAACTGGAGGACAAAGACATGGCGCCCGCAACATCTCCCCTAATCGGATTCAACTCAATGCCAGAGTGGCCAGTGGGTAAGATAATCCTCCCAGTCAGAGCAGGAAGCATGACGAAACAAGTGGAATTTTGGGTATCGAAAGTTCCTTCCACTTACAACATAATCCTGGGAAGGACATGGTTGCACGCTATGCGATCGGTAGCGTCAACCTACCATCAAGTATTGCGGTTCCCCAACGAAGCCGGAGTAATTGAAGAGGTCTTGAGAGACCAAATTATGTCCAAACAGTGCTTCGTCACAGTAAACGACAGCCGCGCTGCCAAAGGGTATGTACAGATAGTGAAAGAACCTGAGAGTAATGAATTGTTTGCGGATGTTGGCAAAACCGCCGAACAGAAGGCAGTGGAAGACTTGGTACAGGTAAGGATAGATAAAAAAGACCCAGAAAAGTTCTTTTTGCTCGGCTCGTCATTGTCCAGCACTGAGAGAATAGAGGTTATAGAATTCTTAACCTCTAACATCAAAGTGTTCGCCTGGACACCGTATGATATGCCTGGCATTGACCCAAATTTCATCTGTCACCAATTGAACGTCCACCCAACTGCCAGACCAGTTATACAGCGCACTCGTAGATCAACACTCCACCATGCAGAGATAGTGGCAGAAGAAGTAGACAACTTGCTGGAGGCAGGAGCCATCAGTGAAGTGCACTATCCCAAGTGGATCTCCAATACCGTAGTAGTGCCAAAGAAGAACGGAAAATGGCGCGTCTGCGTGGACTACAAAACAGTCAACAAGGCATGCCCAAAGGACAGTTTTCCCCTACCACAGATAGACCAACTGGTAGACCTGACATCAGGACACAATCGACTTAGCTTCCTTGATGCGTATAGAGGTTACCATCAGATCGCTATGTATGAACCAGACCAGGAGGTCACATCCTTCACAACGCCTAGAGGATTGTACTATTACAAGGTCATGCCCTTTGGCCTAAAGAACGCAGGGGCAACATTCCAACGGATGATCACCAAGATGTTTGAACCATTATTAGGTAGAACAATAGAAGCTTACATCGATGACATGGTGGTCAAGAGCAAGGATGAGAAGGACCATCTCAAGGACCTAAATGAAATGTTCCACATCCTGAAGAAGAACAAGTTGCGCCTAAATGCATCCAAGTGTGCGTTCGGCGTAGGATCAGGCAAATTCCTAGGCTTCCTGGTGACCAACCGAGGTATAGAGTGTAGACACCCCATTTTTGACCGAACTTGAGACTCAGACGTCACCAGTTGAGCACTTGGTGATATTGCATAATGTGCTCGTTCAGAAGTCTCAGAGTCGCGGCTGCGAGCCCTGCCTCCGGACTTCCGAACCCTCTTTTGTGCCTTGCCTCGGTTTGCGAACCAGACTCGGTTTTCTCTGCTTCTTCTCCTAAGGGGAGGGAGAGGTCCCGTAGACCATCTCTCAGTGGCCATAGGCTACATTTTGTGGCCGTAGGCCATTTTGCCCATTTCGGAGCCCGGTTCCGGTTTTTCGGGACCGTTGGCCGTATGCCTCAGTTCGGGACCGCCTAACCGTCTCCGTTTGCTCTAGTTTTTGGCATACATCTTGTTTGCTCCCTTTTGAGGGACACTGGGGTCTCAGAAACCCACTTCGTGGCTGAATGCCACTTTCGGTGCTTAATAGCCCATTTTTGGGACCCCAAACTGCGTGTTTTGGCCCCCGAGCATCCGTTTTGTATCGGTTTTTGTTCATTTTTGGCAGGTACCTCTGTTTTATCACCAGGAAGGTCACTGGAGGGTGGGAGGCCAAAAATTATCTTAGCAACCAGTTATATTCCATTTTCGCCCTCCAGTGCCCGTTTTTCTAACTTCCGAGCCAATGTTGAACACCTTGGGGCCACTTCCTTCAACCCCAAACCACATATTTGTGATGTACACACATGCGAGGACACCAAAAGTTGGTGGGAGGCCAGCAATTTTTCCGAAAAGCCAACTTCTTTTTGGTCAAAAGTGGTTCAGCATGAATCCGGGAAGGAGAAAAATCTGCGCGGCTTCACCGAAACGGGTGTAACTCTTTGCACAAGAGGAATTAAGATATGAGGCCACCACCATTGGAAAGCTTACTTCTGGGGCTTCATTTTTCACTCAAGAATCTCCCAAGTCCAAGTCCGAGGGGGGGAGATGTGGTTGGTTGAATTCTGGTTGGACCGAATCTGCGCGGCTTCACGGAAAATGGCATAACGTTTTCTACAGGAGGAATTTTAATGCAAGGTTTGCGCCATTGGAAAGATAACTTCTGGGGCTTCATCCTAGGGGGTGGCCGGCCACTTTTTTTCTTTGACCTAGCCGGCCGGCTAGGGGAAGTGGCCGGCCGGCCACTTGCAGCAAAAATTTCAGGCCGGCCATGTTCCTCACTGTGTGTGCTTTCCAGATGTGCCTTGGTTTTCCCCCAAAAATATCTACATCCGGGGGACCCTTTTGGAGGGAAAAAAGGCCTCATTTTCCCTCCACTTTTGCTAGACTCTTCTCTCCATTTCTTATCCATATAGAGAGCCTCCCAACTCTAGAGAAAGGGTTACAAGAGTTGCTTTGAAGATATACATACATATCACTCCATTTCCTTCAAGTTTTGGCTCCATTTTCTTCATCATCTTCAAGCTCTACCATCACCACTCCATTCCAGCAGCAAAGGAAGGGATTCCAGCAGCTTAGAGTCATCAAATCTGGTCCAAGAAGCAACAAAAGTGATGGTCTTCAAGGGTAAGTAGACTTTTCCCCTTTTGTAGCTCATTTTTGTGCCAATTTCTTAGCCAAGTTGCTTATTGTTTTGGGCTCCGACCTTAACTAAAACTAGGTCTATTTTGAGCTATTCTACATGTTTGTTGAAGGGCTCAATCCTTTTTGAGCCCCCCATCTTACACTTGCTTCAATATCTCCCTTGAATGCCATTTTCTTGCATGCTTTGGCAGCCCATTACGCTTCCATTTTTGGGCATTTTACAGAACTAAAGATAGGCTTTTTTGAGCCCCTCTTCAACATTGAAGAAGGGCTCAACACTGTTTGGGACCTCCATGCTATACTTGCCTTTATATCCCTCTTTGGTCCCCTTTTTTGCATGTTTTGGTAGCCTATTATGCTTCGGTTTTTGGCCTTTTTACAGTACTAAAAATAGTCTTATTTTGGCCCATTCTTCATGTTTCATTAAGGGTCATTAGCCGTTTGTGCATTTTGACCATTTTTTGTTTTTGGCTTTCTGTTAAAACAATTTTGACCAACATGAAAGTTAGATTAACATGCTTTGATGGGGACCAAAGAGGGATATAAAAGCAAGTATAGCATGGAGGTCCCAAACAGTGTTGAGCCCTTCTTCAATGTTGAAGAGGAG
>NW_021024788.1:65161-75520 GCF_004153795.1 Camellia sinensis | reverse complement strand
GATTAGCATACTTATGATAGCATGTTTGCATTCATTCATCTGTTTTGCATGCACCGGGCTCGGCGCATCATACTAACTGCATTGTATTTCAATTTCAAGTTGAATACATGCTAGTTGTAGCATTATCATATGCCATCCATAGATTAGCCGAGCCTATTGTAGCTGCATCTTGCATGGGTTGCATTAGCCATCTTAACATGAACTAGGATCATGCATATGATTACTAACTAGTTCACTGTTTTGGCACGAAGTATGATGTGAGTATATATGCTTTAGCATCTCGCGTGAGTGTGAATGTTAACATGGTAGCATGCTTACCATGTTTCCACCTTGCAATCTGATATAACTGCCTGAATGCCTGTGGGTGAAGGTTGGGTTATTTGGATTGGAACAATTCGTTGACTATGAGTTTTTTTTTTTTTTAAGCCCACTAGATAGTGGCAAAACCATTGTTTTCTAAGCCCACCTGCGGGTGGCAAAAACTGCATTTTAAGCCTACTTGTGAGTAGCAAACCATCTTTCAAATAAACAAACATGAAATGTTTTGTTCCAATTCGGGCGACCCAGTCTATACTTATATGCTGTGTGCATCACATAGTAACCTAGCCTAAATAACCGGAATAAGGACATACAAAGTTTTCAAAAATAGATATCATGGTTAGTAGAGGCCGATCTTTGATCGGGCGAGCGGGGGTGCTCACGAAGTGACCTTCCCCAATCGTACCCAAGTTCCCAAGCCGAGGCAACTTTGGTGATGACGGACACGTGGCCTTTGGCACCGAGTCAGGGTTTCCTAAATTTTCCATTTTAAAAAAAATATTTAGGTGGCGACTCTGTATCTGGCGAAGCAGTCCATGTTTGACACTTCTTTCAAAAATCAGTTTTCTCAAAACGATTTGCCGGATTTGGACTCTTTGGTTCAGATTTAGAACCGTGACTACAAATCGAGTCCGAGCTGTAGCGAGGTCCCCCGCGGGCTTGTTACATAGAGGCAGACCCCTCTCAGATCAAAGCAATCTAGGATCTTGAGAGGCCCAACACAGTAAAAGAAGTGCAACATCTCACTGGCCTAGCAGCTGCGCTCAACCGATTCATAAGTCGGTCGTCAGACAGATGTCGACCATTCTTCCAAGCATTAAAGGCCAAGTTTGAGTGGGATGAAGAATGTGACCGCGCTCTAGAAAGCTTGAAAGAGTACATGTCTTCTCCACCTTTACTAGTAACCTCAATACTTGGAGAAGAGCTCTTTTTGTGCCTAGCAGTTTCACAGCCCGCAGTCAGCGCAGTGTTGGTCAGAGCGAAAGGAATCTAACACCTGCCCATCTTTTACATAAGTAAAACCTTACTGGGCGCAGAAACCAGGTACTTACCATTGAAAAAATTGGCCTTAGCTTTGATGATGGCCTCAAGGAAGCTATCGCATTATTTCCACGCCCACACCATAATCATCTTAACAACTTTTCCGTTAAAAGCTTTGCTTTAAAGGGCAAACTTTTCTGGGCGAATCTTGAAGTGGGCGGTGGAATTGGGACAGTTCGATATCAAGTTTCAGCCCAGAACTGCAATAAAAGCCCAAGTTTTGGCAGACTTTGTGGCAGAGTTCACACCAGGAAGTCATCACATATGCCTTATTGACTTGACTGGTACAATCGAAATGGGGACGAAAAGTGCTGCAGGAAATGCGCAACCCCTAATACAGAATACTCAGCCACATCCCAAGGCATATCGGATTGAGGAAAGTGCAGAAGAGGTAAACCATGCTACACCAAGCAAAGACTCATCAACAAGTAAAAACTTGGTACAGTCAGATAGTAAGGGGAAAACAGTAGATGTGGAAGTTGAAGAAGACATCAGCAATACTCACGACCCCAAGTCATCATCCGACCCCTCCACTTGCTGGAAGCTATTCGTAGGAGAAATGTGGAAGCTCTTCGTGGATGGAGCATCCAACAGGCACGGTGCAGGACTTGACATAGTCCTCATCTCACCGGATGGCTTAATTGTGGAACAAGCAATCAACCTAGGATTCCCAGCATCAAACAACGATGCGGAGTTTGAAGCGCTCTTCGCAGGCCTAAAATCAGCACTCTACATGAAGGTCACCGAGCTAATGGTTTATAGTGACTCACAGCTGGTGGTAAATCAAATTTCAGACGACTACGAGGCAAAGGACGAAATGATGGCTAAATACCAAGAGTTAGTCAGAAAAGAGATCATGAAGTTTGTAGTAGTGCGGATAGAGCAGATTAGCCGAGAAGAAAACAGCAGAGCAGACAAACTAGCAGGCTTCGCTTAGATGGCAGACACATCCATCCCACATCCATTATTGATCGACTTCCTACCAAGACCAAGCATTGAAGAACCCGAAGTAGTAGATGTATATTGTACAGAACTAGGCCTTTCATGGATGGATCTCATTATAGTGTTCTTAAAGGACAGCATTTTACCAGAAGAAAAGAAAGAGGCCAACAAAATAAGAGCAAAGTCACAGCGATTTTGGCTCTCCCCATTAATGGCCTTGTACAAGAAATCCTTCACAGGACCCTACCTGAAATGTGTCCATCCTAGTAAGGTCGAGGCATTCTCGTTCGAGATACACGAAGGCGTATGCAGAAGCCACCATGGAGGAAAATCATTGGCCTACAGAGCAATTTCGCAAGGATATTTGGGATTTAAAGACGAAACAAATTTGTCCCAAAATGTATATATTTCGTCACCCAAACTAACTACGACGAAAATTTTTCGTCACCCGTTTTGTCGCCAAAGCCTCGTCGCTAAAGGGTCTTAGAGACGAAAAAACAATTTCGTCATTGAAAATGATAAATTTGTGACGAATTTTTTTGTCTCGAATACGCTTTGTTGGGAACATACTTGTAAGTAATTAGCGACAAAATATTTTGTCATTAAAGGAGAAATTAGAGACAATTATTTTGTCATAAATATAAGAAATGGAGACAATAATTTTGTCACGTTTAATATAAACAAAGACGAAATTTTTTTATCAAAGAAGCTACCAATAGAAACAAAAACAAATTCATCATTAAAAATGATGAAATAATGTCAAAAAAAATTCGTCACACATTGAGAATAATAGTGACAAAATGTGACAATATTTTTTGTCACGACAAATGCATTTGGTGACGAAATAAAAAATTCATGACAAAATTAATCATCCACCTAAGCGAAATAAGAGACAAAAGAACCTTCTTTAGGGATGGAAAATTTTGTCAATAATTTCATAATATTTTTTTCCATAATTATATACCTATTTTATCAAAATCTAAATTTTAGTTCAACAAATATAACCCTGTTCATGTTGAAACTTGTTGAATATAACAATTCCATCACAACTTAACCTAACATGTTATCAACATATTTACGAATTAACAAAATGAAAATATCCATTCATCATCACAAATAATTTCATCCTAATACAATAAAATAGTGAAATATCCACAAAATATCCAAAAGTTATAACTTGTTCAATTTTACCAAAAATCCAACAATAACTAGTGCAACTCCACAAAGTATGTGTATCCTTATCAAACAAAAATGAACATTCAAGCAAATTACATCATTGTTGCACGTCAAAAATGCCACCCCAATCCAATCTGCAAAAAAATAAATTAAAAGCTTTAGTAATTAATTAATTATACAAAAGATTAAAAACATTAATAACTCATCAATCTACAATTAGATCAATTATACAATTTACCCCTCTAACAGACTTTTTTTTCGAGATTATGAGAACAAAAAATTAATTTTAAGGCTAATTCACAAATGGTGCATCCCATTAATGTGCCGTAAGTTCATACAACTTATATTGGTCCATTTAATTCTTAAAGTGCAAGGATACGTACCGGTTTTTCTACTCTAACAGGGATTGACCTAGAACCACATCTGTGTTTTGTATACATTATTTCTCTGTTCGCGATGTTACCCTTTGATTGCTCCTATAAGAAAGAATGACCAATATAATAATGAAATGTAACATTAGTAAGACAAATATGTTGGCTTTTGATTGTTCCTGTAAGGAAGAATGAACAAATATAACAATGAAATATATCACTAATAAAACAAATTTAATGCTTGATAATAAAGAATTGCATTGTTCATATCTATCCTTTTCCTATATATCATTTCAACTTAAAAGATGTTTCAAATTATTCAGTAGTTTCATTCAATTCTTTGAAAAATAGATTAGAGGACTAGTTGAGATTTCATCATAAGATGGTTTTTCTAGGTGAAAAAAGAAAAACGAGTAATTCACACCGTTCACAAATAGGGGACATATAAGCATGGGCAGGATAGATTGTGAAAAAATCCATTTACATTTCACAAGATATGGAACAATTACTGATACCAAACTCATATCCCTTTCTTTCTTCCACAACTATATCAAATCTAAAGTTCTATCTTAATACCCTGTATTAGTTACTCAGCTAGTTGCTTACCATTATCATGAAACTTCAGACCAAACTCAAGAACAAACAGAAAATACAATCATAGAAACTGAAATCTTAGTTCTTTATTCTATGATGTGAAAGATGCACTATAAGGAACCATAAATTAATCTCCTATTATGTGAGCCTTCCAATCCATGTTTAATAGTTTCCCTTTCTCATTTTGCCACTTATTTAGTTTTTATTATGTTTTACTTACATGCCTAGAGGATAAGGGAAAAAGAACACACATGGAATTTCACAGCAAATTGATTGTGTTCTTTCTAGTTTTTTTGAAATCTCTCCCTATTCTAATCAAATTCTTTCTTCGCTGATATAATAAAAAAGATGAAAATGTTATCAAAAATTCTTTAGTGTTCCACTTTTTATCAATAAGATCTATCCACTTGGTAGGATCAACATCCTTCGGTGAGTGGTTTCTTGCATACTCCTCCCCGGGCTCTCAATGGTATCTCTAACAGCTGAATAACATAATAAAATATGAATATATGTACAAAGATATACATATCTATGTGTGTATGAATTGAAAGTAACAAGACAAAATATATTTCACAATGCATAAATGTATAGTACCTCATGCTCAAACGAATCATAGGATTCAGTGTCCCTGCCATCTTCAGCCTCTGACAGTCGATAATCATCATCATTTTCCTCAATTGGTATTTGTTTTTCCTTCCTTAATTTCTTATGTTGAACCGCAGCCTTCAAACAGGTTGTTATATTCTTCACTCCTAGAGCATTCATTCTCTCATGATTGTTATTAATTGTCTTCATTCTTTGTTTCTCATAGTTCATTACCTTCTTAGTTGACCAAACCAAGTACCGCAACTAAGAAGGTAATGAACTATGAGAAACAAAGAATGAAGACAATTAATAACAATCATGAGAGAATGAATGCTCTAGGAGTGAAGAATATAACAACCTGTTTGAAGGCTGCGGTTCAACATAAGAAATTAAGGAAGGAAAAACAAATACCAATTGAGGAAAATGACGATGATTATCGACTGTCAGAGGCTGAAGATGGCAGTGACACTGAATCCTATGATTCGTTTGAGCATGAGGTACTATACATTTATGCATTGTGAAATATATTCTTTCTTGTTACTTTCAATTCATACACACATAGACATGTATATCTTTGTACATATATTCATATTTTATTATGTTATTCAGCTGAAATAGTCCAAGTGTAGTTCAATGATTGTACTGCCAAATTGTCACAATTAAAAAAGTTGACACAATCAACATAATGCTGAGTTTCAATATCAAAACCTTTTCTTTAAATTAAAGGGTAATCCGCCACATAATTGTCTCTCATCACATATATACATTAATATATATATATATATATATATATATATTTACCGAAAGCATATGAATTAAATAAAGCATATGAATTAAATAATCACCGAAAGCATATGAAATAAAGAAAAGGAAAACGTGGCTTGATTTTCAACACTCCCCCTCAAGCAACGTTGTAGATGTTAATCATGCCCAATTTGTCCGTCAGATCTTCGAAGTTAACTCGAGCAAGAGCTTTGGTGAGAATGTCAGCTTTTTGACAGTTTGTTGGAGTGTAGCTGACTTGAAAAACTCCCTCTTCAATCTTTTCCTTGATAAAGTGTCGATCTATCTCCACGTGCTTAGTGCGATCATGATGAACAGGATTCTTAGCGATACTGATGGCGGCTTGGTTGTCGCAGTATAAAACCATAGGATGCTCAGATGGAACTCGTAATTCTTCTAACAGTCTGTTCAACCAGATTCCCTCACAGATACCTAGGGCCATAGCACGAAATTCTGCCTCAGCACTACTACGGGCGACCACTGACTGTTTCTTGCTTCGCCATGTAACCGCGTTCCCCCAAACAAATGAACAATAGCCAGAGGTTGATCTCCGATCAGTTACTGAACCTGCCCAATCTGCGTCTGAAAAAATCTCAATTTTTCTATTTGTTGTTCTTTGGAAGAAGAGACCCTTTCCCGGTGCCTTTTTTAGGTACCTCAATATTCTGGTCACAGCAGTCATGTGTTTGTCGGTAGGATTGTTCATGAATTGACTGACCACACTAACAGAGAAGCCGATGTCTGGCCTTGTATGAGAAAGATAAATGAGTTTTCCCACAAGACGTTGATATCTCCCTTTATCACTTGGTGCACTACCGTCACTTTCTTCCAATTTGATAGTTGTGTCCATAGGAGTTTCTGCCGGCTTGCATCCTAGCATCCCTGTTTCATTCAGTAAGTCTAGAACGTATTTACGTTGTGAGACGACTATACCTTTCTTTGACCTAGCAATTTCCATTCCAAGAAAGTACTTAAGATTTCCAAGATCTTTAATCTCAAATTCCTTTGTTAGGAATGTTTTAAGTAAGCCAATTTCCTCTTCATGATCACCTGTTAGAATTATGTCATCCACATAAACAATGATAATTGCCAATTTCCCTCCTAGGGAGTGCTTCACAAATAATGTATGATCGGATTGACATTGAACAAAACCGTACCCTTTTACTGCCTTAGTGAACCGTTCAAACCAGGCCCTGGGAGATTGTTTGAGACCATACAAGGATTTTCGGAGTCTGCAAACTTTGTTGAAATTTGATGTCGTCTCAAGTCCAGCCGGAATGTCCATGTAAACTTCTTCCGCTAAGTCACCATTGAGGAAGGCATTTTTTACATCAAGTTGGTGAAGTGACCAATCGAGATTAGCTGCCAAGGATAAAAGGACACGAACAGTGTTGAGCTTGGCAACCGGAGCAAAGGTTTCTTGATAGTCAATGCCATAGGATTGGGAGAATCCTTTGGCAACCAACCGAGCTTTATAACGTTCCACATTACCATCTGCCTTGTGCTTTACTGTGAAAATCCATTTACATCCAACGGGTTTCTTACCTCTTGGAAGATCAGTAATTTCCCAAGTACCATTCGTTTCCAGAGCCCGAACTTCCTCAATGACTGCTGCCTTCCACTGAGGAGACTTGAAGGCTTCCTGAATATTCCGAGGAATGGGTATCTCCGTGATGCTAGAAGTGAAGGCACGGAACGAAGGTGATAGATTATCATAAGAAATAAAGTTCCCAATGGGATGCTGAGTACATGATCTAACTCCTTTTCTCCAAGCTATGGGCATATTAAGAATACTGTTTTCGAACTCAGAATCAACAGTACTATCTGTGGTAAGAAGATTGTTACCTGGAATGTTGCTTGGATTAGAACCCGGTTCAGCCTCATGGGATTGTTGAGAAAGTGCTCCTTCCTCCATTTCCTCTTGGATGTGTTCATTATCCCGCAAGGCAACAATGAACTCGGAATTTTCGGCAGGTACAGATGGATTCAATGACTCAGGAGGTGTGGGATTTTTGGTGGTGATGGATGGCTCACTAAATGACTCAGGGGTCCAAAATTGATATTCCTGGGTTGGAGTCTCCCCCTGAATATCAATTTTAGGGTAGTAAGACTGGGTTTCAAAAAATGTGACATCCATGGAAGTGTAGAATTTCCTAGTGACCGGAGAGTAACACTTATACCCTTTCTGATGTGACGAATACCCAATGAAGACACACTTGAGCGACCGGGGATCAAGTTTACCTCGATACTGTTGATGGACATGAACAAAGACAGAACACCCGAAAATTTTGGGTGGGATGGTGGAGATGAGGCGAGTAGTGGGAAAGGATTTTAGGAGAAGTTGACAAGGAGTTTGGAATTGTAGTACCTTAGATGGCATCCTATTGATAAGATAGGCAGCTGTAAGAACAGCTTCCCCCCAGAAGAATTGTGGAACATTTGTGGAAAACATGAGTGATCTAGCAACATCTAACAAATGCCGATTTTTCCGTTCAGCGATGCCGTTTTGTTGTGGGGTGTCAACACATGAACTTAAGTGAACTATCCCTTTGTCTGCTAAAAAATCTCCTAGAATTGAGTTGAAATAGTCCCGAGCGTTATCAGACTTTAGAATTTGGATTTTTGACTGGAATTGTGTCTGAATCATAATTTGAAAATTTTTGAAGATTTGGCTCGTTTCAGATTTGTCTTTCATGAGGAAGACCCAGGTTAATCTAGTGTGATCATCTATGAATGTGACAAACCACCTAGTACCAGTTACATTTTTTATTCTGGATGGACCCCAGATATCACTATGAATTAGTGAGAATGGACGAGACGCTTTATAGGATTGAATGGGAAAATGGGACCGTACATGCTTAGAAAATTGACAGATTTCACAATCAAAAGGTTTTGGATTTTTATTAAATAATGAAGGAAATAAATGCTTGAGATACATAACATTAGGATGACCTAAGCGATAGTGCCACAACATAATTGCTCTATCGTTATTTTGACACGAAACCGAAAAAAAAACTACCACAAATTGCCGTTTGAGGTTGTTCTTGTGGATAGTGGCGTTCCTTAAGGATGTAGAGTCCAGAGCATTCCTCAGCATTGCCAATCATCTTCCCCGAATCCAAATCCTGAAATTCACAATGAGTGGAGAAAAAATTAGTAACACACCTCTTTTCCTTAGTGAGTTTACTAATTGACAATAAATTACAGTCCAAGTCAGGAACAAGGAGAACAGAGTTGAGAATAAGATTCCTAGACAGCACAACTGAACCTGTACCGGCAACCTTTGATAGTGAACCATCTGCTATTCGGACCGTTAAATTATTTTGACATGAGTTATATGTATCAAAAATCGTTGCATCTCCCGTCATATGATCAGATGCTCCTGAGTCCACAATCCAAGGTTTTTTACGTTTCTTACTAACAGTAAAGGCGTTCAAAGAATTACCTTTGTGAGCCAAGGTTCCGGATCCTATGATGTGGTTGGAAGACGAACCAGATTGTGACTGTAGTAGTTTCTGGAGCATCTCCATTTGCTCCTTGGTGAAAGGGCTTACTTCAGGTTGTGGTGATGGTTCATTTGTACCTACATGATTACCTCGTCCTTCTTTCTCAAGAGGCTGACGTGGTTTCCAATCTACTGGCTTTCCATGAATCTTCCAGCAAGTTTCTCTCGAGTGACCCGGCTTTCTGCAATGATCACACCAAGGCCTACCTCCTTTATTTTTCTGACGGTTGTCGATAGGAGCGAATTGAGTCTTAAGAGCCGAGCTTTCTGCCATATTCAGTTGTTGATGAGATCCCATCATGAGTTTTTTCCGACTTTCTTCGCGACGGACTTCAGAGAATGCCTCTCTAAGGTTAGGGAGCGGTTTTACTCCCATAATTCTTCCTCTGATCTCATCAAGATTTGTGTTCAATCCTAACAAGAATTTAAACACACGCTTCCCTTCGACAATCTTTTTATACAACAAACCATCAGCAACACACTGCCAGTTATGAACCTCAAACGTATCAAGTTGACGCCATAGACGAGTAAGGGTATTGAAATATTCAGTTACCGTAAGATTGTCTTGACGTAAATTGTGGAGGGAGCTTTCAAGCTGGATGATTTCAGATGTGTTTTCCTTGTCTGAAAACGTTTCTTTTGCCATGTCCCAGATCTCTTGGGCAGTATCAAATGACAGAAAATTTTCGCAAATGTCAGTGGTCATAGAGTGGACGAGCCACGACATGACCATATTATTTTCAGCTATCCACCTTTTGTAGGTTGATGCTGTGGTTTCTGGTAGCGCCGAGGCTCCGGTGATGTAGTCATCTTTCTCCTTTCCCCGTATAAACATTAACATGGATTGAGACCATTGCAAATAATTTTGCCCATTCAGTTTATGGGCGGTGATCGAAAGATGAGAGGTTTCCATTTGATGAGAGGATGAAGAGGATGAGATGATAATATCAGAAGAAGAGGAGGATGAGTCGATAGCCATTCCAAAAGCTGGACCGTATTTAGGCATGAAATAGAAGAATAGATTTGAGTAGAAGAGAGAGACAA
>NW_021024788.1:37879-49725 GCF_004153795.1 Camellia sinensis | reverse complement strand
TAAGGATCTAGGTTGAAGAGTGGTTAGCTGGAATAACCAACTTTTAGTACTCTTCAACCGAGGTAAGGATCTAGGTTGAAGAGTGGTTGGCTGGAATCATAACTTTTAGTAATCTTTAGCCGAGGTAAAAACCTAGGCTGAAGAGGTTGGCAGGTATGACCAGATAGGTCTCAAGGTTAAGACCGAGATAGATATCTCGGCCAGAAAATGTTATACGTGATTCAGATTATAGTTGGAAAATAAATGCAAGCATGGATTAAACTGAAGCAACGGTTGAAACAAAAGAAGATTTCATTCAAAATGCAAAAGAGTTACAAAGGAGTGGGACTTCACCCCGGTTACAGTTTCTTCTAAAAGCAAAAAGAGAAAATACAACATCAAGCAAAGAGGTCGTCAAGATCCGCGTCCAGGTCAACTCGGAGCTCGGCTTCAACAGGTAGCTCGGTCACATTTTCAACCAAGTCTTCCACCGGTGGCTCCACTCGAGCTGCCTGAATCACGGGATCATTGGCAACGACCGGGGTATTGTGGGGTTTTGGCGACTCTTCTTCGTCCTCAACTTGCAGAAATTTATGTTGAATGGCATTTGCATACTCCACTATGTAGCTCGGTATAAAATGTGGAGGAAGGTTTAGGAAGACCTCGGTCTCTGGGCTATAACCGAGCTGCAACACAGCGGCTTTCCACCCACATTTGAAGAAAGTATCTTTCGATGCTTCACATTGTTGGATGTAGGTGGCCTCCCCCTCCTTGTAACCCCGATCTTTAGCGTCCTCCACACTCTTCTCCAACCAGGTGATCTCAACATTCTTCTTTCCCTCGAGCTTGGCCAGCTCACGTAGATATTTGTCTTTAAGCACGGTTGCAGCCTTTTACTTATCTGCTTCAGCCAAACTAACAAGACCAGTCAAGCGGGCCACCTCGGTATGTAGTTCGACCATTTTCTTCTTGGCCTCTTCTAGCTCGGCCGATTTAGCATCGGCCTCTGCCACAGCCTGCCTTATGGTTTTTCGAAGCTCCAACACGCGTTTGTGAGTGACGTGGTTTTTCTGAAGGGCCTGCAAAAAGAGGAACAATTTTGAGCCGAACCAAGCAAACAGATGTAGAAATTAGGGCGAGAGAAGAGAGAACTTACCAACACCATTGATTTTGTTGCCGAACGAATAACCTTCAGCTCGGTGAGATGGTCATGATGCTCCATATCAGCTGGAAGGCATACACTCTTGGCAAGGTTAAAAGCCAATGAATGGTCTTTTTCAGCGACCACTGAGTCAGAGTCAGTGATAGCTCGGTTCTTGTAGGTGACCTTGGGCACCCATTCTGATAGGCTAGCCCGGTCTGATCGCTGAGGTTGTGGGCTCGGTGGTGTGATTTGGGGAGAACAATCTCATCCTCGTCAACAAGGCATGGCTCGGTTGTGGAAGTCCGAGCACGCTTCCTAGGCCGAGATGAGGAAGGCTGGGCGGTTGGAAGCGCTACTACGGCCTCGTTTGTCTGACCAGCTTGTGGTACCTCGGGCTGGTTTGTTTCAGTGATAAGAGCTCTTACTGCTCTCTTTTTGCCATCTCTTGTTTTGTAGTTAGTGGAATAAGGTTGATTTGCCCAGCAAGAAGTCTGTCACCCTAGTCTTTCGCCTGCTGTTGTATCTATCTGTTGGCTCAAAATTAAGCAGCTCGGCCCAGCCTCGGTCAGGATGTCGAAGTGCGGCGCGAAGGGCGTCTAGGTTGGGGTAACTGTACTATGACTTTAAAAAGTCCAAATCTGCATAAGGAAAAAACACAAGGGTTAGTGCGATTCAAAGATTACAAACAGAGTAGGGAATACAAAAAGTGAGCTGAGGTATGTATACCGGCTACTCTTTTATTCTAATTAATTCGGTCGCCCGGGATCTGGGCTTCTTGGTCTTCGAAGTTGCTTGAGACCCAGAAAAAATCGTCATCGTTTACATCTTTATCCGGGGTATTTTTTATTATTTTCTCTCGGTGGCGTCTTATTCTTAAATAATAAACCCATCCATCTTCGTTTTGGCCTAGAGAGTACTGGTGAAATAGCTCGGCTAAACCGAGGTTGAGGCAAAGCCGGCAATTTTGCTCGGCGATGCCATTTATTATTCGGTAAGAATTTGTGGAAAGCTGGGTAGGGCAAAGATTTGTTTGTCTGAGGAATTCACAAAGAAGAGACTGTATAGGGAATCGAAGTCTGGTTTCTACAATGGAAAGGAGGGTAAAGGGAACGAAGCCAGTTTTTCCCCAAGGGGTAGTGGCTAGTTCGGCTAAGCTAAGGTGAACATCATCAGGGATATGGTAGTCCATTCGAAATTCGGCCATAGCCCCTGGAAAGTTTACTAAAAACCTATATTTACCCATCTGGTCTTAAATTATGTATAATTTAACTGAGTATTGGCTCGGTGGTGAGATGATGTTGAGTACCTCGGTTGATCATTCAAGGGAGTGCCTGGCCAACCTAAGTTTGCAAAGTGAAAAAGAAAGGTGTTAAGCACAGATCGTTGGACCGTGCTAAAAGAAATAAAGGCAACATAAATGGAGTCCTAGCTTGGCTGCGTGGGATACTATCCATCCTTAGCTCGGTTGAAGCGATGGACTTTAGCCCGGTTAGGCTATAAGGGGTTCGTATCCCGGTTGAAGCTTAGGGTGCAGCATTCTTAGTTCGGTTTTGACTAAGCCAGAGAGCTGATTTGGCCCCCTTATAGCACGGTCGTTGGTAAAGGCTTCATAGTGCGGTAGTGCGCAAACCTAATACAGCTCGTTAGCCTGGCTAAATGATACAGAAGGTTCTTGAACTGATTGTAACTACAGGCTTGGCTTGTAAGTTTTAGTTCGGTTATACCTAAGCCTTGAGTTGCCCAAACAGGGTTTTAGCTCGGTCACACCACGATTCTAGATTCAAACCTCATAATTTTTTGAATCCAGAGGGTGTGCTCTTAAACATAAACCTATGGTTTGGGCGTTTGGTTTTTGGTGCTCTTTTTTCTTGCTCATAACATGTTTACTCAGAGAATGTTTCATGTTATACATGAGTATATATGTATCTATATTATGCATACTCACAAAAATGAATGGAAAAACAAGAGATTTGAGCCACTCACTAGTTCGAAATGAAGGAATTGAAGGTGACAACAGTACCAGCAGAGAATACGAGCTTTTTCAGACGCGGTATTGAGGAAAAATGCAAGTTCAGAAAGTAGAGAGAAAAGTATGAATAGTGGTGCGTTTGGTTCAAAGAGTAGGATTTTTGCGAAAAGTGCGAGTTTTGGGCGGGACTGTTCAAAATATGCGAGGTACGAAGACGGCTGGACAGCTGTGCTTGACCAGTAGGGGCCTGCCACGTGTCTATGGAATAGCAAACGGTTCAGATGACAGCGTGACTAAAGAGACGTTTTTTGACCGAACCAATCGGTAGCTCGGCGACATTTTATCTCGATTGAAAGGCTAGCAGTTTTAGCACGACTGGAAATAGGTAATCTCAATCATGCTGCGCAGATGGAATTAAAGGGCAATTGAGAGGGAAGTTTTTATGTGCACTAGGGCCTAGCTAGGCCAAGGCGCAATAATGGGCCGTTCTGTGGGCCGTGGTCAAAAGGGCCCAGTAAAAGGACCGTGCGGTTAGCTCGGTCCATTTGTGGTTATGGTTACCATGGTCGGTACGGTGTAATTAGCTCGGTGATACCATTCAAAGCTGAGATTATTTGAGCCTTCCTCCAGACCTTGCTCTTTATTAACTCGGTCCAAGCTTGCTATGGTTAGCTCGGTCTCAACAGGCGAAACTGAGGTACAAATAATGAAGAGAAGAACTGAGCTAGTTGGAGCTTGGTCATTTCTGCCACTTTAGCATGGCTATGTTAGCTCGGTCGTGTTGTCATACTACCGAGGTAAAACTATCTCACTTGGTTTAAGTAGTGAGGGGGGTGTTGAAGGATAAGCATTATCTTTCAGGAGTGTGATTCCTAGGAAGACTCTACATGGAGGAATAAGAGTCCTACTAGGATTATGCCACGTGGAACCTATAAAAGCGCACAACATCACTTATGGAGAGGAAACACAACTTTGATTCTCGAATACACAGAACTTTTGTCTATTTGCCTATTTTGCTGACTTAGGCATCGGAGAGGTATCCGGCACACACCCGCCGGCTAGCTCACGTTTGTGTTTTCAGGGAGTAAAATGACAACGTGTGGAGGAACGCAGACTTCGTCAACAGGATTATACGAAAAGAATTATTTCGTGCTCGTACAAAGACCATCCTAGCCCTGTCTTTGATCAAATCGTTTCTCAGCCTTGTGATTTCCTGGTTTTATGAGTCAATACAAGAAAACAGGATAGGTGAAACACACAAAGGTTGTGTTTGATTGGATGGACTAGATAAAGAGGGATTAAAATCCATCGGACTTAAGTCTTGGGACTGTGAATCCCTCGGACTATTTGGTTGGATTGGATATGTATTATGTGTTTGTTTTTTTATGGGATTAGATGTCTGGAAATGATTATTTTTAGTGAATCCAACGTTTGGTTGGACGGACTGGATAGAATAAATGAACAAAAAACTATTTTACCATTTTTCAATTATTTACTAAGTAATAGTAATATTAAACATATCTTTAATATTTTAATTATTTTTAGCTAGATTAAATAAAAATTTATTTTATTTTATTTTTTACACAATTAAATAAATTTATTTTTTTAAATAAATTTGTTTTTAAAAATAATAATAATTAAACAATGAAATTAAATAAAACATCTATTAAAATTTAAATAATGAAATTAAATAAAATATAAGCAAAATTTTAAAATAAAATATCTATAAATAAATTATTTTTAAAAAATTAAATAAATTAAACATCAATAAAAAGTTAAATAAAATTATTTTATTTTTAAATTGGGACATTTAAATTTTATTGAATTTTACTAAATATAATACATAATTAAATAATAGAGGGTCAAAATGGTCATTTTACTATCTAATCCTAACAGTAAATTGTCCCCCCAAAACTGTCCCACAACCCCCCCTCCCTTTCCGCCGGGATAGTATAATCCCCCATATGGGAGATAAGGAGTCTGACCGGACTAAAAAAAAAACAAACGATGGACTACTCACTCCTTCGGATAAGCAATCCGAATAGTGAATATAGTCCCCCCCTAATCCCCTAATCAAACACACCCAAAAGGAAAGCAACCCTAGTGAGAATTGGACTAGGAATGCTCTCATCCCTATGTTGTTGCACCATTGCTTGGCAAGTCGAAACCAGGAGGTTGAGTTCTTTGGATGCAAACAATGGATTGATGAACATTATGTGGTTAGTTCCACAGTTTTGTTGCTTAGGACTAATGGAAGGACTTGCTGAAGATGGAATTGAAATGTTTTTCTGTTTTCATGTTTCGAAACGAATGGCGGGTTATGGGAAGGTATTCACAGATTTCGTGATTGGAATGGGTAATTTTGTGAGTGCCATCACTATTTATGCATCAAGAAGATGGTTCAGAGACACCTTGAACAATAGTCGTCTTGACAAGTATTACCAGATGTTGGCAATATTGAGTTATGGAAACCTTTGGTACTACTTTTATGTGTCAAGAAGAATGTTGAACAAGGGCAATTGAAAATTGTCATCGGAAACAATGTTTAGGCTTAGGATTATTTTGGATTTAAAATTTTAGAGTTTATAGTTTTGGATTGATACACAAAACAATGTTAGAAGAGTCGCTTAATTCATGACTCCATGTTGAAAATATGTTATAAATAGTATAGTTGTTCCTGTCTCTGACAACTTAAACTTTTAGATAAGTAGTGGTCAACAATTTAATATAATATCAGGGTAGTCAATGAAAGCATTTAGAAAAGTTCATAGTTTTGATACTCCACCTCCATGTCCATCTCTCTTTTATTTATTTATTGTTAAATTATTCAGTGTGAAAGAAAAGAAGAAATATGTAACTCTTCATTCACCAAATGGGCACAATTGTTAGTCTTTCCAAGCAGTTGAGTAGACATTTTTTTAGAATTGCACTTGAATTCAACACATGAATGTGATTACAAATTGGCTGCCGTAATTTAAAAAGGAAAATGCCAGATTAGTAGGAATTTTATGCATAATTTATTATAAGAATGATATATCGGTAATACATTTGTAAATAAAAGTCATGTTAACGAGCCTTTTGTTTAAAATGAAATATTCACATTGAATCATACCGTTTTACATTTATTTATTTATTTTTATTTATTTTTGTGTGTCCATCGGAAAGTAATTAGTAAGGTTCTTGAAAGCAAGATAAGAGGAAACACATAAAGAGATCATATCCAGACGAGTAGCTAATTGGAAATCACAAAACGTCCGGCCCATCCTAAGCCCAAAATTGACCCAAGGACGTTGTGGGCGGACTGAGTACAAAGATGATATGGCCGGCCCAGTCTAACGAACCTGCGGGCTTTTTAATTTTCTAAACAAAACTTGCATGTAGGCCGAGAATTGGTTGGCCTGCCAATTTTCCAAAGTATTGGGCATGGGCTTGAGACTCTCCCTTGAGGTAACACGCTTTAGAGAGAAGAAGATGTTTTTCACTAACGGAAAAAAGAAAAAGAACAACTTTAAAACAAAATAAAATAAAATGAAATAAAATTCATTCGAATAACATCATGACACATTAGTAATGGGAGGGTATACCACCTAAAAAATTAAAGCGAAAATGAATGAAAAATCCTATTAGGAAGATAGGTTCACCAATAAGTCATCTTAACTTTTTAGTACACTAAAAAGTCCTTTTAATTGTTATCATAAAATTTTTATTTTTATTTTTTTAGCAGAGTTTTTATAATAAAAAAAATATCACTGTTTTTAACAATAGTTTAAAAATTGCGGTCGCCGACAACCGGAGCACCGATTCACCTCGTTGTTGGTCACCGTTGCCTGAGATCCATCACCCACGAAAGCTCGATCGGCGGCTCCTCCCTCGCAGCTCCTCACATTGCAAGGCTTTTATCTTCCTCTCTCTAATCGATTGATATATATATATATATATATATACATAATAATCTCTACACGGATTGTTCGATGATGGCCAACAATACGCTCTCTTTCTCTCTCTTCAAATCTTAAAAAAAAAAAATTTTGATTTTTTTGAGAAATGTTGGATTGTTAGATGGTTGCTTTAATCATTTTGGGTTCTTGAGCTACTAATTGATCTCTTTTTTGTTTTTATTATAAATTTTATGGGTACGTTCTAAGTTTTCAATTTTTTCTAGGATTTTAGGTCATTGGAATTTTTGTTTTGGTTCTATGAATGGAGGGAAAAGAAGGGATTAATAGCTCTGGGGTTACAGTAGCTCCAGAGAGCTATGGAATGGCTGTGAGGAGTGAAAATCCCAGCCAATCAAGTGACACTTATCACCTGTGTAAGTTAAAGACTGAAATGAAAGAGAGGAGAAGGACTGAAATGACAGTGATGTATAGTCAGTGTCTGTTGTTTTATATATATTACAAGAGACTGAGCTCTCTCTATTTATAGAGAGGAGAAGGTGACCGAAAGTGTATATTACAATACATTAAACTATTGCTAAAGCTTTCTTGTGTGCTGGTGTGTGCTAGTGGGTGTGTGCTGGTGTGTGCTTTACAGTGTGATCCGAACATGTGATGCTAGTGGGTGTGTGCTGGTGTGTGCTTTACAGTGTGATCCGAACATGTGATGCTAGTGGGTGTGTGCTGGTGTGTGCTTTACAGTGTGATCCGAACATGTGATGCTAGTGGGTGTGTGCTGGTGTGTGCTTTACAGTGTGATCCGAACATGTGATGCTAGTGGGTGTGTGCTGGTGTGTGCTTTACAGTG
Source organism: Camellia sinensis (assembly GCF_004153795.1). Classification (NCBI taxonomy): domain Eukaryota; kingdom Viridiplantae; phylum Streptophyta; class Magnoliopsida; order Ericales; family Theaceae; genus Camellia; species Camellia sinensis. The sequence continues at coordinate 41,890 of NW_021024788.1, read as the reverse complement.
TGTATTGTATTGTATAACATGTGATGCTAGTATAACATGTGTGCTTTATCTACTATTAACAAGATAAAAAAATCGCAGGAGAATTAGCCGAGTCCCGGTACATAGTGGTCTATAACCGTTACACAAGCCGTGACGGACCGATTCTCACCGGTTCGGACCGGTATGAGAAAGAAAAAGCTGAAAAACCTGTGAAATAATTTTTAGAATTTTACCGCCGCGACACCCGAGTCCCGATACGTACCGACCAATACTACTGATACCGATACTCCGCAATTGATACCGTATGTTATCCGATACCGCAATTTATTTATTTATTTATTTTTGGGTAGTTAGAAAAAGGTAATCCGGCCGAAACCCTCTTTGGACATGACCATGGAGAGTTGGACATGAAGAGCCCAGGCCTATAGACAGTTCTACAAACGTGCTAGGTTTGAAGGAGGATCCACATTAAGGCCTCGTTTGGGAACTCTCCCTTTTAGTTAAAAAGTCAAAAAGTTACTAAATTAATCAAAAAGTCAATAACTCATACCAAAAGTCAAAGATTCTATTTTCTCTCTACTTTTTGCACATCTTTTCGTAAAAAGTCAAAAAATTATCTCAAACATACTAGTTTTTTTTAGCTCATATTTTAGCCAAATAACCAAAAAATTACTAAATTAGCTTGTTTTCAAACGAGGCCTAAGGGTGGACATAACTGAAATTGAATGTGTTTGGACTAAACTCTTGTTACATGATAATACTTGAAATCATTTTTCAAGCCGGGCCTAGCCTGGGACCAACTTATGCTTTATTATGAAATCAGTTCAAAAATAAAATATAAAATTTTTAACCCTATAGACGGCCTCTATATTATACTTAAAAAGTATATTTTTTTTCATATTTTAAAATTAAAAAATTATAATTAATTTAATTATTTTGGTGCCTCTTTATTCAAGATTAGTATAACTAATTACTTAAATTAATACAAAAATAAAGTTTAACAATATAAAATATACATAGAAGTATGTATAAATATAAAAATATTTGTTATATAATATAGTTTCTCAAAGCCGTAAATCACGAAATATTATGCGGTGGTGTTGGGACAAATTCATATAGTGCACTAACTTCATATATTTATTGGTTAAAGTTGTAGGACTCAGTACTTTTTATTAAGATTTTAAAAGACAATTTAACAAGTATCAAGTGATAAATCATGTGAAACAATATTTTAAGACCACAAAATAATCACTCGTGGATCACCACTAATCTCATTATATCTCATTATATGAAGCTAACACTATCAGTTATTGAATATTGATTGTCATCTATGCAAACCACATCCTATAATCAGACTTTGTCCTCTCAAACACAAAACTTCTTTGCTTGCAGGGTTTGGGATTACTAACAATGTCAACACCTCCAGTCCTCGCCAAGGCCACAGCCACTTGCAGTCGAATGCATCGGCGAGGGACAGAAGATAACTCTTCTACACAGCACTATCCCTAGTTAATTTCACTAATCCACTTAATTTCACTATCTGCTTTCATGGTTGAGCAATTAACAGAAGTTATCCGGGACAACTTAACCATGCGTTCCTGCCTCTCCCTCTTCTTGGGAACCTACGCAACAATCCTCATCCCAATAGGCGGAATCATTGCGATTTCATTTATAAAGATTTGGTCACTTCGGTTTGGGATACCGGTCATATGCTCTGTGGTGGCGACACTGATATTCTTGAGTGGTTCGGGTTCGTATAATTGTGTTAAGCCACAGGGGAGCTCGCTGACCACTGTGTTTAGAGTGCTTGTGGCTGCAACCTCCAAGATGTTTCACAAGTGGCCAGAGGAGGCTGATCAGCTCTATGAAATGGTGTTGATCTTCATTTGGAGCCTCATACTCGTCGCCTAAGGTATCTCTCAACTTGTTCAAATTACAAGATTCAACCCATTTAATTTTATGTTTTAGTTAATTTATATCAATGGGGTCTTTTTGGAGGATCCAGTTTTTATGATTTTAGGCCAACTTGGCTTCACTACCTTGATTCAAAACATTTATTTTATCATATATATCTGGAGAAATGAGTGATAAGTACGAGGTTAAAAATGATGGTCTATTTTTGTGAAAACAAATATGATGAAATTACATACCAACAATTAGCGAAAATGTTAAATACCATGAAATTGCTGTCCGAATTTTATTCCAAAAATAAGATAGATGGTATAAATTTAAAGTTGGTAATATGAGTCACTCTTAGAATGATTGTGGTCCATAGATACATTTTTTAAAATAATTTTTTTAGTACTTTTTCTGCATTTCTAGTATTGTTGATTTTTAATTTGAGCTCAATTGGTCCAATTAATTTCAAATAGTGTATTAAAATCATGAACAAAATGATAATAAAATACAACTATAATCCACAAAACATGGGTTCATTGTCACTTTGGTTCATGTCATTTTATCCATCCATATACTGTTTTTGAAACACAGGCATCTAGACAAGGCTGCAATTATATTACCAACAAAGCCTCTAGAAGAACAACTAACAAACAGATGAAACTCCACAGAGTCACATAAGTAGAAGAAAGCAATCTCACCATACGAATGATCCCTTTATGCATCACTTTCATTTTCTGCGGCGTCGTATTTTCCATCATCAACACATACTTCGTGGCGCAAGCAAACCACATGAACCACAAGCTCGACCACACCTCAATTCCCATTCTAATCCTCCTCTGGAAAACTAGAATTCACCAACCTCTATTGCAAACTCGCCATCAAGCTAGGCGTGTCATGTTGGGGATCGGGGATCCCGTCCAAGACCTTCCATAAATTATACCAAGTAGAAAAATACACCCACACCCAAGGAGACACTAAATTTAATGTAGTTTGGCCTCAATGCCTACTTCCACGGGAGAGTAGCCGACTATCACTATAACAATGGAGATATTACAGAAAGATTACAATAGAGGAGGAGCTCACACCATCCTCACACACTCACTCACCCGTTTCCCTCTCACACACAGAGAGAGACGGTCTCTCTGCCTCACATCTTCCTTCTCTTTTGGTTTGCTCTCTCTCTTCTCCCTCTGCTCTCTCTTCCTTTATTTATACACTGAGAATGGTGGAGAGCTGGCTGGCCTTGCACATGGCCAGCCGTTTTGCTGCGTTGGCTTCACAGAGAACATGGAGAAGAGATCACCCTCACAATGGGGTGATAGATATCCAACATGTCACAGGAACGACACTACGCTCCTCTCACAGTCATCGTTGTGTCTATAGTTTTCTCAATTCTGAGTTGTATTACTGCTGCCAAAGTTGAGACAAGAAGGCTAAATATGGTGAGGACACACAGTTTAATTGACAAGCCAGAGGAGACAATTTCAATGAGCGTATTCTGGTTGCTTCCACAATTCGTACTCATTGGTGCCCTTGATGGGATTCTTGAAAATAGCGTTAGATGTTGTTCAATCAAGTACTGTTAGAATTTCAAGTATATTTCCAAAAACAAAAAAACAAAAAAACAATTTGGGGCAAGACAGTGATTATATGCCTTTGTCGATCAGTTTTCTGTATTGTTAATGTGGTCAATTTTCAACAAGTTGGGCCTACGATGAGAGCCTGCGAGGTCTATTTTGGTCACGTTGTCACGATGGGATTGGGAAGTTTAGGGAGTGTTCTCTTGGTGTATTTATTAGGACAGGTGAGTGAAAGAGGAGGAAAACAGAATTGGTTTCAGGACACATTGAACTGTAGTCGACTCGACAAGTATTATTGGACTCTGGCTTGGTTGCTTGTTCTGAATCTTGGTTTGTACATTGTGGTGGCACTTTTTTACGGTTTTAGGACATCAGAATTGGAAGATGAAGACGCTACAAATTACGATTCAATTATTGGGCTTTTTTAGGATAATACTTTATCAATGTTGTTGCTATTTAAGTGGCAAGGTATTCTCGGTATTCACTGTTTTTTAGGGGGTGAGCATGGTCCGGATTGAGATAAAATCAAGACCAATCTGTTATTTACGGTTCT
>NW_021024788.1:0-13499 GCF_004153795.1 Camellia sinensis | reverse complement strand
TAATAAGTTTTTTTTTTTTTTTTTTTTTTGGGGGGGGGGTCCAAAAACCATATGAATGGACAAAATTTATTAGTGGGCCTCACTTATCAAAACTCCTAATTGTTCAGTTATTTTTTGTATTTAATTTTATGTTTTTAGATGTTATTATTATTATTATTATTATTATTTTACCACTATCATGATATTTTGCCACAAAATTTTTTGAAAAAATACTGTAGACACATTGTTGTGCAGCAATAGTAATAATAATAATACAATGATGATGATCATAAATTTTTTTTATTATAACTTGTTCATCACATGATGAGTCATTCTTGCATTAGTGACAAATATGAGTAGTACGACCTATTAAATAAGTGGTAATACATTAAATGATTAATAACTTTTGATACATAAATATAGTAAACATTAGTAAAAAAATTTTTAAAAAAAATATTCCAAATGCTGTGCTGATAAGTTTGATCTCTTTAGGATAAGGCACAAGAGGACCACAATATAGAAGATAAACAAGAAGAATTAAAAAAAAAAGGAGTTTGGATTATTGCAAAGTCCCATATTAACATCCAGGGCTCCACAAAAAAGAATATTTGCATACCATGTCCAACAAGTTATTATTACTGTATATTCTTCATATTGCCACAGCATGTTATTTTCAAGATTTCTCATCAATTCTCATGAGAACTAACTGCATGGAATGTTTACCGAGCCTTGCTTTTTCAAAATTATTTTTCTCTTTCCATTTTGTGGAGGGTAGATGAAGATATGAGTATGAATGACCCTTTCAAGATAAGGCTAAAGGAGCTTTCACATCTTCACCAGGTATGCGCCTGATTATTTGTCTTCTTTCATTTTGTTTTATTTTGCATTTGGTATAATATTACTGAGTTAATACATTGTCACGCCCAAAATTTTATTATCCGGATACATTATCAAAACATTTAATTTAACTCTAATTACATAGTATAAATAGGAATAATCATTACACTTGAGTAACTGTGAAATATTTTCTCTCGAATAAATACAACAGTAGTACATGCCTGTAGCGCTCTCAAAATAAACCAAAAAACAGACATCCATGATACAAGAAAGAGATATCACATTTCATAAATCAGAGTATTCTTACAGAATGTATTACATGTTGACAACAAAAGTAAAAGCCCTACGGGCTTACAACTTTCCAAGTCAACACTTGGTTACAAAAAGGAGAGTATTAACTCTACACAAAATAAGTCTTTGGCTTGATATACATGTAATACAAAAAGTAATCAAAAAGGTCTCTCAGCCACTAAGCCTCCCAAGCTACGTCCTTGGAGGTAGCATGTCAATGATGTCCCAAATAGGGTGAGCCAACGCCCAGTAGAGATATGCTAAACATAATATGAGCAATAACTAAAACATTAGCATTTGATAAATGTTTAACTCATATAAACCAATGTATATCACATTCCAGTTTCATGACAAAATGTCCATGTTCATTTTATTTTCCTTTACTTAACTAATTTTCAATTCATACACATGGCTCAGAACCTGGCCAAATAACTTAATGAGATTATAACTCATATCAACAATATTTCCATTTATCAACAATTCAAATGAGATAACACTCATATTAGACACTTCCATACTTCACAATAGATATACAGATTTGCTGTATCATTAACATATTAAAACACTTCCATACTTCATAATAGATACGTAGATTTGCTGTATCAATGGAGTTCATCCCCTATCTCCTCCCAAACAATATCCGGTTTAGGAGTCCATTCCCTATCTCCTCCCAAACCGTGGAGTACATCCCCTATCTCCTCTCTCACAATACAATGTATATAAACAATTATCATATGCACAATTAGTCAATACACATATTCGATGTATTATTCCAACCATCATACTCAATGACATATTCAACGTGATTAGTTTCAATTTGCCTAATCATCATGCATTGTCTACAACAATCAAGACTATCCTCCACCGATAGCCCAAATTAATTATTTCTAAACAGATAATAAATGCATCAACAAATAATTTATCGACAATTTCAAAAGTGAGCGATTAATAAATCCAACTCCACCATTAAATCTCATAATAAGCCAATTTCATTATTTTCAACTCAATTTCATATCTCCATAACTTTTCCCAAATTAATTATATAAATTAATTTACAACAAAATTAGGGCTTTCCTCCCTCTTTATTCAACATTGACCCAAGGTCCAAATATTAACAACTAGCATCATTAATCTCATTTCAAGACCCGAAATACACATTTATGGGTTAAAATAACAAAACCCCTCTTTCTCAATATTCCAAATCTTAAACCCTAGCATCCAAATTGAACCATTTATACAAAATGCTCAAAATCTATGTCAAAACTCATAAAGATGAGTAGTTATCCCTACCTCAAATTCGGAGCTCAAAGGAAGAGGTGAAGAAAATCGAAAGTGTTTCCAATTCTAAGATTTTCGGATTGATAGGTAGCCACTACAAGAAAAAACACTTTTGGCGACCACCTATTTTTTTTGGTCGCAAATAGTCCACTTTCTGCGACTAAAATTTAACTTTTGGCGACCACAATTTTTTGGTCGCGGAAAATCACCTTTTGGCGACCAAAAAAAAAAGTTGGTTGCGGAAAGTATACTATTGGCGACCAAAGGCTTTTTTGGTCGCGGAAGATCACCTTTTGGCGACCAAAAAAAAAAGTTGGTCGCGGAAAGTATGCTATTGGCGACCAAAGGCTTTTTTGGTCGCAGAAAACTATCTGTGACGAGGCTTTAGCGACCAACTCGTGACCAACATATTTTGGTCGCGAAAAGGTTTTAGCGACCAAATATGGTACTTTTCGCGACCAAAATGTTGGTCACAGAAAGTGTTTTCTCTTGTAGTGAGCCCAAGCCAAGCTCTACACTTTTTGCAAAGGGACAAGGCTAGAAACACACTAGAACTAGATCAAACCTTAGAGAGAAGGTGAAATGTAGTGAGAGAAGCTCTCAAAATAGGTTTTTGAAAAGTAAGAGAGAGAGTGAGAGTTGAAAAAGTGATCTAAAATGACCCAGCTGCCAACTGATATACGTATGACCTGCTCGAGCGGAGAATAGGACGCTCGAGCGTCAAACACAAAAACTGGACCCGCTCGAGCGCAAGGATACCGGCTCGAGCGCCAAGACACAACTGCAAAACTCCACCTGCTCGAGCGCAAAGGAACACCCGCTTGAGCATAGATTACACTCTTCCAGTACTTTTACAGACATTGAACACCCGTTCGAGCGCAAGGATACCCGCTCGAGCGTAAAGAAATCCGCTCGAGCGTGAAAAACACATCTGCAGTATTTTTGTAGACAGACAAACTACTGAAGGTATGCAAACTCCGCTCGAGCACAAGAAGACCCGCTCGAGCGGACCACTAAAAACCTGGGCAACAAGAGTTGGGACAAAAGCTCAACCAACCTGTTTGAAACACGCCCAAGACAAGTCTAAACTCAAATACAAAGAGTTAAAGGACGAAAATGAAATACAGTCAACAACAACTATCAACAGAACCGAGTCCGGAATATAGTAAACATGAGAGGGAAAACCGGGATCGCTATAATGCCCAAAACTTAGATCGAAATATTCAGTTTAATTAATTACAGGAGTAAGGAGTCTCAATTAAGGACTAAAGTCTGATCTTAAACTGATATCATGTTAAGTTATCAATTATGCCAAAAGCTTAGGTTGTTAAGAAATGGGCCTAACAATGTATATTAAGCTATTTAACAAATAAGAGTTTCTAAATAGAAATGAAAATGCCTAAGCCTACCAAATCCTTATTTAAATTGTTGACAGAATTTTCATCTACTGTTGGAAGTACTAATACACTTTTGATGCTATTGACTCGACTCTAAGTTGACTTGATTCTATTCAGCATCCTGCTGTTGTTGTTTGTTCTTTGTCCTTCAGTACCTAGTTTTTCTTTGTTATCAAGACTAAAATTTCCCTTTGCGAAAGACCTTTCATTTCCCATCTTCCCAAACAGGGCAACTAAAGAAGAAAAGACAGAAACAGTTCTTGAGAGAGTTCTTGCAAGATCTGCAGCACTCTTTGACTCAGGACTAGCTGAACTTGCTTGAGGGCAAACTGAAGGTGGCACAAGAACAACAGAAAGCGGTGAGCTCCGATTCGAGTTTCATGATCTAGATGAACCATAGCTGGGAGTAACTAATGAAATAAAGCCTCAGGAAATGCCTGAGGGGAAAAAGATAAACTCGGATGCAAGGTTGGATAAAGGATTGAAATAACAAGAGAAAGCAATATAATCATTAAAAAAAAATTAACTTCCTTGCCTAGTTTTTATATGAAAAATTTGGTATGGAGGCTACGATTTGAGCAGTACGAAAAATGGCAGCAATAGTAGTTCTGGCTATAACTGTAATATTTGAGATGTTCTCCATCATCATAGCCATGGTGTCAAGAATTGGGCTTGCTTCTCCAACCTGTTTGTCAATGGCAATTCAATATCAAATCCCTCAAAATACAGTTACAAAATTCTTTTAAAAGTTTAGGACATTTAGAACAAGTGAAATATTTAAAAATTCAAATACAAATTAGAAACCAAAATGTAACATCCCAAGTATTTCCAGCTTGAGATCCAAAGAACTACAAGTCCATAACATTGCAGGTGTATTAAGGAATATTAAGAGATAAATGATACCTTCAGTGATAACTCCACAAGGCACTCATCAACTACTTCTCAAAATTTTCTGTTCCAATTGATTATCTCAGCTCCTAAATTTCCATCATCAAGTGAGTAATGAATGCTTTTCCGTAGGTGCCTCATAACATCTATTGTTTGTTTGAACTAATTTTTCTTTTTTTTTTTTGGTGTGTGGGTAAAAGGATAAATCATTTATTTTCTTAGAGTAGACACCCCATTTTTAACCGACCTTAAGACTCAGACGTCATCGATTGAGCGCTTGGTGATGACACATGTTGTGCTCGTTCTGAGGTCACGGAGTCTCGGCTGAGAGCCTTGCCTCCGGACTTCGGGACTCTTCTGTGCTTTGCCTCGGTTTGCGAATCAGGTTCTGTTTTCTCTTCCCGAAGGGAGGGAGAGGTCTCGTAGACCATCTCTCAGTGGCCGTAGGCTACGTTTCGTGGTCGTAGGTCATTTTTCCCGTTTGGAGATCAATTTCTGGTTTTCGGAGTCGTCGGCCGTGTGCCTCGGTTCGGGACCGCTTAACTACCTCCGTTTGCTCCGGTTTTTGGCACACACCTTGTTTCCTCTCCTTAGAGGGACACTGTGGCTCGGGACACCACCTTTGTGGTCGCACGCCACTTTCGATGCTTAATAGTCAGTTTTCGGGGTCCCCGGCTGCGCGTTTTGGCCCCCGAACCTTCGTTTCGCATCGGTGTGGGTTCATTTTTGGCATGGACCCTAGTTTCATTGTTAGGAAGGTGGTAGTAGGGTGGGAGACCACCTTTTCTTCTTGGAGACCACCTTTCCTGGTCGGCCGGTTTTTCTTGACAGGTAAGTGGTCTCCCTCACTTTTGAGCCACAATTTCTAGTCTCCCATTCCACCACTGAGTTGCATTCACCTGGGAGACCACCAATCCTGGTAGGCCGACCACCTTTTGAGATTGACCCTTTTGAACCTGGTCGGCCGACTAGGGGGAGTGGTCGGCCGACCACATGAACTGGTCGGCCAGCTCTCTCCTTTTTTGTCTCACTGAGTACAATCCAGCTGTGCCAGCTGGGAGGCATTTGCTCCATCCTCCGAGGTTTGACCCTCTTGTTTTGGCTTCTTAAAGAAACTTGGTCCTTTACACTTAGCTTCTAAGAGAAGCTTGACCTTTTGTTTAGCTTCTTGAGGAAGCTTGACCCCTTCGGTCTAGCTTCCTCAAGAAGCTTGACCCTTTTGGTTTAGCTTCCTCAAGAAGCTTGACCCTTTTGGTTTAGCTTCCTTTAGAAGCTTAGCCTCTCTGCTCCAAGCTTCTTAGAGAAGCTATGGACCTCCTCTTCTATAAGAGGGAGCCTCTCCCTCTTGAGCCAAGGTTGAGATTTTTGTATCTAAAGCTTATACACCTCTCTCCCTATATCTCTACACTTGAGCTCCAAAACTCCATAGTTCTTGCACCATTGCCCTACACCTCCAAGCACAACACCTCCACCATCACTCTAAGCACCTTGGAGCTGTTTTTCAGAGGTTGAAAGCTTGCTACATTGGTCCAGAAGCTGCTGGCCTTCTTCTCTACAAGGATAAGTCTCTATTTCCCTCTTTGTAGCTTTATTTTGCTTCATAGTTTAGCTCTATTTTCAAGCATATTTAGGCTTTGTCATAAACTGAAAAAAGTCTTTTTTTGAGCTTCTAAACATGTTTGTTTAAGGCCATTTTTCTATTGGGGGTCATCTACCCCCTTGCATGCTTCATTTCCTCTTGTTTTGAGCTATGCATTAGAGCATTTGTGTTGGCCTTGGTTTGGCCTTTTAGCCACTGAAATCCAGCAGATTTTCAGTAGCTAACATGTGTTTTTGAGCCTTAAAATCAGAGAGGGGTGACCCTCTCACCCCATGTTTTGTTTACTAGCTTTGTTGGCCTTACAAAGGAGCCCCTATTTGCATGTTTCAAAGCCATGTTTCATGCCACTTTTTGTGAGTTTTGTGACCTGCATAGGCTTTGTCTAGAGCCCTTTTTGCCATGTTGAATGTCTATTATGTATGTGTAGAGTAATCCTCTTCAAGGCCTTCCAAAGGGGCCTTTACTTGCATGCTTCCTAGACTCATTTCAAGCCATTTTTAGTGAGTTTTAGGGCCCTCATAACCTCTGTCTAGAGGTAGTTTTTCCATTTTGTGTGTCCATCATATATGTGTAGAACAACCCTCTCATTGGCCTTTCAAAGGAACACTTCATTCTAACATGTGTTGACTGAGTTTCAGTGGGTTTTTGGTCATATTTTGGCATGCCATGTTTCTTTTTTTGGCTGGTTTGGTGGCCCCTCATGTGCTTCATATGCATGTAGTGTAAACCATGCTTACTAGCCTATGTTGCATGTTGTTTTGGCCCTTCATGTTAGCACTTTTTGGCCATGCCTTAAACTGATTTTGTGCATATTTTGGACTGCCTCAGCTTTTTTTTTGGGTCTCATGGTCGAATGATGCTTATTTTGCATGCTTGTAGTTCAATATCCATGCTTAGCTTTGAGTTTCGAGGTCTATTACATGCATGTGCTGAGGTGTTTTCATGTTTTGAGGCCATTTCACATCACATTTCAGAGCTCACATGCATGCCATATTGTCATGTTTTCCACTCTTTAAATGCGTTTGAGAGTTGTGCATAAATGTCTCGTTTTCGGACCATTGAATGAGCTTCATTTCCATGCACTTTGAGCCATCATTTTAGGCCATTTTCCCACTGTCTTGGACCTGCCTAGGGTCTGTTTGGGGGTGGTTTTTCCATTTGTGCATTGCTTTGTGTACCTCCAGTGTAACGCACTTCACTAGTTTCGGTATCCGGGCCATCTAGCTTGCATTGTGTGAGTTGTTTGCATGTTTCGGGACCATCTTATATGCTATTTCGGAGCTAGAATTTGTGTCATTATATGCCATATGTCATCCCTTTCCATGCTTTGTTAGAGTTACATGTTGTACCTTAGGGTCGATCCTTTGCATCCGTGCATGTTTGCATGTATTTCGGTTGTCTCATTTTCATCTTATGGCCACTGATGTGAGTGTGGCTGAGGTCCACTCATATTGGTGTATGTCCATCTTGCATTTGTATATGCCATTTAGTTCATGTGTGCATGATAGTCTTCGTAAGTGCATTGTGTATGCCATTTTAGCCCATAGCTAGGTTGTATGTTAGTCGCATTGTGTATGCCATCTCATTGCTTTGTGTTTGGAGTAGGGTTTAGTTCGAACACGGGAAACGAGGGACATTTCGTACTCTAAGTAACGAAACGTGCCTCGATTCTCGGTCGCCGACACTCTTGACTGTCCATGATAGAGTTATTGGCTTTACTTGCTTATATGTGCATTCATTTCACATCGAGTCATGCAAACTGAAAATTGATGTCTCATATTAAAGTTGATTATATTCTCAACACATGGAAACTTTCAAAAGCATACTGTTAACACAAGCACATATATTCCACCACCTGAAAATTTAATTTTGGACTTTTAGCCTGAGCGTCCTCTGAAAAAGCATAACTTTGAAAAAGCATAACTGAAAAGAAAAAAAAAAATTTAAAAAAATGTAGCTCTTTGGAAAAAGCATAACTAAAAAAAAAATTTAAATGTAGTAGTGCAGCTAAACCACCCCCAACCCAACCCAACCCAATAAATAGGTTATCGTTTGTGTCCCAACTACCTAACAAAGACAAATTACTATGCGTTTATCTGTAAAAATTTTCATTGCATCACTAGTTGGACTAAATAGACAATGCACATATAGTGTTTTGGGAGTGTGAATCTTTTGGCTATCTCAATTGAAATTAAAAAAAGCACAAAAGATTAAATAGGCTAATTAAGTCAATAAAACAAAATATCATATTTAAACCATAATCATTTTAATTTTTCTCTAAGAAAAGTCAAAAAAATAAAAATAAAAAATCAATTTTTAACTTACTTCTCAAAATAGACTTCTGTCCAATCAATTCTAAATTCCAGTTTTGGATATAAAAATGAGTCTTTGAATTGACAATTTTCTCATGCTATATATTTAAGAAGACTATTGAGTCTCATCAGGGGATGTAATACAGAATTAACCGATTGAAAAAGATTAAGATTAGTTGATTAAAAGACCTCAATACCCTCAAATTATGATCATTACACCATGTTATCCATAAGTCTCTTTGTTACAATTTCTAGCAAGTTCAACTACTTTCTAATAATCAACTTCTTTTAAAAATTATTCAAGTTTATTTCTGTCTCATAAACTAATTATTTTGACACAAATTTTTTAAATTATTATTATTATTATATATATATATATATAAATGTGCGCATCACATAGTAAATCTAGGCTAATAACCGGAATAAGAACGCATAATGTTTTCAAAACTCGATATCATGGTTAGTAGAGGCCGATCTTTGATCGGGCGAGCGGGGGTGCTCACGAAGTGACCTTCCCCAATCGTACCCAAGTTCCCGAGCCGAGGCAACTTTGGTGATGACGGACACGTGGCCTTCGGCATGAGTCAGGGTTTCCTAAATTCTCCCAAAATAAAATATTTAGGTGGCGACTCTGTATCTGGGAAAGCAGTCCATGTTTGGCACTTCTTTCTAAAAATTTGTTTTCCAAAACGATTTTCCAGATTTGGACTCTTTGATGATTCATCGGTCTTGCATTGCACTTTGCGAGATTAGATACAGTACTGTGACTTTTGAGTCCGAACTGTAGTGAGCCTATCTGAACAAAACGGGATTTCCCTCCCGGGACGTTCGGGGACGTCTACACTTAGTACATAGCACACCTCAACCATTTGGTAATGCAAGCTTTAAAATCTTATTGTGAACTAAGAATTGCATGGTCTAGAAAGAAGGGTTCTTCTTTTGAAATCGGATTCATGACAACACAGCTCCCCCACCGGTCCTTTCAAATACAAGGTCTGACATGAATTTCCCAAAATATGCTTAAGAAATTAAAGGAAAAGAAAAAAAGAAAATTAAGTTTATGTTTTTACGTTTGTTTAATTTTCCTTCCCAAGACTGAAATTCAGCTCAAGGGTATGCTTAATCCAAATTGGAATCTCTCGAAATAAGCTTAATCCACTCACATTTCTCCCTCTCCCTCTGTTTTGTTTTGTTGCTAAGAAATGCCGAAAAGAAATTCGGTTTCATGTTTTATGTTTGTTTAAAGTTGCCCCAAATTTGAATTTTGTGCTTCATGTGGATCCGATCATATATCTTGATTTTGCCTCCATTATTTTGTTGCCTTTTTGTTTGGGGCTATGTTTTTGGTTTTGGATGGAGATTCTCTTCCTTTGCTAATCCCAACCAATTGCATGGTGCTATTGGATAGCCACCACAGAATCCATCTCAAATCACTTCAATAATTTATTTTCTATTATTTGAACGGATGACTTCCACAACAAATTTAATTAATCGGATACTTATAATTGCGAAATGCTAAAAATTCATACTTATTATAAATTTACACATAAAAATGTGATAAGAGAGTTAAGTCGATGTGTAATAAATTAAAAATTGATCCTAATCATACCACAGGTCAAATTGTGAATCTTTTTTTTAAGTCTCAAACATATTTCCTTATAATTACATAAAAACATCTCGAATAATGTTACGTATCATGAAATATTTCATGAAGATTTTTCATCATTTGATTAGTGTGTGGTATTTTATTGTGTGTGTAATTAGAGGGTGGAGAATCTTCATGAAATTTTTCATTATATATCTTTCTTGATATCTAATATTGCTTTTATTATATTATGGATATTATCTAGTATGAGTAACTACATTGTTTTATGGATACTTCTACTCAAGAATATGACCTATTAAATGATGTAATTAGTATCATATAATTATATTAAATGGTACCAAATGTGATCACTCTAAATTGTAAAAAAAGAATACTTTTTTTTTCCCTTGAAAAATACAATAAATATCAAGGATTGAAGACAAATGAGATTTTAGGGGTAACACTAGGGAAACATATTTTGGTAATGTATTGAAGAATTAAAATGTAAATAATTGCACTTCTTATTCCCTGCTTTCCTTTCCTTTTCTTTTATGAATTTTGTTAATGAATTGCTTAGAACATTTGATTAGAAATTTAAAATGTTTATACATGATGCATAAAAATGCGTGTAATATGTAATATACAATTAGTTTAAACATTATTAATCAATATTTTAAGGTACTCGTTAATCAAATTTTTATTTTATTAATAGCAATGTTACATTCACACAATTTGTTTCTCCAATAATTCCTTAATAAGGTGATAAGACATAACGCATCTAAGTAGAGTTTTGAAGAAATATTTAAATGTACGTCAACTTTTCAAATTTTACTTGTCACGTCATTCGAGAATTTAAAAGAAGAAATTGTGTGTATGAATTATTTTTCTATTTTATTACAATAATAAAGTACGCGAAAAGAAATCAAAGGATAGAAATTTTTCCCATTTGGTAAACTTTATTAGCCCACCACCGACTTAGCTTTGTGATTTGAATTGTTCACCCTTTAAGTTGATAACTATGGGCCATTCCAAAAAACAAAGAAAGAAAACAGAAAAGTGAAAAAAATATAGCTTCTTCTTCTTCATTTTTTTTCCCTCTACAATTTCTTCTCAAATCTTTAATCCAAAGACATTCTGAAGGGTCAAGAAATTAACATGCTTATGAAGGCTTTCAGTTTAATTTAAGTAATGATTATAATAGAATTTTGTGGTACTTGTTTTTTATACAAAAATAATGTGATTTTTTATGTTCTTTTATTTCAAAGTGAAGTATCAAATTATCTTTAATTCATAATTTTAAAAATTATTGTCAATATAAATCACAACGATGTGAAATGGATAGCTTCATTTACAAGGCTCTGTATTCATGGATGCCCAAGAAAATGGGATTTAACCTTGACTGATCTGGCGGTGGCCATTTTAAAAATCACGGAGCAACCACATTTTATCGTAGTTCTCTAATAATGGATAGCACCAAAGCTAGTAAATCTATATAATAGAGTAAGACTTAATTGGAATTAAGAATTTTGGAAGATATTTTTAGGGTAAAATTTAAATGAAATATAAAAGGCTGACAAAAAAATGATTCATATAAAATGGCAATGGAGGGTGATTATGTTATGGAAGGGCTACATTCAGAATAAATCCTCAGCCATTCATTATTTTTCTTCTATTCTATTATGTATTTCTTAGCATATTGGAACATATTAGTTCAAACAAACTTCTGATTCAAGGATCTCAACTTAGTAAATCCATTGCAAAAAGTGTCTGTTTTTACCCAAGAAAAAAACATACGGCATTATATCTAATAAATGATATTACAATTGGCCAATTTCTCTTACAAATCACATCAATATGAAACTTTGAAAGGTAGGAGACAGTGCTAACTATGTAGAATTCTTTCATGATCTAAACATAATTATGAATTTACATAAATTGTATTTTCCCCCAACTAATTTTAGACATTTGGCTTTGTTAATAAATAAATGAAATTCATAATTTAACAATCAACCACACATGATTTTGGGGTTTGATTTATTAGCATTTTTAAATTTTTTAATAAGGTTATAGAGTTATGTGTTTTTTAGTAGTATATATGAGAAGTCAACACTTAAAGAGTGGGTCAACAAATATATAAATATATATATTGATTTGTTGAAATGTGCATATCAATTTTGAATGGGGTCCATTTTATACTTTTTTTGGGTAAAAGGGTTCTACATTAATTTAGACAATCAACATTTTGATATATTAGGGTTTAAGTGTTATTTTCATATAGATGCTTGACTTAAGTTTATTTGAGAACTGATATTTTTAGTAAACATTTTGATTTTTTTATGAAAGATGTGTAAAAAAAAGTAGAAAATAAATTTTGAAAAGTATATAGTGATTTTTTTAGCTAAAAACCTTACTTCCAACATGGCATTAGTTTTTTGGATGCTTCGTATATTTTTTTTTTTTTTTTTTTTTTTTTTTTTTTTTTATATTTGCAACTTTATGGAACAATTTTTATCTAAAACAAGTAACTTGGAAACGATGCCATATTATATATGATTATTTTTTTTGGGCAAAACTAGATTAAATCCTCATCCGTGTTAAAGAACTTAAAAGATGGTAAGACAAATGGTTGATTTTTCAAGGAAAAAGGAAATGGAAATTAATAAGCAAAAATTTTTAGCATTGAAATAAACGCCACTAGTTATTATTAAGATGGTATATAAACATCTATATTTCTAATCCCAAAAATAAGTTAAAAATTTTGAAAAACCCGAGAATGAATTGGCATATGTAAGCAGGACGAATAATAAATTCATAAAGGATGCCAAAAGGTTAAAATTTTAGTTTAGACAGTAAAAGAGAGATTTAGAAAAATAATACATGAGAACAATATGAAACATGATGAACCATATATATATATAGATATTGGATATATAATATAAACGATATTCATTCAATTTGAAAGTCAGGTAATCAATATGCGCATAACTATGTACAATATAGTATTTTTCATCATGAAGAAATCCTATAATCGTAATATATACATATATAATATGACTGTACTAAGCAACTTAGTAATATAACTAACCCTACACCCTAAGCTAGACCGTACAACGTATTCAGACTAACGGAAGAGGAAACATAGATGAAGCCATAGAATCATAATAAGATATATCAGTGACATCTTGAAATACCAAACTTGTGATCCGGCTGGCCGGGCCAAAGTCAGAAGAGGGCAGCTCCAGTGCCAATTCTTCTTGTAATAAGTTGTCTCAACCTCAGTCAATGGTAGTAAACCGAATTTACATGGTAATCATATAGTATGGCATGATGAC
>NW_021024787.1:1212735-1249972 GCF_004153795.1 Camellia sinensis | reverse complement strand
AAGAAGATAGAAGACTGTATTCGCACAACATTATTAATGACTAAAGTGGGTTTGATGTGAGTAAAGCTTGACTGATATTAGATATGTATTAGTTTTTATTTACTATTTAATATTTTTCCTATTTTTTGGGTTTCTGTTTGTTTTCTTTTTGAGTCGGTTTTGTGTGTGTCTTTTTTCGTTTTCTGATCCTGGCGTTTGTTTATAATAAATATAAAATAAAAAAAATTCCAAAAGGATTTTCTTTAGTATGGTTTTGTCAGCTTTTGATTATATTTTTTGTAGAAGTTCTTGGTTTGCATTATTGGATTATTGATGTTAGTAATATCTATTAAGATGTTAATATGTGTGCTTTTCTATGTTATTACTACTTTTGATGTATAATGTTCTCAAAATTCCTGTTTTTTTTACAAAAAAAACAAACTTTTCTCTTTGGGGGAAAAAAAAAATTAGCCAAATGTCAGATATCTATCCGCATAAGTGATCAAATTTCTTATGTGACTTTTAGTATTTGTGTCTTTTGGTTTTTTCTAGAGAATTAACCTCATTATCTACACATCATAGGTCATGTGAGTCTCCTTAACCACCTTCTATCTTTTTGCTCTCCAACAGAGCTTTCTCTCAATTTTGTCATAGACAAGGCAATGCGAAAAATAGGTTAGCCTTAGAAGTCACTAACTAGGCTATCCTTATTTATCTATGCTTCTCTAGTTCGGTTTCCATACTCTTGAGCGTGAAAGCCCCATGAGTGCACAAAAGAAAAAAAGAAATCAAAAAAAAAAAAAACAATATAAAAAATAAAATAACGGGATTCATTGATTAAGGGGGAGCCTCCGCATTTAACTCAACATAATACCTCTTGATCCTATGGTTTGACTTTCCTAAGTTTGTATTTAGAGTCTTTTGTCGGAGGTCAGCCATCAGATCACTAAACTAGGATTTGAATATGGTGTTTTCAATGCCAAGAGCCACACACACACATTTAATCATGAGATTCTACGCTTTTTACATGTACATCAATTTTTTCATGAGGAATCTTCTAGAGGTTGTATACATTGTGTTTCTTCTTGGATATTCCTTTGTGTGGTTTTAAAGGTTAAAATATGAATTCCTTACTTGCTCCACATATTAATTTTTGTTTTTTTTCTTTTTTGTTCATTATTTTCCGTGTTTGTGGTTGCTTTAGTGAGAGGGAAGTTTGCGTTAATCATTGTCAAGGGTTTTTTAGTTATGAACTTACATTGATTGGTTTGGTAAGGGGATTGGCATTAGTTGGTTTTCAATATTACTATGCCTGCTTATTTATTTCTTATTCTGCTCGCATGCATGTTTATTTTGTTACGTCTCGCATGCTATATTTTTACAATCATCATTCCCTTGTTTGTGTGGTTTATGCTTTTGTTTTAGTTTGATTGTTGAGCTTCTTTGACAATTTATGACCAAAAGGGAGAGAATTTTTGAAGGGAAATTTGAGTGTTTGATGTTTCTTAAATTTTCATCTATTCACACTACATATTTCTTAAGATCTCTAATTTCATCTATTTCATATTTTATCCATGGCTTCAAAATCTTGTCAATAAGTTATGCTTTTCATATACCTTGTGGCACTAAGTGCTTGTTTTGCAAATCAATGGCCTTGAGAAAGAAAGTTTGTTTTGTTGGCTGAATGATTATGGGTAATTAGTGATTTTATTTGTTAGGTGTGTTTTGCATGAATATTGCCAAAAGGGGGAGATTGTTAGCGTTTTTGTAATTGCGGCAATCCCGTTTGATAAAACTCCTTCGTTGTAATTTTGTTTACTCTTTGGTTTAGTGGGAAACTCATGAGTGTTTAGATTGCGAATCCACTAGAAATTGTGCTTTAAGAGAGTTTTGTGATCTTAATACTTTCAATGCTTGCCCCTTCACTGACTATGTACGAGAATTGAGCTGCTCCGGTCAGCTTCACAGGGGTCTCACCGGGGCAGCGCCAGGCGAAGTCCAAGAGCAGTGCCTTGAAGCAAAAAGCAAAAATGCAGTCGATAGATATTTGACTGCTCGAGAGCAGTATTTGTGCGCTTAAGCAAAGAAAAGATCATCCAATACTTTTGCAGAGCGTCTGAACTTCTGATAAGAAAGTTTTATCCACTTAGCGATTAGCCCATATGTTTCGCACCGCTTTAGTCACAACCGGCTCAGCGGTGAAATGGTGCGCTTAAGCGGTCTGCGCGATCCCTATTTTCTATAAAGTGCGTTGTTCGCTATTTTTTTTAGGGTTGGAGCCATTCAGATTTTCAGAGAGGAAGAAAAAAACAAAGTGTTTTATAATTGGAGGCTCAATTTATATGAGTTTCTTGGTGGTATAGAAAGGTGATCGTTGATCACGAACTTTAGATTGTCGAAGCATCGAGAGTTGTTTGTTTATTAATTGTTTTCCGTTTACAAAAGATAAAGTTGCTCTTCAGTGGATTTCGGGGAACTTGAGTTTGAGGCTTTGGTGGATTCCAGAGTGGCTCATCGCTTGTCGATCGATCGCAAACGTTATGGAATTCAACTTTGGACAAGACAATTCTTGGGTGAGACGGTGGTGAAAAAGCATATTGGGCCAGTTTTATTCGAGCATAGATCTTCACTAGTAATTGGGAACTAGTGGATTGTTTTGTGGCTTTGGCATTCTTATCACAAATTGGAGGGCTTCAATTTGTGATTTTTCCAATCGTTAAATATATGTGTCGATTTGTCTTTAATTTGTGTTGATTGTGATTATTATTATTGTTTAAAAATTAAACATAATCACGAAATCAATATCTCAGGGAGTTTTAGATATTTTTAGACTGTCCATGACCCGAATCCCGCCTCTAGAGGTTTGGATCATAATCGACCAAGCCAATCATAAGATTACCTATGTCCTCATACAGAATTTCAAAATATATTAGTTATATGAGGTCTGAAGCGGATGCCAAATAATTAAATCAATATAAATACTGTCCATAAGTTGTGCATAAATGAACAAACAAAATCTCATACGTTAATTAACCCACTTCCAAAACATATACATACATACATGGTTGCATATACAAATCCTTTTACATGGAGTAACAATTCTTCATCTTATCAAAAACTCAAAACTTAAGTACAAAACGTGGTCAAACAAGAACCCAACAAAAACAAAAGTAAAGCCTCAACAATAAGAGGCACTCCCTCCGTTGACTTCACAAAGCACAAGTGATCTTCTAAACAAACTTTTAGGGCTAGATAATCCTGCTGCTTGACCTACAATATATATATATATATATATAATATATATATATATTTATATTATATAATATATATATATAAGGAAGAGGGGTTGAGCTAAGGCCCCAATGAATAACATGAAGTAAAGGGTTTTAAATTGAATGAGTTTCAATGCTTAAACATAAACATTCAATTGGGATTCAAATTCAATTCTTGTATTAGATTCAAAAACCAGAATACATATCTTATAGAAATTGATAGAACCTTTTAGAGATATCAGATGTTACGGTTGCACTACTAATAGTATGATTATACAAAACAGACATAAAATAGCTTACAAAACGATCTTGGGTCTAATCATTAAACAGCTGTATCCAAGAATCATTATAATTGACATATTGGTTCAAAACATATTTTTAGATAATACAACGGGCTGACCTTTGGTCTAGCCAATAACAGGTATTTCAGACTTTTATCAGATATCAAAACGACTTAGGTCCGTCATAATCACATTACACTTCACTAATTACATTGTCAAATAGCATATCGTTCAAATGGATGGAAAGCTCAATCTCATATTCAAGAAATGCAAGCAAGTTCAGAAAAGCCTACCAACAATAGAATTTAGAAAATAGATTAACGAAAATATTTTTACTAAGCGTAGCTTGCTTTTTTGTCTCCTTTTCGATACGGCTAGCCCTACAATTCGGATTCCGTGGTTCTGATATCTTGATTCGACAAGTGCAAAATGTGAAATAGATAAACCAAATGAGTCAAATCCAATAATTCTTTGGAAAAATGAATTTTTGAACATGAATATTCAAAAAATGGAGCCTGAGCTTGCAGATATAGAGTCGCCACCACTTACTATTTAATTTTTCGAAAAATTTATGAAATATCCATGACTCGTGCAAAGCCACGTTTCTGTGCATTACATTACTACAATTGAAGTTGACATATCGGGCTCGTAAACTCTTAGGTATGAAAAGGAAAGGTGCAATGAATGTGGCCAACCTCAGTCACCCGATCAAAGATGACCTCTATTTATCAATGATGTGATTCTTATTTACATTATTATGCTCTGTTCCGATTATTTAGGCTAGCATTACTAGTGATGCATTGCAAAGGATAGACTAATTTGGCAAAAGTTGGAACATTTGATTTCTTGTTATATTGAAAACAAGGTGTTTTGAATACATAGTCTAGATCCGGCAACTTGAAAAAAGGTGGAGCTTTGTATGTACCAGTTAATACATTTTCCAAGATCTTCAATCAATTAGCCCCGTTCGATTACATTGCAGGCATTGCACACAGAGCTAAATATAGCACTTACAGGCGTAGCCCTCATTGGAATCATGCTTGTGATTGAACATGGCAAAACAATTCACACACATACGATAATGCTAAGAGCAATTAAATGCTCACACTAGTATCCGAGGCAGCCAAAAAAAAATGAAAGGAGTTTGAAAGATAATGCATTGATTCTAACACTATATAGCAATATGACTATGCAACACATATCATATTCTGCAATTAATGGGCTTGGCATATAGTATAATATTCAATTTGTCCAAGACATAGTGCTAAACCTCACATATTATATTAAGAAAGTTGATATGACATTGGTTTAGCTATGATGAGTCGGACCCAAAATGCATGTGAAGACGAGTGCATGTAACATGGAGAAAATTTGCTAAGTAGCGAAAAGCATATGCATCTCTAGAATTGTACCATTCCTAAGCGATAGTAATAAAGGGATGAGAAGAAATGTGGGTTGGAGACATATAGCCATTATTTACATATTTTTCCCTTGTGGCAAGAGGTCCGAATAAGTGTGACAAATGTCCAGATTAAAAAAACACTAATTTAGTTAACCAAATCCGAAATTAATAATAATAGGCTAACCAACTATCTCAATTTATTACAACAATGATAATTATAATAATAACAACAATTGACAACAATTACAATAATAAGAATTCACAAAGATCGGCATGCACGCTATGAAGACAATGTTCAGAAACTAACTTTATTTGTCCAGACAGCTCTGTCCACCCTCAGCCACTGTCCTCTGTTTCTACCAAAATGCACTGCTTACCAAACATTGGGGCGCGACACCCCATAAGGCCGACTGGGTCAAATAAGGTTAGTCCGTGCCCTAATCTCATGCCAAAACTATGTTTTTGTGTTCTGGTGAAAACAGTGTAGATAGAGCAATTTAAGCCATATTTGTCCCTTCTTCTCTCCTCATCATAAGACTCAAAGAAAGAGTGGAAGACTCGAGTCCGAAACCATCAATAAGCACAAGTTGATGGCTTTGATGATTTCGAGCGCGATTTGACAAAACAATTAATAAATACAATGAAAGACAACCACCTCTCCTCTCTTCATGAATTTTAGTCAAAGAGGGAGGTAGACACACATCAAGTCTCATCAAATATCATGTATTGATAAGTGACGATCCTCGAAGCGGATAAACCTCGACATAACTCCGATCGAAATCCAACCAATTATCTAAATACTTTCTTTATGTTAGTTTCATTGATTTTAAGCCAATTTTATTAGTCCTTTCCATTCTTTAGTCAATTTGTCCAAATGATAGTAAGTCCACTAAATGAGAAGAAACGCGCAAGCGAGAAGTGATCCTTAGCATGAAAGAAAGATTATGCCTTGACGATGAACCTCTGTAGAGATTAAGCCATTGAGCATAGGTCTCTTTCTCATGCCTTGAATAACAACCAATCAGTGTGAAATAGTTCTCAAACAAAAGAAAAGAAGAAAAGGGGAGGTGCAGAAATGATATGCAAGATTGATATTAAAATGAGACTCTTGCATAAAAAATAAGTAGTAATCAAAAGCTATCAACTCAAATGACTCGGTGTCTAGGTTAACAAAACTGAAGCCATGATGACTTACAACATAACAAGTTAAGTATTCAAAGCATAAAGTTATTTAAATGAAATTAAAACAACCCTATGTAGAACCCCATTTTTGACCAACCTTAAGACTGGATGTACTGATTGTTTACTTGTGATGAGTGTGTGTAGTGTAAAGGTTCAATTTCTACGGCAATGAGAGAGTCAAATCCTAACTTACACCCCATTTTTGGACTAAAACTATTTGGCCAAAGATTTTAGATCTTAAAACCCTCTCTTTCAAAACATTTTTGAAACAAAGTTTCTGCGATGTTCGACGGCTCGCATTTTGTAAATGTTGCGCTTTTCGTAAAATCGAGCATTGGACAAAGTGAAATGAATGAAAGAGAGATGAAATCTTTGGGAAAATCTTTCAAAACACCTTTTTTAGGGGTTTGGAGTTGAAGAAAATTGGAGGAGAGGGAAGAAACCAAGTTGAAGAAGAAGGTGTGTATGAATCGCTAAGAGAGAGTCGAGCGGTCCTCGCTAAATCAGGCCTATCTGTCTATACAATTGGATTTAAGCTATGAGGCCACCACCGTTGGAAAGAATACTTCTGGGGCTTCATTTTACACTCAAAAATCTCCTAAAGCCGAGTCCAGACAAGGGAGATATGATTGGTTGAAGCTGGGCATCATTCCGGTTGGATTGAAACTGAGCGGCTTCACCAAAACAGGCATAACTTTTTGCACAGATGAAATTTTTATGCAAGGCTGCCACCATTGGAAATCTTACTTCTAGGGCTTCAATTTGGTTACAATAATGACCTACAAAGGAGTCCATATGAAGAAGTTATGCCCATTTGAAGTTGGGCTTGAAAAGCAGACTTTTGTGGCCGATCGGCCAAAAAAGTAACAGATTGGCCATCACAAGTAGCAAATCGGCACCAAAGATGGCCGATTGGCCAAGAGTGACCCAAATTCATTTTTTTTTGAAGATATTTCTCCTCCAGTTGTTTCCAGCTAATGCCAGCTATCCCAAATCAGATATTTCGTCTAAAGCTTGATATTTTGCTATATATGAGAGCGTTATATCTCATATTCAAGGGTTAGAACATCTTAAAAGGGTTAGAAAGTTTTTAGGGCTTCTCACACTAAAATCCCTCTCTCTCTCTACAATTTTCAGAGCTTAATCTCTGCCTCTCTCTCTAGAGTTCACTCTCTCTTGCCCTTTTGTGCATAAAAGCTTAGATACACCTCTCCTTTGCCTAAGCACCATTAACCAAACTTGACCACCATTGAGCTGAGATTCTTTGGGACTTTGTTTGAGCTCCAAAAGGTGGTTTTGGCTTAGATTTTGGGCTGGTTTTGTAGCTGTGCATCAGGGGTAAGAACTCTCTCCCTTTTAGCTTATTTTGCATGCTTGCTTGGCCATCTTTTCACACTACTTTGGGGCTGTTTTTGGGGTGGTGTTAAACTAAAAAAACCTCTATTTTCCCTCTATTTTTCAGTCCTAAAAGTGTTGGTTTGTGCCTTGGTTGGCTAGGGGGTTGTCCTCCCTTTTGCTCCTTGGCTTGTAAGGCCTTGTGAGCTAACTTTCAAACTTTTCAAACAACTTCTTTTGGCCTTAGAACCACTGAATTCCAGAGGAACTTCAGTGGTAGAAAACTTTTTTTGAGGCTCAAAATAGGAGGGGGTGGTCCCCTTTCCCCTTGTCTTGTTAGCATATGTTGTTAGCCCTCCAAAAGAGCATGTGTTTCTACTTCTTGGAGGCTTTGTTTAGGCTCATTTTTATGACTTTCCAGACCTGCCACAACTCTATTTTGGGCTGTCTTGCTCACCTCTTGCATGCTTTATACACTTGTAGTGTAATCCTTGCTAGCTAGCCTTGCATGCTTGATGTTGTAGCCTATTATTTTATCATGTATTGGCTCCATTCCAGCACATTTTTGATAATGATTTAGCATGCTTAAACTCTATTCCAAGTGGTCTTGGTCATGTATGGCTTGCTTTGTATAGCTCTAGTGTAATTGGCCATGTTAGCTTTAAGCTTTGGGACCTTTAGCATGTGATATTTGAGCTTTGTGCATGGCATGACATCATTTGACATGATATTTTAGGCCATATACCTCTGCCATATTCTTGCATTTATCATCCCTTTGTTGTGTTTGAGGGTTGAGCCTTTATGCTTCACTTATGAGCCAATATGTATGCATGCTTGCCTTAGCCTTTGGGCTACCATCTCAGCATGTTTTTGGTCTTATTTTACCATGTTACAACTCTGATTTTTGTTGGTGAAATCACCTCATGCTTGGTTTTGGTAGGTGTAGTGTGATCCTCCTCATTGGCCTTACATGCATCATGTTTTATGCCTCTCATTCTAGCATATGTTGGTTATGTTCAAGCATGTTTCTAGCATTGTTTTGACCTGCCTTGGGATTGTTTTGAGTCACCTTGGCCCTTTGGGGCTTGCTTGATAGGGCTATGGTATAAGTGCCTTTGCTAGCCTTAAGCTTTGTGACTCCTAGCATGCTTTATTTGTGATATGTGCATGATTTGGCATCATTTCTTACATGATTTCAGAGCATATTTCATAGCTACACTCTCACATTTGTCACTTCTTAATTGTGTTTGAGAGTTGTGCTCTCATGCTTAGTTGATGGGCCACTGCTTGAGCATACATATCTTGCCTTTTTAGGCCATCATTTCAGCATTTTGGCCACTGTTTTAGCATGATTTAGGTCTGTCCATATTCGGTTTAAGTCCATTAAGCATTGTTTTGCATGCCCCTTGTGAGGTTCCCTTTACTAGCTTTGATGCCTTAGCTTCTAAGCTTGCCATGCATGTTTTGTTTGCATGATAGAATTTTGTGCATGCCATCCTAGCATTGGTAGAATAGCATTACATTGTATTTGCATGTTGTTTACATTTTGTTACATTGCATGTTGTTTGCATGTTGTTGCATTGCATTGTGTTTGCATGCCATTAGCATTGATAAGTTGATCATGTTGCATTGCATAGTGTTTGGATAGGGTGTTAATCTAAACACGAGAAACGAGGGATGTTTCATACTTGAAGTGATAAAACGTGCTTCATTTCTCAGTCGTCGACCCTCTTGATCATGCATGATAGAGGTTAAGGCCCTTATGTGTTATTTGTGCATTCATTGACATTGAATTGTGCAAACTCGGCCTCTTTGGCCATCATGCATCGAGATGCGTGATTGGTGGCTTGAGAGCCGAGCACTACACTCCTTTGAGCTTGGGACATGATAAGGAGTGTGGTTACACACACATTTTCTTGTAAATATATTGCCATGCCTCTGTTAGTGCTCTGTTGCAGCAAAAAGAAGAATTTGCAGGAAGTAGTGGCCGACCGGCCATCAGAGCTGTGTAGATGCCCCCGAACGCCCCGGGAGGACGAGTTTCGTTCCCGTTCTGCTCATATTGGGGGTCACTACAGTTCAGGACTCTCAAATTGTCACGGTTCTTAATCTGAACCAAAGAGTCCAAATCTGGCAAATCGTTTTGAGAAAAACAGATTTTTAGAAAAAAAGTGCCAAACATGGACTGCTTTGCCAGATACAGAGTCGCCACCTAAATATTTTTTATGGGGGAATTTAGGAAACCCTGACTCGGTGCCAAAGGCCACGTGTCCGTCATCACCAAAGTTGCCTCGGCTCGGGAGATTGGGTACGATTGGGGAAGGTTAGCTATGATCACCCCTTCTCGCCCGATCCGAAGATCGGCCTCTACTAACCATGATATCCAGTTTTGAAAACGTTATGTGTTCTTATTCCATTTATTAGCCTAGAATTACTATGTTATGCGCGCAGCAAACAAGTATAGACCAAATCGCCTAAATTAGAACAAAAACATTGCATATCCGTTTGTTTGGAAAACGCTTTGGAATTTGCTACTCACAAGTAGGCTAAAATACGGATTTCAACGAGTTATCCCAACTCAAACAATCCAACCTTCACCCACGGGCATTCAAGCAGTTTACATCACATAAGCATCTAGCCTTATGGTAATCATGCTATCATGTTAACGTTCACACTCATGTGAGATGATAAAGCATAAAGAGCTCACCTAGTACTCCGTGTCAAAACAAGAACATGTTAGCAATCATGCATGATCCAAGTCCATGTTTAAATGCCCAATGCAACGCATATGGAATGTCACTAGAGTAGGCTCGACTAGTCTATAAATGACATGTGAAAATGCACAGGTAGCACGTATTCAAGTTAGATTTGAAATACTTATGCAGTTAGTATGATGCGCCGAGCCTGGTGCATGCAAGACTAATGAATGATGCACGCATGCATAGCATAAGGTATGCTAAAGTAAACATGTCCTAATACTAACCATCAAAGCAGGTAAGTAAAAGGGAGAAAGAAGTGGGGGTTGGAAGACATGCACACACGCACCCACACTTATTACAAATTCACCTTCGCTCGGAGGGACCAGAAGAATAATACAAATTAATTAACCTACAAGCTAATTAATTATTACAGACCACCTAATTAATTAAGCAAATTAACTAAGCTAAGAAAGCAGTAAAGGCCTCGGGAAGAGGATCCAATGCTCGCGTGCTCGGGTTTGCTCGGAAATCCAAGGCCATGCACAAGTTTGCCTTTGCTTTGACTGTTCTGCTTCTTTGAAAATTGCACAACTCCCAAGGTTGCTTCTCTGAGTATTGTGGAACACCACTGGCTGAGTGGGATCATCACCGGCCATTTTGAAGTGGTCATCGACCATCCATTGAGCTCTCGGTCAAATATATTTGGTCGGTCGGCAGTATAAATGGCCGGCCGGCCAAAACTTCCTGCAGAAACCTGTTTGACAGCAGCAGAGGGTAGGCAAGGCATGGCAATGTATTTCAAGCAAATGTATGCACCAACATATCCCCTATCATTTTTATGACTCAAAGGGACACGATTCTCAATTCTCGAACCATTAATCGCGCATTTCAATGCATGATGGCCCAAGAAACCAAGTATGCACTTTGATTTTAAATGAAATGCAATGCAAATGAGCAAACAAAGGGGCTTTCAACCTCTATCATGGCTTGATCAAGAGGTGAAAGATGCATGCAAATGCGATGCAACCTAAGTATGTTAACTAGGCATGCAACATGAGCATATGGGAAACATGCAAGGCATATAACAAGCATGCAAGTTAAATGAGTATACAAGGCACAATGTCAACACACAAGCATGCAAAACATATGGCATGCTAAGCAACCAAAACAAGGAGGAGAATACGTGCCAAATGCAACATCATTTCAACATGCAACAACATGTCATAAGCTAAGCATGCAACAACATGCCAAAGGGTGGACTTAAACTAAATTAGGCAGCCCTTAAACAAGCCTAAAACAGTGGCCAATGCTATGGAAATGATAACCAATGCATACACACACATGCTAGCAAATGGGCTAACACTTGAACATCAAATAAGCAACCTTTAAGCACACTTAAAGGAAGACAAACATGGGCATATGGCATGTATCATAAGTTCTGAAATTGCATGAAAGAGAGGTGCCAAACCAAGTAATCAAAACAAGCAAAGCATGCAATAATGGTCCAAGTACTGAAGGCAAGCTAAAGAGGTATTGAACTACCCTTAGCAAAACCAAACATGGCATGAATTAAATGATCAAAACAGAGTTTCAACATATTAAAACAAAGCCTAAAGACCACTTAGATGGCCTCTAAATGACTTAAATTCAAGGGCATGCACAATGACCAAACATGGAGCACAAGGCACAACCTCATAAGACATCAAAGAGGCATCAAAGGCAAGAATACAAGCATGTTATAAGGACTGAAATAACATGGTAAGTGGTTCCAAACCACTGAAACAATGCAAGTAATGCAAGCTAGAGAGGCCAAAGCTTAAGGCATTAAAGAGGGATTGCTTAGTAGCTATACAAAGCAAGACATGAATGACTCAAATGACCTAAAACAGTCCCTTAGCACATCAAAATATGCATGTAAGCTTCACAAAGCTAAACCTAAATCATGCTAGAACAAGGGTCTACACCTAAAGCATGTTAAGGCAAAAATGTGGCATTACAAGACATGTATGCAAGGCATGCAAGGTGTGTCCAAACCAACTGAAAATAGAGCTATATTATGACATAATAAGCACAAAAATCAGTTAAAGCATGGCCAACATACACTTAAACAAGATGCTCCCTCAAGAGGCAAAAATGGCCCTTTTCAAGGACAACAAGGAGAGGGGGTGGCCCTCTCCTTCCTAGGACCTCAAGACACCATCCTCACCTCTGAAATCTCTCAAGATTTCAGTGGTGAGGAGGCCCAAACACAATGGTCCCGGAGCTCAACCAAAATGGCACAAAACAAAGGCCAAACAAGCCTTAAGAGGGGCCAAACAACCCCAAAGCTTAGAACACCCTTAACAAACTATTTAGAGCACTCAAAAACAAGACTTTTCTATGTTATATGTTAAGCTCAAAAACAGTTGCAAGTATGGAAAAACAAGCTATGAAAACAAGGCTTAAAAGAGGTAAAAGCTCACCCTTGAAGCACAGCTGCAAATCAGCAACTTTTGGACCAAAAAAAGGCTTCAAATCACCCCAAAAATCACCTCCAAGGACCTCAGCTCAATAAAGGGAGTAGAGAACTAGGTGTTTGTATCCAAAAGTGCAAAGAAAATGCACTTTTGAGCACAAACAAGCCCTAAACCTTAGAGAGAGAGGCAAAAAATGTAGAGAGAGAGATTTTTTTGCTCCAAGTTGTATATCTCTTTCTTCTCCTTTTGTAAGAGAGCTTGATTGATATAGATATGTATCAATCTGCAGCTCCTCAGAACACCCACGTCCAGGTATGGGCTGGGGTATGGCTTAGAATGACAGCTGCCAGCTCTACAAAAATATTTGTTGAAAACCACACTTGGTCGGCCGGCCATAAAAGTGGTCGACCGGCAGTCAAATTGACCGGCCGGTCACCACATTTGGCCGATGGCAACAGAACACAGCCGGTGGCCTCAAGCTATGGCCGGTGGGGTGTGGGGATGGCCCAAAAGCCATTCCCTGCCCTCCAAAGCAGAAAGAAAAGTGTTTGGTGCAAAACCAGACACAAAATAGTCGAGTCGAGAGATCCTGAGGCAAGGCGTGTAGTCGAGGCCTCCGGGAACTCAAGACGAACACAAACAAGGATGATCACCGAGTGTTCAAACGGTGACGTCCAAGTCTTGAGGATGGTCAAAAATGGGGTGTCTACAAGCTGCCGACCGGCCATCAAAGGCTACCGATTGGCTATTAAAGGTGGCCGATGACCATTAACTTTGGCCGATGGCCATTCCTCTTGGCCGACCACCCCTCAGCATGTTCCTAAGATGGATCAGAAGTACCTTGGAAGTTGGCACAATTTTCAGAAGTCCAGAAGTGTGCTAACAGAGGCATCATGAGGCACGATAGTGGATTTCCGGGAGGATGCGACCGAGCATACATCATTCATCATTCCGAGGCAGAGCTGTGGCAGCCTATTTAGTTTCTTACTTAGTTGGTTTTGTAATTTAATTAATTTGATTAATTAGTTAAAGTTTTGTAATAATTAATTAGCTAAGTTAGTTAATTAGTTGTTTTGTAATAATAAGTTTAATTAGCGTAGCTAGTTAGCTAAATTCATTCGGACCCGCCGTCGAGAGGGCGAATTTTGTAATAAGTGTGCGTGTGTGTGATGCATGTCTTCCAACCCCCATTTCTTTCTCCCTTTTACTTATCAGCTTTCGATGGTTAGTTTAGGGCATGTTTCAATTAGCATACTTATGCTTTGCATGTGTGCATCATTCATTCGTCTTGCATGCACCGGGCTCGACGCATCATACAAACTGCATTGTATTTTAATACCAATTTGAATACATGTTATCTAGTTGCATTCACATGACATCTTAGAATAGCCGAGCCTATCTTAGTTGCATTTTGCATGTGTTTCATTAGGCATTCTTAACATAGCTAGGATCATGCATTGATTACTAACTAGCTTCCTTTTTTGGCTCGGAGTACACTGTGAGTGTTTATGCTTTAGCATCCTTGCATGTATGTAAGTGACTGCCATGATAGCATGCTTTCCATGAGGCTAACTGCTTAAGTGATTAGCTGCATGAATGCCTGTGGGTGAAGGCTCGATTTCCTGAATTGGAGCAACTCGATGATTATGAGTTTTAAGCCCACTTGAAGTGGCAAAATCATGTTTTTCTAAGCCCACTTGAGGGTGGCAAATCCGCGTCTTAGCTTACTTGCGAGCAGCATCTTCAAACCATTTTTGAAAATAAACATGAGTTGTTTTGTTCTAATCTGCGTGATTGAGTCTATACTTGTATGCTGTGTGCATCACATAGTAAGGTTAGAAAATAATTCGGAATAAGAACACATGTGTTTTCAAAAACAGCATATCATGTTAGTAATGGCCGATCTTTGATCGGGCGAACGCGGGTGCTCATTTCAGGACCTTCCCTTCTCGTACCCAAGTTCCCGAGCTGAGGCAACTTTGGTGATGACGAACACGTGGCTTTAGGCACGAGTTAGGGTTTCCTAAATTTCTCAAAACAAAATATTTAGGTGGCGACTCTGAAATCTGGCAAAGCAGTCCATATTTGGCGCTTTTTAATTAAAATCAATTTTCCAAAGCGATTTGCCGGATTTGGACTCTTTGGTGATTTATCAGTCTTACATTGCACTTTGTGAGATTAGATTCAGAACCATGACATGAGTTCGAACTGTAGTAGCTAAGAACTATGATTCGCGCCCTCGCGCGCGGAGCGGAGTTCCGGGCGGTCTACACCCTAAAACCAAAAAAACAGTGACAAAACAATCCCAATTAAAGAGAACAAAGTTAGTAAGCAAGCCTAAGAAAGAATGGCTAACCCCTTCACTTTTTACAACTCCAAATCACAAATTTTAGCCTCTGAAAATAGTCCAAAAAAAGTTCAAAAACAGCGGCTAAAATTATGTTAAAAGAACACAAAAGATAGGGAAAAACAAGGAGATACAAAACTAGTAAGCAAGACTAAGGAAGGGTGGCTAACCCCTCCACTTTTGAAATTTTTAAATCACATTTTCCAACCTTTTCAAACTCTGAAAATCAGTATATAAAGACAAGAAAAATAGAGGAAAAGAGTAGAAGAAGATTAAAGAAGAAGGTGCAAAATTATACCTTTTGAAAAGAGAGATAAGCTCTTAGTTAACAAACTTGATTCCCACACCCTCAAGTTTCTAAAATTTAGTTTGAAATCTCAACAAAAGCTCCAAGAACAAGCTCTAATGGTGTATGTATAGTTGAAGAAGGTTTGAAGGTGAAAAAAGCTTTTGTAAGGAAGTTATGTCTAAGCTCCTACAAATATCTCCTAGAATAATTCTCTAACCTCTAGGTTCTGAAAATATGCCTTGAATTCTCTACAAGAAAGCTTCAAATCCAAGCTTTAATGGTGTATGGAGGGAGAAAGTTGATTTGAAGAACAAAAGAAGCTTGAAGGTTCAAGAGCTCTGATCAATGTCTAAGCCTTTTGGAAAGTTTTTCTAACATTAAAATCTGAAGCAGGAGGTCCTATTTATAGTACTTAAACCAATTTGGTCGAAAATATCTTCAAACAAAGCCAGCTGTCCAATTCCCGCCAGCTATCTGTTTGGCGTTATTAGGACCCAGCCGGGCCCAAAAATGAATGGCCGAGCCAAAAAAGGGACTCTAGAGAAGTTTTCATTGAAACCCGGCTGGGTTCAAAATTCTGCATTTCAGGCCTGACTTCAAACGGGTATATCTCCTTCATCCGGACTCAGTTTTAGGTGATTCTTAAGTTTAAATTAAAGCCCCGGAAGTCTAATTTCCAATGGTAGTGGCCTCACATCTAAATTCTAAGTGTAGAAAGAGATATGCCTAATTTACTGAAGGCTGCTCATTTTTTTCTTAACGGTTTGATGTCCAACCTTTTCCGCAACTAGTTTTCTTCCCTCCCCTCCTATTTTCTCCAACTCCAAACCTATAAATAAAATTTTTTAAAGATTTTTCAAAGAGTTCACCTCCCTTCCATGTATCTCTACTTTGTCCTTACTCGGTTTACCGAAAAGTGCAATATTTTAAACGAAATTCGAGTCTCGGAACATCGTAGAAACATTTGGAATAATATTTTGAAAAAGAGAGTTTTAAAATCTAAAATAGTTTGGCCAAAATGGTGTAAAGTTTGAGATTAGAGCTCGAAACCAAATTCTTTTGCTGAAGATCTGAACAATTGCACAGTGTAACTTTTATCATCGGGTGTTTGGAAAAAAGCGCCCAAGTCTTAGAGGCTGTCAAAAATGGGGTGTTTACACTAAGATATTACTCATAGCAATTAGATTGGTTGTCACTCCTCCATGGATCAACGTACACATAACACAAACATACACACAATGAAACTCATAGCTAAATAAAATCATTATTTTCTATTCAATTCCTTTAAGTCCACTTCTAGCTTATTAAGTCATTCATGAGTCTTAATGTATGCCTAAGAATGCTTGAAGAGACATGAGAACAGAAATATGGCCGAATGCAACTTTTCTAAATATGCTGAAACAGGGTTGTTTGCTCGAGTGGTCTGCAAAGTTTGCAAAAGTAGTAGATGGTCTCAATGTAGGCTCGAGCTAACACTTGGTCATTCGAGCTGTGAGCAACAAAAAACTGAATTCACTCGAGCAAACTCTTGGTCGCTCGAGCAGTCTACAAAACTCTACAAAACTACTGAATACTAGCATTGCGCGCTCGAGCAAAGACTTTATTGCTTGAGTGATGAGGTTGAATTCTGGGTTTCAACACTAGAAAAAAAATGCTCCAAACGTAAATTCAAAGGCAAAAACCATGCATGGCTTGCTCTAAAGCATGAAAACATTCCAATAAACATAAATACTTGACTATATGTAAACCTTTTGCTCAAAACTTCATGATTTACCAAAATTAAAACATGCATGTAGAAATTGTTTTCAAATTCTTCTTCCTTGACTTTCCAAACATGAAATTAAACTTCAAAAACTTAGATAACAAATTCAACATGTGAATCAAAGATGCATGTGTAATTTAACTCCCAAATTCAGCATAGATAACAAAATTCAAACACAAAATGATGAAACATTACATATTATAAATGTATGTATATCTAGCTCCATTTTTATCATCTTTAAGCTAATTTATTGTGTTTAATCTCAAATTCTCCATGAATTTATTAGCTAGATAATTTAATTACATGAATTTAGGGATTAAACTCTTACCTAGACTCTTGAATTAAGCTTATTCTTGCGAATTCTTGGTCTCCTCTTCTCAATTCTCCAATCCTCTAGCTAGTTCTTCACGTTCTTGGCTCTCTCTCTCTCTCTCTTTAAGTTTTCCAGCAGATTTTGTAATGAAGAATGAACTAATCCTCCTTTCTTAACATAAACACACACACACACACACACACACACACACACACACACACACACACACATATATATTAGGTTAGCTTAGAGTGTTAATTAACATTAGGCTAATTAGACTTAAGACTAATTAAAGAATACTTAATTTTACTAAACTGAATCAAATTTTAATTAATCTTCCCAAAAGGCTCTAAATATTATATCAAACTAATTAAACTTGCCAATTTTGGTTTCTGAACTCATCTAGACTTTCAATTTTTCAAATTCAGAACAAAATTCCTAATAGATACTTCACAAATCAAACAAATACATACAAATTAAACACGAAACACATAATTCAAATTCAAATTCCACATAATTAAATAAATGCAATTATGATATGCATGGTGTGGTTATCACAATGACAGAGCTGCTTCTTTTCACTTTATGATCTGACATGCTAAATGCTGATTTATCAATGTGCCATTTGAATTTCTCTTCTTTTTATTAGGGTGACCATTAAAGTTCAATCAACCACGCTAGTGTCCCAATTCAGCTTTCTTTCACATTTAGTGGATTCTTTGCTCTTCTACTCCATCAAACTTCATATCATTGTCTTATTAATTATTTATGTTTATTCTTTCTTTCCCTTGTTTAAAAAAATCTATAGTTTGATTAGTCAATACTTTTTGTTTGGCTTTGAAGCTAAAAACAACTAGCTTTCAATCAAAAGCTACTTGAGGCATAGGTAGGACAGAATAGGACTTCTTTTTAACCTCAAAGCATGTCTTACTCAATTAGGGTACACAATTATTTTGCGCAAAACTTAGGTACTGTGAGAGTGGCAGAGGTTTGGGCACCACTAGCTAAAATGGATGTGAATAAAATGAAATTCTTAGAATACTTGCGCTTTGTTTGGATTGAGGGGAAGGAAAGTGAAAGAAACAATTAATTATAAGAAAAAAGAAAGAATTAGTTACATTGACATTGTCGTTTTTCTCTGCTTTCTTGTCCATTGCTCTCTATCATCTTTGACTCTTGTTTGACGTAACATATATGTAATTAATTATTAACTTTGATTGATTTGAAATTTATTATTGGTTAATTGAGAATTTTACAGATGCTATAACACAAGAAAATTATGTATTGATCTTAATAGAATTTAACTTGGTAAAGTGATTTGAAGGCTAATGTAACGCCTCAAAATAATAACCATAATTCATCCCATAACAATTATTAAATAACAATACAGTTTTGAATATAGTATCCTTCTATTCATATGATTTCATTGTACAAAAGGTAACGCATGCAGTTATACATTCATAAGCCCTAACCCTGAATCTATAGCATGTGCCATAAGTTAATAGTATGAAATATACGTTAAACAGATCTATAAATTCCCTAATGGTTATAGCTTTCCAAGACGATGCTTGGTTATAACAAAAGTGAGTTTTAACTCAATACAATAATTACAACAATAACAAAAAGAAGCTCTTGGCTCTAAGTCCTCCTAAGCTACGGTCTTGGCAGAGGCATATCATCAGCACCTGAAAATGGTTTTCCATATAGGGTAAGCCAACGCGCAGTAGAGATGCTCTAACACAGTGTGTGAATCTTAACAAAGCTATAAGGTGAATGCATATGCAATGCTCGTGCCAAAACATTTTATATCTCTTTCCAAAAACCATGACATGCCAGGTTAATATCATAATTCTTGAGAACATTTTATTTACAACAGAAAACAAGGCAGTGAATACAAGCACTGTGAATCTCTAGGTACGTGCCTATTAGTAGGCTATACAAGCACTACCAATGCCATTTTTACCGGTATTAACCGGAAAGCTTGGCATCTAACCGCGCGGGTTTCAAGACTTTCACCAATGACACATAGGCCAACAATAATACCATAACCACACCCCTACCCAGATTTACCAAGGTATTCACCTATTTTTCTTAAAACAATATACATTTTCAATGTCTTAAATATGCATCAATGCTCAATGCAAATGGATAAGAAATTAGTTTCAATTCTTCTAATTCTTATACAATTTCTACAACAATCATAACTATTCTCAACCAATAGCATAAAACAGATAGATAATTTCCAATAAAGATAAACTTTCCAAAATTTCAAGATGGGAGTGATAATGCATATCCAACTCCACCACCACCACCACCATCATCATCATCATTCCAATTTCATAAAACCAACTATCATTTCCATTTTCTCTTTACAAAATCAAATATTCGCATTTTAGGGCAAAATCCCATTTTCTTTATAAATCAATTCCAAGGATAAATGTAACAACCCTCATTTTGACCTAGTCATACTTGCATACATTTGTGGATGATCTTGTGTTAATATGTGCACTTGCAAATCTTGTCTTGTTTTGCTTGAATAATTGCTTGCACGCTTTGTTCTTGTCTGGTGTGTTGCCGAGGTCATCTTAAGCCTAGGCACCTTTGAAACCTTTGTCACTTAGAACTATCTTAGAACCCCGTTGGTTGACCTCCATCTTCGCCCTGGCATATTGGCCGAGATGTCACCATCTAGGCCGAGGTGCGCGTTGCCTAGGCCGAGATGTGCATCATCTGGGCCGAGATGTTAATATCTAGGCGTTCTAGATCCTTGATCCTTGCATGAGTGATTTTGTTCCTGGAATGGTATGACCTAGACCGAGGTGTGGCACACCTAGGCCAGGGTGTGGCACAGTTTAGTTAAGTGTTGTCCTTCCAAGCCGTTGTCCTTGCCCCTTGTTTGCCGGAGTCTTGTTGTTAGCCGATGTCGTTACTTGCCGGTGTGTTCGTGCTGCCTAGCTTGCTGATTACGCTTTGTCTTGGTCTTGTCTTGTCAAGTCAGTCACCTTTTTGAGTTGAGCGAATCAGCCGATGCCACGTGTCCCGACAGAGGGATTAAGTCAGTGTTTGTCGTGTGAGGCATTTCATTTTGTATCAATCTTGCCTTTTTAGAGAGAGAAGCTCTAGTTAGAAGGAGGAGAAGTTTGAGCTAGAGATGACTTCCAAGCTTGATCGTTAGAGCTTGAGCCGTTAGATTCGAGTTTTGAGGTTAGAATCTTAACCTATTCTTGTTGTTCTTCTTCATCATCTAGCTGCATTGCACGATCAAACCTGTTTTGCACACCATTCATTGATTTAAAGTTGGTTTTAGAAAGAGAAAATGATTTTCATGTGTTTTTGAAGAAAAGCCTCGTTTGATCCGAAAGTTTGCATCGAAGCTCATGCATTTGTGTTTGTTTTGATAAGATCATTGAGTGTGGGTACCCAGGTCCACGTTTTTGTAGTTATAGCAGAAATCTCAGCTTTTGTATAACAAGTTTTGATCTTTTGCATTCATCTTCCTCATGTTCATATTCTTCAAGTTCTTCATGCTCATGTTCTTCATGTTTATCAAGAGGGAAACCCAGACTTTTCCCGACTTTACTTTTGAATGTGGCCGTCGAGGCTACACCTCGGCAAGGAGGTGTGGGACCTCGGCCTAGACCTGGTAGTTGCCCAGCGTGTTTTTCCAAGGATAAGAAACTGTGTTTCAATTTGACTGACTTAGTTTTTGAAAAATGTCGATGGTCCCTTGTGCTGGAGGACTCTAAACTTTCGCAGCACCCTTGATTTGTACTCTAGTGTTAAAGGGCTACGGGCCTTTGTAACATAGGTCCCTTGTGCTGGAGGACTCTAAACTTTCGCAGCACCCTTGATTTGTACTCTAGTGTTAAAGGGCTACGGGCCTTTGTAACATAGGTCCCTCGTGCTGGAGGACTCTAAACTTTCGCAGCACCCTTGATTTGTACTCTAGTGTTAAAGGGCTACGGGCCTTTGTAACATAGGTCCCTCGTGCTGGAGGACTCTAAACTTTCGCAGCACATCTTGTCTTAAAAGTCCCTTGTGCTAGAGGACTCTAAACTTTCGTAGCACCCTTGTTTGAGGTGCCTATCTTGCTTTGTCTTGTTTTGCCACGGACGGTTACTGCGTGGATATGTTTGCCGAAATGTTATTATTTGTAATATGTGATGCTAGTAAGTGTCCCTTGAAACTTTGAAGATCTGTTAGATGGATGAGGTCCATCCCTTGTTATATATATAGTTTTGTCTTGTAATGTTTTGAGAGGACTTCGGCTATTATTCATGCAAACCCCTTTATTATTTATACCATTCACTGAGTATCCAAGCTCACCCTCTCTATATATATGTAGGTGATGAGCAAGAAGGCGGCGACGCCTAGATGTGAATCTGGAGCTTATTTTGGATTTTGATTATGTCGGCCTAACTTGTAATTATGTCGGCAGTCTTGAAAATTATGCTTCTCGATTTGTAATACTTGTATGTTGCATACGTCGGCTTGAGAAGCCTTTTGATCAAGATGCGTGTTTTGTATACTTGTTTATGTCGGCAATTTTTGAAGCTTATGTATTTTGAACATGTCGGCTCGAGAAGTCTTTTTCCAAGATGTAATATGTATTTTTGTACTTCATTTCATTTGACCTTTGCACTGCTCTTATGGACCACTTATATTTTAGATGATTGCTTCCGCACTTGTGAGCCCCCTATATCTATACTCGGATTGTGTATGAAATTTGAAAGTTGGCCTTCGGTAATCACGGATTACTGGCCCTCACGGCACCAAACTACTAGGGGTGGTCTGGGGTCGTGACAATAAAAATCCACTATTTTATCACAACTCAACCACATTTACAAACCTATGATCATATTCAATAACCCATTTGAAAACCCCTCTTGTGATTTTTAAACCAAAACCCTATGTTTTGTTCAAAAATCCCCAAATTCCATGATTTCTGTAGAAAGACAAATAACCAAGTTAAAAGCCATATAAAGTGTGGAAAAATCGTTACCTCAAGGCTAGAAGACAAAAGAGAGAGTGGAGAAACCTTGACGAAGGTGAAAACCAACTTTGTTTCGATTAAAATGAAGCTCTAGGGGAGTTCTACCTTTTTATCAAAGGGACTAGTGTGTAAAGATCAATGGATGATAGCGTATTTGAAGGTATAAGATGGTTTCTAGAGAGAAAGGAAGAAAATTTGAGATTTTAGAATGTTTAGAGAGAGAGAGAGAGACGAGAAAATGACTCAAAAAGTGACTTTTTCAGATTGATATACGTGCAAACCGCTCGAGCGACCAGACACAATAAATGAACCGCTTGAGCAAACAAAGTTACCACTCGAGTGCACAATGACACACTTCCAGAAGTTTTGCAGACAAAGGTTAACCGCTCGAGCTCAAGAAGGACTGCTTGAGCCAAGACCGCTCGAGCTCAAGAAGGACCGCTCGAGCTCAAGAAGGACCGCTTGAGCCAAGACCACTTGAGCACAAGAAGCACTGCTCGAGCGAAAAACACCACCCTCGCAATAATTTTGCAGGCCAACAAATATACTAGAATTTCTCAAAGGCTGCTCGATCGACCAAAGGACCGCTCGAGCGAACTAACCAAAATTTGGGCAAAGACTCCTTTGAAAAATGGACTCCCAACTTGTTCCAAACACAACAACGACATCCAAATAACAAACTCAATCAAGAATAGCATGTATAAGGATATGAGCAACCATTTAAGACAAGTAATCATGGTCCCAAAACAATAAATGGGTCGAGTCTAAACTGGAATCGTTATAGCTAATCTTTTTTATATCTAGCTTGAATTTCTTATTATGTGGTATGTAACTGAATTTCTGCCAAGCTTTCTTTTGAATCATGAAAAATCTTCTGCAATCTTGTAGTGTGGAATAATTTAGTATTTAACAACAAGAATTTGGATTGGGAACTCGTTTTGGATATAGTTATTTCTAACGTAACATCTTGGGCAAAAATTGAGTTAAAAAAATTCTCAGTGGCTGATTTTATATTTGATTTTGTTAGTATTAGAGCTTGTTTGTGATTTCATTTTATGCCTTGTGGATGCTGCTGCTTTAACCTGGTTGATGGTGCTTTACTTAATTGGTTTATTAATCAAGTAGCTACTCTGTTTTGAGTTGCTGGTGTATCTTGACTTGATTACTTAGTTGTTGTTTTGGTTGTTGTTGTATCATGGTTGAAACAAAGTGTCTCATTTCTGAAATTGAACTTTAAAAACTCAAAATCATGTTTAAGAGTTGGAATATGATTTGTTACATGGTGGTACCACTTCACTCTTGATGAAACACCATGTTTAAGTGGACTTTGAGAGATTGTGATTAGGTGCTATAATCATTTTTAACATGCTGGAATTTTTATTTAGATTAGAATATGTTGGAATTTGAGTTCAAGTACTCCAGGTAAATATTAGATCACGAGATTTTTATATACTAGATTTAAAAATATGAAACAGAAAAAAAAATGTTTTTGGTAAGTGAAATACAAAACATGAGAATATGGGGCGATTTCACTTGGTAGGG
Organism: Camellia sinensis; assembly: GCF_004153795.1. NCBI lineage: Eukaryota > Viridiplantae > Streptophyta > Magnoliopsida > Ericales > Theaceae > Camellia > Camellia sinensis. The sequence goes on along the minus strand of NW_021024787.1, from coordinate 1,226,120 downwards.
AAAAAAAATTGAAGAACATGAAGTTTATTTCTCCTTTATTTTATTTTAAATTGGAAGAACATGAGCAATTTCTTTGTTGCAGGTAGATCAACTCTTAAACAACATCGGAGAGCTATGTTCCCTAACATTTCTGTGGACTCCATCACATTAGTATATGATGATTGGCATGCGCTAGAAAGATGCATATGTTGGAGACGGCCATCAATTTGTATCTTAATCTTGAAATATTTGAACATGGGATTGTGAGCTATTAGGATGATATGAAGTAGATCTCACTATCACAATTTGTACAATAAGCTTTAAGCTATCCTAGATATAGATTACTAAGGTATAGTACGATGAGTTTGGGCCATCACTTGTGCATAGAAAATGCTTCTAATTCTCAAAGAATATGAATGTTGAGAAAGAAACCATTTTTTTTTTTAAAGAAGAAAATGCAATTTAGTAGCTTCATTGTATGCCCAATATTTTTTGGTCAATTGAGCATTAATTACTTTGTATATGTATGTGTACATCAAGTATTTCTCAGTGAATGAAATTTGGCTAATTTTTTTCAAAGTGTTTGAATGTTACGTTTTCTTTTGTTGTGTTCATATAATTCAAAATCTCTAATGAATTGCCAACCAATTATTTGAATATGCTAAATTTGATTGTGTGTATCAATTTGCATAGATGATATTGGATAAAAGCCCACAATCGATTGTGCAAATTGTGTGACTTTTGCACAATCAATTGCCCTCATATACTTGGATATTACTTACAATCGATTCATAGTGAATGATTAGGATCTATTAGTAACTTTCACAATAAATTATGCAATCGGTTAGGATCTAATAGGCACTAGACATGTTACAATTTCACAATCAATTGCGTAATCGATTAGGAGCATATTTGTTTTATTTAGACTTGATTGATAATGGTACACAATCAATTATGCAATTAATTGGTCTGTACTCTTGCAATATGAATGCATTTTGTGCCCAATAAATTGGCATCCAAAATCAAATTTACAACCTTGACACATCAATAATCTATACAAAACATGGATTACCAAATCAAATTTACATCCATATACATCATCCATAAAGAAGCCATCAAAATTACATCATCCTTAAAAAAATAGACTAGCCACTTTTGGTAAAGGGGTTAACCATCCCTGTCCATTTGTTGGGCTTAAATCATCACCGAAATCTTCACCTCCATAAAATTTCTCCTTACTACAAGAACATGAAATGATATGTATCATATGGGATGGCCTCATCCATATATAAATCATCAAAAGTAAGGATATTAGAAAGGTAAGGATATTGTGTTATCATGAGTGTCTCTATCCAAATGTCTAAGAATTTTGAGTGGATACATGCTCTCATTAGAAAGTAGACACATTGTTTTTTGCTCTTGTTAGAAATTGTATCTTATACCACGTTCAGTGCTTCTTATTAACATGATGATTGACCATTGACCACACCAAAGTATTCATAACGAAAAGAAAAATCTAAACAATTTTTTAGTGTGTACTTGAAATGGAACATTAGTTTCCATTAACTACTGAAGTAGCAATCAAATAAATTTAAAACTAAAAGCAAGAATAAAGATATTCTTATCATGTGAAAAAAGCTAACCAATATGAAAGAGCAAGTAGGAAAGAACATAAGCTTCACAAGAGTCCTTCAAAACATAAAAATTGTAAGTGAGAGGAACTACCATTAAAGCACCTTACATAACCAAAAAATTTGATGATTAAAGAGCTAAAAGTGAGCACCAACCCTTCACTATTATATTTCATACTTGAATTAGGACAATTTCACAAAATGTCAATCAATATATTTCTATGTGAAATCTTTACTTCATTCAATTTAAGTAATACATGGAGTCGATTTATAACCAGAAATATGAAATCAACAAAGCATGAGAAAAATGCATATTGACAACATAATAAATTAACTTGGTCATATAACTCAAGATTTAGCCATAAAAAATAAAAAAGACAAATTGTAACTTAAGGTTCTAAATTTGCAGAAGTGTGATCGCATGCAGTATAACATCAAGGGCTAAAACATCATTCACCATTCAAATTTGGAAACACACACATAACCACAATGGGTCAAGAAAATTAGAAATTATAAATCAACTTAAAGGTTGAAACTCAAAAAAGTACATATGAATGGCTCGCATAGAGCTAAAGTTTCATTCAACATGCTTGCAAGCACGCATAATCCAATAGTCAACTATTTAATACATAAAAATCCGCTTAAAAGGCATAATATATACTTGAGGTAAGTAACGATACACATGAATTGGAGATGATGGATTCTAATGACATGTATCCGATCATAATATTAGTAGCCACCGGCACAGTTAAGACCCAAAATCACTTTTCTACAAGTTAGCAAAATTAGTTTACTAATCGATTGCACATTAATGAAAAAAATAGACTCGGTTTTCTACTAATGAAAAAATAAATAAAGAGACTCAAATTTCTAACGTATAATCAGTTGTATTCTGCTACCAACATTCGACAACTACTCTTCATATGGTTTTAAGCCAAAAAACACTTTCTTTAAATAAAATAAATAAATAAATAAATAAATAAATAAAAATTTCATATTTAGGTAGAGTGTGACAAATTTGAAGCTAAAAGTAAAGGTAAAGCCTAGAAGACATTTATTACATTGCATAAACAATTTGTGAACAACAAAAATAAATAAATAATAGACTGTAAATCATGGTATTGACATTTTATCAAAATACATATATAAGACTATCAGATTTATGCTTCAAAATCACTTTTGAATTAGCATGTTGTCATATGCTCCAAATTAAGTCATTCTTCTCACTTGCAGGGGATGAAAACAAAGACATTACACTTCAAAACCAAAATGAAAATGTGTTTTGCTGAATAACAATACATTACAATATCAATTAGAATGATCATGACACAAAAATGCAAACATATATACACAGTGTGTGCACAATATTATGCAAATTAAAATAGAAAAGGGAAACGATTAAAAACAAGAAATTAAATATCAAGCAAGTGTATCAATGAGATATAATTTAGGAATCTCCTACATAAAGTTCTATTCCATATGAACACGATAAACAATGTATGATTTACCCATCAATCTGTCAACAAGATCTTGCCTCCATTGAATGTATTCTGCTTTAGTCAGTAGACATGTATTTGGTCTTAGCCATAACCTTACAGTTTTTTTATTTATTATTTTTTTTTATTTTTTAAATCTTAGGTTTTAAAGTATTGCTCTATAGCTGCAGCTGCAGGCATGGGGCATTAATGGCACAACTATCATACTCAATTATCAACCTTAAATGATTGTAAATTTCTTATATACTAATGAATTAAATGCGGAAGGTCTAACAAACCCTTAATTTGACAAAAGCATGAATTATACAAAACCAATAGTGGCAAAATGAACACACACACACACAAAAATCAAAAACAATATTCATATGAACAATGAAACATCAAATCTTGATAAAATCCAATGAAGAGAAACTCCCATTCTAATTTAAATTTAAAAACCTTTAAATCAATAACAAACAGTAGCTCGATTGGTAAGCAAGACAAAGCTTTCATACCCTTCATGTCAACAATGAATCTAGGTTTTGTTACACGGGATTTTAATTTGGGCAAAATTTTGGAGGTTTTGATTCAAATTTTGGAAAGAAATAAATTAAAGCAAAATTAGGTCTAAATTTATTTAAATATATATATATATATATATAATTGCATACCTATTGAATTAACATTATTTTAAGTCTTGTAATATATAAGAGAACCTAAAATAGATTATAATTAATTATTACATTTATAAGTATTTATCACCTTTTGTAAATATTTTTTTCTGACAACATTGATATTAATTTTACTTAATTAATAATATTTAATATTAATTTAAATAAGACGACTATTCATATATATTGACATGCTGATAATGGTAAATCATGTGTTCTCGCTCTTTTGAATGCCATAATGCACCATCACCAATATGGCCTTGATCTTTTTAGTAAAACTACCAGTTGCCTTAAAATAAATAATTATTTATTTTAAATTTAATTATTTTATCTATTTAATAATTAAATTTTTAATTTTTAATTTCTAAATTTTATGTGGTGGTGTTGGTAAAAAAAATAAATAATAAAAAAAAAATGGGTGTGTCGAAAATAGTATATTGATAGTGGCGGTGAAATGAGGATGGTATTCATTAGCAACACTTGGGACCATGCTGGTCTAGGGGTGTGCTCCTTTTAGGCCTTAGTTTCAATACTCATTTTGAAATAATAAGCTCCTTGGAGCTATGTCCATATAGGGCGTTTGCCTTAGCTTTAAATGGGGCCCTCGCAAGTGGCCCGAACACCGGTTATCCAAAAAGTTATGGTAATGGTGGATCGTTGGTGGTAATAGTTATGGAGATAAATGGTTGTAGTAGTTTTAGTGGTGGTGGAGAGGTGATGGTAATGATAGTGGAATCTGTAACGAAGGTGGTGGTAATAGTAGTGGTGGCGTGATAATGGCGATGGTGGTGGGGTGGTGGTAATGGTGGTGATAGTGACAGTGATGATGGTAGCATCAATGTCAGTGATGATCCTAGCAATTGTGAGGTTATAACAGTGTATGTTGACACTTGTATATAAATATTTATAAATTCAATCAGTATTAAATAATTATATAACTTTATGTGAGAAATTGGTCATAATTTAAACAAGTTTTTATTCTATAAACTTAATCACAATTGGATTCAAATGGATTGAACAATAGGTACCACCTCTTACACCAAGACCTATTATAATTAACCACCACCATCATCACCGTTATCATCATCGTCACTTCCTACCACCATTTCAACTCTAGTACTATCACTACTCTACCATCACCGTTGTCACTTCCTACACCACCACCACCACCACTGCCACTGTGACGACCCTGACATGCATATCATTTTTGTATGTTAAGTATTAAGAGAATTTGCATGATTATGTGTTTAATTTTGTGCATATCTGTTTGTTCGTGGAATATTTGTTAGAATACTAACTTTGAAACATAAATTGAAAAGCTAAACGGATTCAGAAATTGAAATTGACTAGTTCAATAGGCTGATTAGAATATTTGGAACCATATGGAAGATTTGATTAAAATTTGATACAAATTAAATTAATCAGATTAATCAATTAGAATTGAGTGAGTATAATTAGACTTAAGCTTATTTAATTAATCCTAAACACACTTAATTAGCCTGACCTAATCGACCATATATATATGATTTATAAGCTTAGCATTGAGTTTATTTCATCATTTTTTAGCTGAAATTATAGAGAGGGAGAGAGTGAGTTCAAACCCTAGAGAGAGAAGAGAAGAATTTGTGAAGAGGAGTAGAAGAATTCAAGGATTTATGAAGTAGAACTCCAAATTCAAGCTCCAGGTAAGAATTACAACCATAATCTTGTAGATAACTCATCTAATAATTGAATTCAAGAAGATAATGAACTTAATTACAAGAATTGAGCTTAAAATTGTTGAATTTGAGGCTAGAACATGCATGCATGCATAATTTCATCATATTTTCATTTCTTGAGCATGAATTCTTCCATCTTTGTTGGTTTTGAGGTCCAATTGCATTTTCGTCTTTGGTTTTGAGACGCTTAAAGACTTGAGTTCATGAATCTGAAGAAAAAGCTTGGAACTTTACATACATGGAAGTTTTGATTTAAATTTTGCAAGGGCTATGATGTTTTTGAGCTCATGGCTCTAAATTGGTTTTATATTCAAGGTTATCTAAGTGTTTTCATGTTTTGGGTCCAACCATGCAAGTTATACAACTTGAACTCTTGATTTTGAACTTGAATTATGTTCAGGAAATTCTAGAATTTGACTACTTCGCTCGAGCGATGAAGTAGTCACTTGAACGCACTTTGTATGCATCCAGTATTTTTGCAGACACATTGCACATGGTTCGAGCAACCGAATGACCGCTCGAGTGAACTCACCTTTCATTCCACTTGGCTTAAGCGACCGTCGAGACTACATTTTGACCATTCAGTACTTTTGCAGACCATGTGGTCCGCTCGAGTGACCTATAGTGCGCTCGAGCGAACTACCCCTATTTTAGCAACTCTTGAAAAATACTTTTAAGCGCATACTTATATTCTCATGCACCTTTAGACATTCTTGGGTATTGTTTAAGCATCATTAATGAGAGAATAAACTCGGAACATATTTAAGGGAGTTGAATTAAGATAGAACATTCGTTTAAGATAATTTGTTTCAACGAGTGCCTTTGTTATCTTTGCTCAATGATGATTGGACGCATCTTGACCCTGATTAGTATATCTATCATTGAAGTCAGGGTTGCTAATGTATCAGTAAATTGGTTGTTCTCTCTTATCAGATGTGTAAATGTCAACTTTTCAAACCTTGGTATCAAAGTGTCCAAGGTCTGGTGATACACCTTCATCTTCTCTTCCTTGACCTTCCAGTCTTCACTGGCTTGAAAGACAACTAGGTTAGAATCTCTAATCACATCCAATCTCATTGCCCTTAGTTCTAGGGTTGTTTCTAATCTAGCTATGCACACCTCATACTCTACTTGATTATTGGAAACCTTGAATTTGAACTTGAAAGCTAGGGGTATGTGGGAATCATCAGGTGTTATAAGCAACACACATATCCCATAAGCAAATTGGTTAGCCGCTCCATCAAAGTACAAACTCCAAATACTCTCCTCCACCCGCATAATCTCTTCATTTGGGAATAAATATTTCACATCTTATCACGACCCCAACCTGCCCCAAACAAGATAGTGAAGTAACGGTCAATAGTCACGGACTACCAAAGGCCTAGCTTACAAAACAAGTTGGACTCTTAGAATATTTAGGGCAAATTTTCAATTTTGAAGTCATTACATACTTTTATTGAGTCCGTTTGAAACATCCATTTAGAGCAATGCATAACTATATGAAATAAAAACATACATTTCTCTTGGATTATTATCTTACATAACTACATGACATCAACAACGAAATAAAATAAAATACTTATGCCATAACTCTTACAAAATTTACACAAACACATAAGACCGGTTTCTAATTTAACTTTCCTTCGTACTGGAACTCTTTGTCACCTATATATATATATATTTATACGGGAGAGGGGTGAGCCATTGCCTAGTCAATAATATTATAGTAAAGTGGTAAATGAATGAATTCCAAATCATTTACAAAAATAGCTTTCATATTGCATTTCCAAAAGCATTCAAACAATTCATTAGATTCTCTCATAAACAAAGCATGATGCATGGTACATCCATTATAGACTCTTAATGGAATAATCAACTTGGGTACGATTAAAAAAGCCACACTTCGGTGGCGGTGGAGCTCAAATATGGCCATGGTACTTTTAGACTATCCCCTAATGGTTGGGGCTATCTAAGGATAACATTAATAACTTTAAACAAAATATAGGATATTCATTCATTCATAATCAAAATAAAGATTTCTCAAATCATGACATATCATCAAATTTTCAAAAATAATTTTTTAACATAACTTTACAATAATATTGCTCACATATTGCTCCTTGTGCAGAAAGGTTTCCTCCTCCGAGTGCTTAACCTACACAAGGCATAAGCAAGACATTGAAAACACTCAAACTAGTAGGCTTTTAAATTCACTTCAAGTGTGCTAACTTAACTTAGTGTTTCTTAATATTTTCTTAGATTATTTAAGACTTTCTAAGCCTAATTCGAGTCTAAAACAAATGTCAAACATGCATCGAATGCATGCCTAGAAGTATCCTAAGTGATTAAGGCTTGAAGAATGACGAAGTGTGCCAAAATGTATGTTGAAGAGCCCTAAGTATTCTACAACAATTTCATATACTATGAATTGAAAAATATCATGTTTACATATTTAAGGTTTAAGGAAATAGCAAGAAATGAAAGGAAACTAAGTTAGGAAGAGGAATTAGCATGAAATGATTAGGAAGAAAGTGAGAAGGCTTCACTAATTTGAACATTTCTTTTTGTGTACTTAGAATTTTGATGTGAGACCACTACCTTCTGGTGTGAAATTTCTGGCATGTGATGTGGTCGATGATGGAGCCAAAACCCCAAAGGCTAAATCTACCACTGTTCTCTGAAGATCTTCAATCATGTTCATCAGCTCAGAAGTGGTGGGTTCATGGGTTTGAGATGATTGGGGTTCAAGTGCGTTCATCATGCATAAGTCCATGCTGACTGGAATGAACACCTCAGGCTTGGGTAAATGGACTGGGGTGATGTATATGCTGGGGTTATAGGTGGATGGTAATGTGTGGATTAGATTGAGATGTGGAGGTGATGGGTTAGTGGTAACATTGGGGTCTTGAGGTGGAGCTATCGTTTGGTTGTCAATGAGGTTCTGAACCTCATGAAGAAGGCGGTAGCAACGATCGGTGCCATGATGATACATGCAGTATTTGGTGGGGTCATGTTTGGCAGTGAGTGGGTCAGATAGAGGTTGAGGATCAAGGGGTTTGAGATACCCTCTTTCCATCAGGACTTTTAGTGCGCTGGTTAGGCTCATGTAGAGGGAGGTGAAAGTTCTGCCTTGAGCTCAGGTTGTGGTGGCTGTTTGTAGGCTTGATTTGGCAAAACGGCCGGCTGTGTCGACTGTATTGATTTCAGTGGGTTTGGGAATAATGTTACTGCCAGCATTGGTAGTCCCAGCAAAAACCACTTGTTCTGGGAATAATCCCTTTGTTGAACGCACTCTCGATCTGAACCCTCAATTCATGCAAACTTTTGAAAGTGAACAGTGGTGCCACTATTAACTTTTGCAACATATCAGGCTCAAGGTTTTGCACCACTATCCGGATTTGGTCCCTCTCAAAAGGGTGATATGTCATCTGTGCTGCCTTCGCTCTCTACCTTGCAACAAATTCCACAAAAGACTCTGCAGGATTTTGGTAGGTTGCTTCAAGGTCTTGAGTGGTTATTTCAAGTTGGGTATTGTAAGAGTATTGATTGACAAAGGTCTCAGCCAACTCTTCCCAGTTTAGCTTCACTGTATCCTCCAACTTGGCTTACTAAGTGGTTACTATACCCGACAGGGTTCTTCCATGCAGAGAGAGTTTCTGAGGCTTAGTCAGACCCATCGGTTTCAGAACGTCCAAGAAAAGTTGGATATGTACCATAGGGTCGCCAAACCCGTCGAAACGGTCAATGTATGGCATTTTGAATCTATCTAGGAGCCTTACAGCAGCCTCAGTGTACCCATCCTCAATGTCGGGAATGGAGTTAAGGCCCTATGCCTTTTTGAATTGCTTCTCTAGGTTAGCAATTTTTAATGAGGTCAGGTCGAGCTCATTAATACCAAAAGGATAAAGCCTCTCATTAGGCTACACCAGGGGTTTGAAAACCTGAGCTTGAGCCAACCCTTCTCGAGGATCCGGACCTTCTAAATCTTCAGTTGGCAAAAGTGGGTCAAAGTTCGGTTTGGGTCCCGAGGCTGGATGTGTGGTAGGTGCCCCAGACGGGCGTTGCATTTCAGTATTGGTCTCATCCTACATGGCGATTCCCTGGTTTAACACCGCTATCATGGCCACAACTTCTTCCGGACTCTGTGCCATCACGGTCTGTTGAGTTTGAACAAAGGTGATCTAACTGGTGACTGTCGAAACAATGGAACCGATGAGCCCTGACTGCCTTTCTTTGCCTTGCCTCTAGCGAAGGAAACATTGGTTGCCCTTGAACTAAATCTCTAACCTGACAAAGTCTATGAACACAAGTCCAGTGTACCTAGGGGATATTGGAGCCTTCCGAAGCTATAGTTTCAGGACTACCTAGCAAAAAAGAAAACAGATAGCACCTCAGCCTAATTTCACTAGGACAGATATGAGCATAGCTGAATAACTGTACTCTTTACAGAATTCTGCCCCAAAACAAATACCAACTTGGCAACTGATATGCACATCCTTTTACAGTTTCACTGTAAAGCACATACCAGTTAAGTAAGAGCCAAAACACCCCTATAATGGGGTAGGATTACCATGTCCTAGTTTCGTCAGGAGCTAGGGTTTCACTATGCACAACAAGTGCCTTCACACAGTCCTGCATTCAAGCAAGCAACCTATCCTAGTTTGGAACAGACTCTATGGCTTCTGATATGCAACTAGGCCGATTGGTCAAAAATGGTACCTCAGCAAGACTACCTAATAGACCTCTCACACCTAGCACCGAGAAGTGAAAGGAGGATCAAACGGTACAGCGGTAGTCCAGATCCAAGGGTTGTGTTCCCATCGTGGCAGAGCCCGTAACCAGTCAGCCTTTTGGCAAGCTTTTCCAAGCAAGCCGCAAACCGTTCAGGAATAGCATATGGCAAACACTGTGACTTAAGCGCACCGATGCAAATGCAAATGCAAAGAAGCACGTAAGTGTAAATAAAACAACATATCATGAGTTCGAGTCAAGTTCTCTAAATCCCCAGCAGAGTCGCCAGAAACTGTGGACTCGCCTTTTTCTGCGCCCCCGCCTTTCGGAAAGGGTTTGAAAAGAAATGCTTCACAGTTCGGACTCTCGCAGTTTTGAATCTAGTCTCACAAGTGCAATGTGAAACTGATAATCACCAAAGAGTCAAAATTTGGCAAACCTTTTTAGAAAATCGATTTTAAATCAAATAATGCCAAAATTGGACTGCTTTGCCAGATACAGAGTTGCCACCTAAATATTTTATTTTGGAGAAATTTAGGAAACCCTGACTCATGCCAAAGGCCACGTGTCTGTCATCACCAAAGTTACCTCGGCTCGGGAACTTGGGTACGAGGGGGGGAGGTCATGAAATGAGCACCCCCACTCACCCGATCAAAAGATCGGCCTCTACTAATCATGATCTGATGTTTTATAAACAATATGTGGTCTTATTCTGATTATTAAACTAGCTTTACTATGTGATGCACATGCATACAAGTATAGACTAATCGCAAGACTTGGAACAATTCAACTCATGTTTGTTTTCGAAAATGGTTTGAATTTGCCACCCTCAAGTGGGCTTAGAGATGCGGACTTGCTACCAAACATGGTGGGCTTAAAACAGGATTTTGCCACAACAAAGTGACTTAAAACTTACATTCATTGAATTATTCCAATTCAAACAACAAGCCTTCATCCACAGGCATTCATACAGTTTAACATTTAAGCACATAGTCTCATGGTAAGCATGCTATCATGGCAACATGGCAATCACACTCGTGCAAGTATGCTAAAGCATAAAACTCACTGAGTACTCCAAGCCGAAACAAAAACTAGTTAGAAAAATGCATGATCCTAACTATACAAAATGCCTAATGCAACACATGCAATAATGCAATTAATAGGCTCGGCTACTAATATGGCATATGGATCGATTTGAATAACATGCTTTTAAACACGTATTCAAAGAAGTGTATTGAAATTGCAATGTAGTTTGAATAATGCGCCGAGCCTCGGTGCATGCAAGACAAATGAATGGATGCAAACATGCGAACATAAGGTATGCTAATTGAAAATGTCCCTAATCTAACCATCGAAAGCGATTAAGTAAAAAGGAGAAAGACGCGAGGTTGGAAGACATACACACACTTACGCACACTTATTACAACATTGTGCCCTCACGAAGGAAGGTTCGAATAAATATGAACTACGCTACTCTAAGCTAAGCTAGACTAACTAATCTAATTAAACTAGTTAGACTAATTATTACAAATCAATCAAATAACTAGCAAACTAATTACTAATTATTACAACACTTTAACTAATTAGCAAACTAATCAATTAAAACAAATGTACACTAACTAAGCATGCGAGATATTAAGCTACGCTGCCACAGCTCTGCTTCGGGAAGTGGCAGATGCATGCGCTCAGTTTTCGCCCTGAAAATCCCTTTGTTTTGCTCTCAAAAGACTCTGTTTACAGGGTTGAGTACACTTCAGAACCCTTCTGCTCCAACTTACCAAATCTCTGCTAAGGATTGCATCAGTGGCTTGCCGCCATAGATGGCTACTGCCGGCTAAAAGGGTGCCTTGTCGGCCAAAAATGAGGCACTGCCGGCCACTAATGCTCTGGGTCACCACACTGTAACAGAGCACAAATAGAGCAAAAGAAAGGTTTTTCCAAGGGTATGTTTGTACTGTACCCCTCCTTATCATCTCAAAACCTCAAAGGAGTGGCACTCTTGGATCCAAAGCCACCAATCAAGCAATTTCATTGCATGATGACCAAAGATCCAAGTTGTACAATTTCAATAAATGCACAAATATGACTCAAATGACTACCACTCTATCATGTATGATCAAGGGTGATAGAGACCAAGGAAAATGGAACATTTCATCATTATTGAGTATGAAACGTCCCATTTACCTTGTGTTCGAATTAACGTCCGATCCGAACACATGCAATGCAACACGAAAGATGCTTTATCTTGCCTCTTTTACTTGCCAAATTCTTGTTTACTCATTTTAGCTTGCCAATCCATTCTTTAATTGATTAGTCCAAAAGTGAGTGTCCTCTAATGGTGTCAACCAAGGGGTAGCTTAAGGCAAGAGAGAGGTCATGTCGTTGGTTAGTAGAAACCCTCAAAAGAGGATTGAAACCATTAAGCACAAACCTCAATCTCAAACTTAAACACAACCCTAAGGCTAACCAACCCTCAAAGCAAATGAAAAATTGAAGAAATGAGGGAGGTTGCAAAGATGTTAAGTGCTGGAATTAGGCATGAAAAAGCATTAAAATGTGCAACCAAGACACACAAATGATGGTTAAAGCCTTAAAACACTAAGCTAATGAAGGAATTAACACTACAACTATACCATACAAGGCTTAAAAGCAATAACCAGCCCAAAATAGAGGTAAAAAAGTCCAAAATATAGCTTAAAATATTCTGAAATTAAACTAACACAAGCTAGAATTGTAACGCCCTCAAAATAATAACATTTAAGCCCATCAACAGAGGCATGCATTGATATATAAAAGCTCCACTTTCTTCTATTCATCAGAGTTTCATTACCAAAAGTATTACATGTTAACAACAAAAGCAAATGCCCTAAAGGCTTACAATTTTCCAAGTTAACACTTGGTTACAACAAAAAAAAAGAGTACTAACTCATTTACACATTAAGCCCTTGGCTTGAATATACATGTAATACATCAAAGAAATAAAACAACAAAAGCCCGCCTGCCTCTAGCCTCCCAAGCTATGTCCTTGGAGGTGGCATGCTACCTGCACCTGAAAATGATGTTCCTATATAGGGTGAGCCACAGCCCAGTAGAAATATACTAAACCAAATATGAACAATGACTAAAAGATTAGCAGTTGATAGATGGCCAACACTTGAAGTTGAATAGAAAAGAAAATTG
>NW_021024787.1:1185270-1199627 GCF_004153795.1 Camellia sinensis | reverse complement strand
AAAAAAAAAAAAAAAAAAAAAAAAAAAAAAAAAAAAACTCCGTGAGAGGGTTTGTGCAGTCTATTTCGTGAATTGGAGGGTTTTGTTTAGCGGATTTTTTTTAAATATTTGTGGTATTAAGATTTTATAGTATAAAGGAAATTAAATATTTTTATAATGTTTAAGGTCTCTCAAATCAAATCAGAGAAAATTCAATTCAATCCAAAGAAATTTTTTGGTCCAAACCAAAGAAAATTCAATCTAGAGAAATTCACGGTGTGAATTTTCACTTCCCTAATCGAATTTTCTCTAAACTTCACAGAGAAATTCTGATTCACAAAGAATTTCTCTGGTGACTTCACAGAGAAATTTTCTCCAAATCAAAGAAATTCCCAAAGAAATTTGTCTCATTACGTGCAGAGAATTACTCTGGAATCAAACTAGAAAAAATTGAAAATTTCTCTAAACAAAATTGTTAATTTTTGAAACAAGACTTTACAAATACAAAGCAATTCACTGTGCTCTATTTAGAATACCTGTATATTCACCATTACAGTGGCCTAGAGAGTGACAGAGAGAGCTTTACATCAATGGCGTTTACTTACAAACTAGAGAAATTCTCTCTGATTTAATTTTCTATGTTAATTTCCTTTATGTGATGGCCAGAGAAATTTGTTCATTTTCTCTGACAAAATCACATACTCACCCTGTGATTTTCTTTTGCTAGACTGTGTACTGTGTTAAACAACAATCAACAGCTAATATTGACATCAATTTTCTTTTACAAACACATTCATATCAAAATCAATCAACAACAAGAACAATTCACAATTCATCAAACACAAATAAGTCATCAATTTACACAAATATAAAATTTCCCATTTAAATCTGAATACACAAAATATATGTGACTTGGGTTATTTTTGCAGATATATGGATCTGAGGTCGATCTACAAATCTCCTATGACGGCTCGATGGTAAGGAAGCAAGTGATATATCCAAAAGGAGAGAGGAAGACAGAAGAGACGGCGGTGATAATGGTTATTCGGCGGCACTGCGGCGACAGAGATGAAGAGAGAGAGAGAGAGAGAGAGAGAGAGAGAGAGAGATGCATCGACGAATGTAAGACATAGCGGTAGAGGAAAGAGATAGATAGTGGTCTGCGACAAAGGAAGCAGATAGAGGTAGTGGTCTGCGACAAATGAGGAAGAGAGAGGGGCTGAGAAATGTGGCAGAGAAGATTGAGGAAACGGTAATGGTTGGCGATACCGAGAGAAAGGAAATGGGAGTGGTTAAAGAGAGAGAAGCAATAAGGAGGTTTGGATATAGGAGAGAGAGAGAGAGAGAGAGAGAGAGAAGATGTGCATAGGTCGAGAACGAGAAGAAATAAGAGAGAAAAGAGAGAGAGAGAGAGCGGGAGTGAGGGACCTTACACATTATAAAATAATATTATAGATCTCTTCCATTACTAAAAATAGAAGATGGACCTTAGACTAATTTTCCCTTTTGTTTAAGTCTTGAGATTCATTATGAGTCGTATTTTAATAATTTGAATTATTAGTTTTTGTAAGCTTTTATCTGTATATTATTTATTAAAAAAATTAAATTAACTCAATAGTCAGAGTCACATAATTTTATCATAGGATTAATTACATTTTAGTCTATTACACTTCAGTCTCTAATGCAAGTGCTATTCAAAATTAGTATTGAGAGGAAGGATATTTTTGAAATTTTATGAGAAACCTCAATAAAATCAACACATTTAGTTTAGAGTGCTGTTATTAGCACCCTATCAATTATTTTGGATCTCCCATTTCTTTGGACCCCCACTCATAAATTCCAAAACGCTTAAAATTTCTTTTCCCCTCCTAAATAATACCAAAATTATCCTTATAAAAACATTCTACCCATTCAATTGAATGCATACCCCCACACCCCAAAAGGCCTCTCTCTCAAAAACTGTAACAAAATACACGAAGGTGATTACTACTTCATCTCCACATACTTGTTCATGACCTGAGAAAATAAATATAAGATTTTTTGTTGTTGATTTAAAATCCTCCTTTTATGGGTTTTGCAATCTCCATAAGTTTGGATTTGTGAGATGGATTTCTTTGAATTCTCTAACAATTTCAATTCTTGTTCCTTATCTTATCTAGGTTTTGTGCTTTTAAAGTTTGAAAAAGGTTCATTAATAATATTTGGTTATCTATGCTCGAATAAATAATAAATGTTTTGTTACTTGTTCCGAAACAAATAAACATTGTTCGGGCCTGTGTTCCTGAATATTGGTTATATGTTCAGGAGTTCAATCCCAAAAAAATAACGAATAGTTTTTGTTATTTTTTTTCATTTTTTGAAAAAACTTATCCTTACAAGACCAATTTTTTTTGAGCTAAGAACACCATCAAAACTAAGAAGGTTTTATTGTTGTACTTCTTTTGTCTCATGGAGTTGTGGTTACCCAAAAAACTTTCACTCACTGGCATTGCCGGAGAAGTATAGGTAATCAAATGGTTGCCACCGTTACCACCGGAATATTGCCGCCAAAGGGTTTTCATGATTTTGAGGGTGGGTAGGTTTTGAAGGTGAGATTTGGGAAAGATGGATGGGTTGTGATGGAGGTGGGTGCTCTCATAAATCCTAACTCATGATGTAGTGGGCGTGTAGGCTTAATTGTGAGATAGGGTGTCCCAAAATTATTGATGTCATTTTTAGTAATTTCAATTGAGGTTATTATTGTAATAATAATAAAAAAAAAAAGCAAACACATGGGGGGTCTAAAATAATTGATGGGGTACTAATGGCAGCACTCTTAGTTTAAGAGTATGCATTTTGTAGCATTTTGATTCCTAAAATATGCATTTTGTTTCATTTTAATTTCTAAAGCATCTTGCATTTTCCATTCCTAATCATTTATTTATTTTTAATTTTTAAATTTTTGTAGACTTATGAAAATACCCCGTCTCTATTATCTGATTTTGAACGGTGTTGATGTTAGGGACTAAAGTGAAATAAATTGCAAACTTTGGAGGACTACAGCAAAACAATTAAAAGATTGGGATTAAAGTGCAACATAATAGATACATTAGGGACCAATTATATAATTAATCATTTTTCATATTTGTCTTAAAAAAAACAATCAATCTATTTTCAAAATCATCATTGTCATTTATTTTCCTAAGGCAAATATAACAAATATATGATTATATTAATCATATTATTATTTTTTAGGTTGATTTATACAAAAACGACCTATAAAATGAGCAATTTAGATCACTAGAGTGCAACCACGGTAAGCTGCACAAATCCGCATGATCAGTTTTTAAAGATCCTAACTGACTGCTAGATACAAAAGTGTTGGAAATGGTTTGGAAAAAATAGATTTTTCTAAACTTTGGTCTATTTTTAAAGTGGGACCCACGTGCCAAAGTTGGCGGGTCCATATGGCAATTCTTTCTTTTCCGCATGACAATTCACGTCATATATTTGATTGCTCAAAACTATTATTGGGTGAATGAGAAATTGATGGCAAAGTGAGCTCCATGAAAATTGTGTTTTGGTGAGTTTTCCGGAAGGGATGAAGAAATGGCTTGTCCCACATTGCCTTGTTGGGTAAACATGGTGTGAGTTTATAAGCCTTGAGTTCGCATCTTGGAGAGGGCCCTAAGGGGTACCCAAGTTTTGTGGAGGGGGAGGTTATAGGTAAAGTGAGTCTTAACCCATTGGACACAAAAACAACCACGAGTGTGCGTCGTCACTCGGATTGGTCTTGGGCTTGGACACGAGTGTGAGGTTGGTTTGGGCTTGGTGTTGTCCAGCCTAGTGCTTATCTTTTTGGGCCAAAAAATTTTGAATTTTATTTTTTCTAAATTAAATTCTTACCATTTAGAATTTAAATTTTTGTTTCAAATTCAAAATAAATTCTGAAATGACCCCCAACGTTTCTAAACGTTGGCAGTTTGGTCCAACATACCTCTTCAACTTTTCCCTCCAAACCTAATTAGGTTCCATGCCTGTTCAATTCTGTCCTGAATAGCCACCATGTCTTCTATAAATAGGCAGTCCTTCTTTTGTTCTTTTTATTCAATTTTCGTCCTTTTTCTTGTATTTTTTTGCATTTTCTTTTGCAAAAGAGAGTATATACACTGAGTGTGTTCGTTAAACAATTAGTGTGTAGTGCTGCTACTAATTATTGTTGATCATTTTATATTGGGAGATACATGTCCACATTCTGAAAGCACCGTGAAGAAAAGTAATACTGTAAGTATTTTAGTTATTTTTCTGGTTTCATGTTTTTTTTTTTTTTTTTTTTTTTTCTTTTTTTTTTTTTTCTAGATTCTGTTTTGTTTCTGTAATAGAACAAAATCTATTTTTTTATAACTTTTTTATAACTTTTTTTTTTTTTATATTATGTTTCAATGTTTAGTACTTGAGCATAATTTCTTCTTTCTTAATCTATTCTTTGAATACAGTGAAGATTGTCTAACAATCTTAAGACATATTCTTTTTATCAAGACTAGTCTTCCTTGTATTTAAAATTCTGATTTTATTTGTTCTAAATTCAAATCACTAGTTTATTTTCTGATTTTTGTAACTAGAAAATTGTATTGGTTATAATTTGTTTTTCTGATTTTTGTAATCAGATTTGATGGCTAGTGAACCAGGTACACTAAATTCGACCGTTACATCAACATCGGCTATTGCTCAGAACCCTGTTCAAGTTCCTGTGAATCATAGAGAAAAACCTGAAAATGATGTTGTTCCATCTTACAACTCTTAATCTGGCCTGGTTTCTCCATGAATATGCTCCAGTACTTAAAGAGGATAAAAGTGATCAGCAAATTGTTGTCGCAGTGGATTCTTGGAAGCATACTGAATTTTTGTGCAGGAATTACATCCTGAATGGCTTGGACAACATGTTGTATAATGTTTATAGTCCTTTTAAAACAACAAAAGAATTGTGGGATTCTTTGGAGAAAAAATACAAGACAGAGGATGCAGGCACGAATAAATTCATTGTTGGCAAATTTCTAGACTTTGTAATGATTGACTCTGAGATAGTTATTAGTTAAATGCAAAGTCTCCAACTTATCTTGCATGATATTCATGGAGAGGGTATGTCATTCCAAGTTCCTGCAATTGTAGAAAAATTAATGCCAGCTTGGAAAGGGTTCAAGAACTATTTTAAGCGTAAGCGCAAAGAGATGGCATTGGAGGAACTCATTGTCCGACTGAGGATTGAAGAGGATAAACGGAATGCTAAAAAGAGGAATGGTAAAAATTCCATTGAGTCCAAGGCTAATGTGGTGGAACAAGTGCACAAATCACATAACAACAAGAGGAAATATGCTGGAGATGGTCCTAAACAAGGCGACAACAATGGCAATAAAAAAATTCAAAAGAAAATGCTATAATTATGGCAAGACTGGACATCATGCCTCTGATTGCAGACGCCCTAAGAATTGTAACGCCCCGAAATTAATACAATATACCAATCTCATAACAACTAATAAATAGTAACAAAAATGAAATGAAAAGCTTTCATTAATTAGAGTTTAATATACAAAAGATGACACATGCGATATACATTCATCAACAGTACATCCTAAATCTACAGCATGTGTTACAAGATAATGAAAAGAAATGAAAGCTAAACAGATAACCATATACCCTAATGGCTTACATCTTTCCAAGTCAATGCTTGGGTACATCAAAAGTAAGTCTTTTGCTCAATACAGGTAAAGCCCTAGGCTTGAACAAAATTAAAATAACAACAATGAGCCTTCAGCTTCACTATCCTCCCAAGCTAAGTCCTTGGTGGAGGCATATCACCAGCACCTGAAAATGGTTTACCCACATAAGGTGAGTCAAAGCTATCATGACCCGAACCCGCTCCTATGGATTAAGGTCATAAGCGGCCAATAATCAAGGGATTACCTACGACCTCAAACCTGATTAAACATATTTTCAATAGTATAAGGGGCCAAAATGAAAGTAAACGTAAAATTTTTGTCCAATGAGCTATCCTTACATGGTAAAGCAAAGCACTTCATTAATAATCCATAATAACTTGCACATGTAGATAGAAATAACATCTTATATGTCTAGGAACTTTCAAACATATGGTTAGCCAAACAAAAAGCTTATGTACATGACGATTCCCATATTCACCAGGGTAACAAAATAGTGCCAAATTCATTCATGTCAAATGGCCTTTGGCCCATCATAATAATCAAACGGCCTTAGGCCCTATTCATTTCCATGCTCGTATCTATGTGTGTCTCGTACCCTTGATCATGATCATATTTGTGTTCAATTAGTCTTATGCAAAAGACTGTCATTGGAAATATTCAACATACAAATCCATAAGGCTCATACAAAAGAAACGTTTGTAAAATAATGTACTTGAGCATATCTTTACTAAAGATATTACTCACAGTGGTCTGTCGGATGATTTGCCCTTGCGCTTGACCCTACACATTACATAACATATTGGGTCACAAATGATTTAATCCGTTCTTAATCTATTTACTTCTCTTAGGCCTCTCTCTTATCCTTTTTGGTCATTTACAATGCTCAATATATGCCTAAGAGTGCTTACAGATGAAAGAGAACAGAAAATAAATCACAAAACAACTCTTCAAAATTTCTGAAGTAGGGCTCTCCGCTCAAGCGCAGCTTTGGCCGCTCGAGTGGACCCCTTTGGTCTGCAAAAGTACTGGTTACCTCATTTTTATGCTCGAGCGTGACTTTGGACGCTAGTCAAAACATGTGACTGGGCGCTTGAGCATAACTCCTCACACTCGAGCAAAAATCAATGTCTGCAAAATTTCTGGAAGATAACGTTTTACGCTCAAGCGGCGCATTCCCTGCTCGAGCGGACTCGATGAATTCTAGAATTTCCAGCAAGCTGTTTGAGCTTAAAATTTGCATTCAAATTTATGTACCTTGCATGTTATGACCCATAATTCACTTGTACATCTTATAATATGATAGAAATACTAAACTTACAACATTATGAAGCTCAATTCCCATGAATCAATTACATGCATACTCAATTTATACCAAACTTATTTCTAATACATCAAATTCATGCAACCAAAACTCATACCTCTATGAATTGTGCTTGCATGTGGAATATAACTTCCATTCTCAACTTGAGTGATGCAAAAGATGATCAAAGGCATGAATCTTAATCAAAGTTCAACATGGATCATATGTTTCATGCTCAAATACACAAATTCATGGCAATCTTTTACATGCATCCTTATAATGACTTCAAATTCATCAAATTCAAGTTAATTCATGTTCTTGATTACAATTTATCCTTGAGTTCACATAATTACAACTCAAACTCATGAATTCATGTCTAATTACTCACCTAGAGGCTCAAATCTTCCAATTCCTAGCAAGTTCTTGAGTCTAGCTTTCAAATTTCCAAGCTTTTAGTTCAAAGCTCCAATCTGTGCTCCCTCTCTCTCTACAATCAGCTCACTCTCTCTCTCTCTCTAGAGTGAAATCTCAGCCAAGTTAGAAGAAAATGAGCTCAAGGAGTATACTTAAGTGTACATAGGCCTATTTATAGGCTTGCCTAATTAAACTTGTTTAAGGCTAATTAATTGTGCCTAATTCAATCAGTTTAATCTAATTATTTTGATCCCAATCAAATTTCAATTAAATTTCACCGTAGGCTCTAAAAATTACACTAATCACAATGTCATAGTCAATTTCGGTTTTTATGGCCGACAAAGCCTTCAATTTTCAGTTTACAACAGTAAGTTGAACATATCTTCCTATGGTGAACAGATATAAGGCCAAAACCATATATAATCATGCAATTAACACCCAAATTCAAATTAATCACATAATCACAACATAATCATGATTAATTAACTTAACGCAAGACAGGTTATCACAAAAGCCTAGTAGAAATACTACAACCTAATGTATTAATCTTAACAAAGCCATAAGGTGAATACAAATGCAATGCTCATGTCAGAACATTTTACATTTCTTTCAAAAAATCATGCCGTGCTCAGTTTAT
The DNA here is from genome assembly GCF_004153795.1 of Camellia sinensis. Taxonomy (NCBI): domain Eukaryota; kingdom Viridiplantae; phylum Streptophyta; class Magnoliopsida; order Ericales; family Theaceae; genus Camellia; species Camellia sinensis. Next base: position 1,191,601 of record NW_021024787.1, on the reverse strand, counting down.
ATTGCAATTCTGAAATCATGTCCTTTATAGTAGAAAACAAGGAAGAAATCTCAAACTAGTACGACCTATAAGGATATTTCGTCCGTGAGAAACCATCAAATAACACCCATGTAAACGTAGCCTATACAAGTACTACTATTGCCATTTTACGAATTTTTTGTCCACAGAAACCGGTACCAATGTATATGCGCGTTTTTCAGAACTTTCACCCTGGACACAGATGGCAACTTGATTTGGTGATACGCACATCTTCCCTATGTTCACCGTATTTTCTCAAAACCATATATATTTGCAATGTATTAAATGAGCAAGAATGTTCAATGCACATGGATGATAAATTAGTTTTAATTCACCTAATTCTCATGCAATTTCTACAACACCCATAACTATCCTCCACCGATAGCCCAAAACAGATATCTCTAAACATATAAATAAATTTCATTAAAGATACACTTTCTCAAAATCTCAAGATGGGATTGATAATACATATTTAACTCCACCATCATCATCAACATTATTTTAATTTAATAATTCTCAACATCAATTCCATTTTCTCTTTACAATCTCAAATATTCACATTTTAGAACAAAATCCCTTTCTCTTTGAAAGTCAATTTTAATGTAGGAAATACATCGTTTCAACATATAACAATTCCAATTTCATACCCACAAGCTTTTCCAAGAAACTATTTAAAAACCCCTATTTTTCGCTTTGATTTCAAACTCTAAGTTTTACCAAAAACCCTCAAACCACTATAATCTTTTGAAATAGCAAATAGCTAAGGTAAAACTCATACAAGAGCGTGAAGAATCCCTACCTCGAAGCTAGAAGCAAGAGAGAGAGAGAGAGAGAGAGAGAGAGAGAGTGAAGACACTTCCACAATGCCGAAACCCAACTTTGTTCAGATGAAAATGAAGCTCTAAGTGAGCTCTACCTTCTTCTCCAAGGAAATAGGGTAGAAAAACCAATTGATCTAAGTGTTTTAGAAGAAAGAATGTGAGTTTTAGAGAGAAAGGTTTCAACTTAGGGTTTTTAAAAAATTTAAAGAGAGAGAGGGAGAGAGTGTGTGTGTGTGAGAGAGATGAAAAAGTGATGTAAAAAGTGACTTTTACGGACTGATATACATGCAGACCGCTCAAGTGCAAAAAGTGACGCTTGAGCATGAAATACAAACTCCTAGTAGTTTTACAGACAGAAGGCCAATGTTCGAACGTATGAAGGGCCACTCGAGCCATGACTGCTCGAGCGCAAGAAGTTTTGCTTGAGTGTAGAATACCACTTCACAGTAATTTTGTAGATGTGCAAAAGTACTAAGAGTTCAAAAAGACCGCTCGAGCGCAAGAAGTGACGCTCGAGCATAGAAGCAAAATTCTGGGCAACAAGGCTTTTGAAAAACAAAGTATCAACCTGTTCTAAACGCAACCAACACAACCCAAAAGCCAAACTCAAAGGGGTATAAAGGAAATAAGACATAAATGACTATACACGGCAATGAAACCCGGATTCAAAGCATCAAATGATTCGAGTCCAAAGCAAAATTGATACAAGAAGGATCGCGAAAGTATAATAAAAAAGACTGCCAATCAAGCCAATATGACTGAAGTAGATTGCATCTCTGAAAGGGTTAATTACATTAGTCTCTTTGCTATGGTGTCTAAGGCTAATTTGGTTGGAAATTCCAAGGAGTGGCGGATCGACACTGGGGCAACTCGTCACATTTGCGCAGATAAGAAGATATTCACTTCATATAGTGAGGCTGCCAAAGGGAAACAATTGTTCATGGGAAATTCTTCTACTTTTGTAGTGGTTAGACAAGGAAAGGTGATCTTGAAAATGACCTTGGGGAAGGAACTTATATCAGACATTCGCAAAAATTTAGTTTCTGGATCTTTGTTGAGTAAAGATGATTTTAGACTTGTATTTGAGTCTGATAAATTTGTATTTACTAAAAGTGGTATGTATATGGGTAAAGGGTACATGAGCGATGTGTTCTTTAAGATGAATGTAATGATTGTTGTACCAATTTCTGCTATTAATAAGATTAACATAGCTTATGTTTATATTCTTGAGTCTAATTTATGGAATGGTAGATTAGGACATGTGAATTTTGATGCTTTATGTAGACTTATTGGTTTGAATTATTGGTTTGAATTATATACGACAATTTTTAATTGATCCTAATCATAAATGTGAAGTATGTGTAGAAGCGAAACTAACTAAGGTGTCATTTAAATCGGCTAAAAGAAAAACCAAACTTCTAAAATTAATTCATATTGATGTATGTGATCTTAAATTTGTTCAAACTAAATGAGGCAAAAGGTGTTTCATAACATTTATTCATGATTACACAAGATATTGTTATGTGTACTTACTTAGAAGTAAAGATGAAACCTTAGAAATGTTTAAACTTTACAAAATCGAAGTTGAAAATCAACTAGGTAAAACCATTAAAATAGTTATAAATGATAGGGGTGGTGAATATAATGAACCTTCAAATGAATTTTATGCACAACATGGAATTATTCATCAAACTATAGCACCATATTCTCCTCGGCAAAATGGAATTGCTGAAAGGAAGAACAAAATCCTTAAAGAAATAATGAACACCATGTTACTAGGCTTACCACAGAACTTGTGGGGTGATGCAATACTGTTTGCTAATTATGTTCTTAACAATATACCCGACAAGAAAACTAATAGCACTCCATATGAGCTGTGAAAAGGTCGATCGCCTTCCTACAAATATTTTAAAGTGTGGGGGTGTCTAGCAAAGGTAGAAGTTCGTGTTCCTAAAAATACTAAAATAGGACAAAAAACAGTTGATTGTGTGTTTATTGGTTATGAACATAATAGTAGTACATATCGGTTTCTGACTCATAAGTCAGAAATACTAGATATACATGTAAATACTATTATAGAGTCTAGGAATGCTGTATTCTTTGAATATTGTTTTCCTCATAAGAAAGGATATGTAACACCCCCAAAATAATAGTCTAAATACATCCACCAGCATATGTAAATGGTAGCATAAATAAGAGTAAATAGTCCTTTCATTACATGTGATTAATGATGCAAAAGAGTTTGATAGAAGTAGATGCTTTATTGCCTTACACCTTTCCAAGCCTTGGCTTGGTTACAACAAAATGAGCTTCGCTCAATACAAATTTAGCCCTAGGCAATACAAAAATAAAACAAAACATGAAGCTTTGCTTCCCAAAGGTCCCTCCAATGTTATTGCCTTGGTGGAGGCATGCCATCATTACCTGAAAATGTTATTCCCAAATAAGGTGAGCCATAGCCCAGTAGAAATCATCTAACACAGTATATGAACTTAGCAAAGATATAAGTACAAATGTATAAACAATGCTCGTGATAAAACGTTTCACAACTTTATATACTCATAAAATATCAATTTCAAGTCTTAATCCATTTGCTTTCAATTCACATTCCGATCACTTATCTTTCTCAATTCGTGAGTCAATTTCATTATTTCACAACAACCAAACTGAGACTTCCACTCAATTACTTTCAATTCACACAATACATATGCACAAACATTTCAAACTTCCATTTCACGGATATTTCGTCCGCAGGCAGCCATCAAACGGGACCCACATAAATGTAGGCTATACAAGAACTATAGTTGCCATTTTACGGATATTTTGTCCGTGGGCTAGGCACCCATGTATAATTTCGAGACTTTTACCCAGGACACTCTGGCCAACTTAATTATAATGGAGTCCATCCCCTTTTTCCTCCCAGACAATCATCCATACATATGCAATGCATTTAAACATATAATCAAACATGGAGCACATTCATTTTCCACTCCCAAACAAACATACATATACAATGTATATAAACACGGTCATATTCAATGACAACCATCAAAAGATTAGTTTCAATTCACCTAATCCACATGCAATTTCTATAACAATCAAAGCTATCCTCCACCAATAGCCAAATACAGTTATCTCTAGACATATATTCAATCTCAAATAGATAGTTTATTCAAAACTTCCAAAAGAATGAGTTAATACATAACCAATCCCACCATTCATATCAACACCCTCTTAATTTCACACTTTCAGTGCCAATTCCAATTATTTGTACCAAAAAAAAAAAAAAAAAAAAAATTTGATCCAATTAGGGCAATTTCTCCATTTTTTCCAAATATTAGCCAAGTGCCAAAATCATCATATTAGATATAACACAACGTTATTTTCAAACCACACGAGCATTTATTTCACCCACACCCAAACCCCTTTTTCCATTTTATGCCCAAACCTTAGGTTTGTCTAAAACATCCCCAAGTCACACTATTGTTACACAAGAGACAAATAACTAAACTAAATATCATTTGAAGATGTAGAAAGATCCCTACCTCAAAGGAAGAAGATGAGTCAAACAAGAAAGAAACTCCAAAGAATGCCGAAACCCATTTCTATTTGGACCAACATGTAGATCTTGAGATGCTCTACCTTTTTCTCAAAGACACTAGGGTGAAAAGATTAATGGATCTAGATGAAATCTAAGAGAGAAGGTGAATTTTAGAGAGAGAGAGACACAAGAACAAATTTTTTGGAACGTTTTAGAGAGAAAGAGAAAAGAAAAAGTGATTCAAAATGTCATCTATTTGAACTATTATACATGTAGTCCGCTCGAGCATGGAAAGCCCCGCTCGAGCGTCAGACACAACATTCTGCTCGAGCATGAAAAGTGGCGCTCGAGCGTAAGATACGCACTTCTAGAAGTTTTGTAGACGAAGGTCCCCGCTCAAGTGTGAGACTGGATGCTTGAGCGTCCAATGCACACTTCCAGCATTTTTAGCCCTGTAAAAGAAATACTGAGAGTTGATGAATCCCGCTCGAGCGCAAGAATGCTCGCTTGAGCGGAGGAACAAAATTTGTGAAACCCGCTCGAGTGCAAGAATGTCCGCTTGAGTGGAAGAGCCAAAATCAGGGCAATAAAGGTTTTGAAAAACAAGTAACCAACCTGTTCCAAACGCACAACCACAACCCGAAAGCCAATTCTAAAGGGATATAAGGGAAACAAGAGGTAAACAACAATATGAAAGCATCAAACTCGAGTCTGGGATATAATAGATAACGGGTTCAAACTGGAATCGCTATAACCTCCCCCCCCTAAGGAATTCCGTCCCCGAAATTACGAATCAAGTTCAAAATCAATGTTAGACCATTCACAACCATGTTATTCTCACAAGTTCACACCGTGACCCATTCTCCAGTCATCCATTCTCATCGACTCGATACTCAAGTCCCACATTAACATGAAATTTACAATTTCCCAAAACATTTACAATGTTTAAATCAAGATTCAAGTTTCCAAATGTTTACATAGCATATACAATGCTTCCAAAATAATACAACATTATCCATGTTCCATATGCTCAAAACATGTGTAATGTTTATATAAAATCCATGTTTCCAAAATGCTCATAACATAAATAATGTCTTTACATAATGAAAGTCTCAATATAAAACTAAACATCAACAAATAGGTCAGGATACTTTTCACGGACTTCTAATTCACGCTCCCAAGTCGCTTCCTCGACACCGTGATGTTTCCACAGTACTTTTACTAAGGGAATTGTCTTGCCTCGCAAGACTTGGTCCCACCTATCTAAGATCCTCATCGGTCTCTCTTCATACGAAGCATCCTCATCTGCTTCTAAGGTGGTCCAATCTAATACATATGATGGATCCGGCTCATACTTCTGAAGCATACTAATGTGAAACACGTCATGCACTCCAAAAAGTTGTGGTGGCAACGCCAACCGATAAGCAACCTCTCCTATCCGCTCATGGATCTCAGAAGGGCTAATAAACCGAGGAGACAACTTCCCACTCTTCCCAAATCTCATCAAACGTTGCCTAGGTGATATTTTTAGGAACACATGATCTCCCACCTCAAAAGACAAAGGTCTTCTCCTACGGTCTGCGTCGCTCTTTTAGCGACTCTAGGCCATAACCAACCTCTTACGAACAAGTGCCACTTTCTCTGTCGTTTCCTAGACTAACTCTGAACCCAACAAAGGCGCACCACCTACCTCAGCCCAATACACCGGAGATGTAACGCCCTCAAAATAATACATAAAACCCATCTCTTTAGACATGTATTGATACAAAGAAACCAACCATCTTTCCATTAATCACAGTAGTTCTTACAAAAGTATTATAAGTTAACAACAAAAGCAAATGTCCTGCGGGCTTACAGCTTTCCAAGTTAACACTTGGTTACAAAAAAAGAGTGCTAACTCAATACATATTAAGCCCTTAGCTTGAATTTACATGTAATACATCAAAAAAAA
>NW_021024787.1:1160900-1180733 GCF_004153795.1 Camellia sinensis | reverse complement strand
TTGAGCGGAGGAGCAAAATTTGTGAAGCCCGCTCAAGTGCAAATTTGCCCACTCGAGCGGAAGAGCCAAAATCTAGGCAATAAAGGTTTTGAAAAACAAGCAACCAACCTGTTCCAAATCCACAACCACAACCTAAAAGCCAATTCTAATGGGATACAAGGGGAACAAGAGGTAAACAACAGTATGAAAGCATTAAACCCGAGTCCGGGATATAATAGATAACTAGTCAAAACTGGAATCGCTATAGGATAGGAATTAAGTTCACAAAAAAGAATTTATGATTCTACACAAAGTCAGGATATTATTGACAATCAAGAGCAAGATACTAGTATTGGTCATGCCCAATAGGAAATAACTTATAATGAACCAAGACATAGTAAGACAGCGAGAAGATCAATTTGGTCCAGATTTTCTGATAAACCTGTTAGAAAATGAGCCTTGAAACTTTAAGGAAGCAATGTCGAGTCCTGAAGCACCATTATAGAAAAAGGCTATTAATAGTGAAATTGAATCCATCATGCAAAGTCACACTTGAGAATTAATGAATCTTCCACTCGGTTGTAAACCTCTTAGGTATAAATGGATATTTAAAAAGAAAATAAAAGAAGATGGTTCAATAGACAAGTATAAGTCAAGACTTGTGTAAAAAAGTACAGACAAAAGGAAGGTCTGGACTATTTTGACACATACTCTCTAATAACAAGTATCGCATCCATTCGCATGCTTATTGCTATTGCAGCGTTATATAATAGTGAGATACATCAAACGGATGTTAAGACAACTTTCTTAAATGGAGATCTACACGAAAAGATTTACATGGAATAACCCCACTGGTTTATAGTAGCAGGAAAAGAAAAGAAAGTGTGTGGACTTTCAAAATCTCTCTATGGATTGAAACAAGCTCCTAAGAAATGGCATGAGAAATTTGATCATGCTATGCCAACTAATGGATTTAAGATAAATGAATGTGACAAATGTGTTTATATTAAAAACATTGACAAAGGATATGTAATAGTTTGTCTTTATGTAGATGACGTGCTCATAATTTGTAGCAGTCATGATATGATCAAATCAACCAAGCAAATGCTGAACAAAAGATTTGATATGAAAGATATGAGAGTAGCAGATGTTATTCTAAGAATGAAAATTACTAAAACATCTAACGGATTTGCATTGTCTCAATCACATTATATTGAGAAACTACTTGGTAAATACATCAAGGATGTTGTGACTGTGACAAGAACACCTGTAGATGTCAAACTTTATTTGTCAAAAAATAAAGGTGATGGGATGTCACAATTAAAATACTCCAAGATCATTGGAAGCCTAATGTATCTAATAAAATACACATGGCCTGATACATACACTAGTAACCTTGGAGAAGATCATTGGAAAACAATTATTCATGTTCTTAGGTATCTAAGATTTAGCCGTGATCATGGTTTGAACTTTACTCGATATCTAGCAGTACTCGAAGGCTATTGTGATGACAATTGGATATCAAATATCAAAGATTCAAAATCTACTAGTTGTTATCTCTTTACTCTAAGGGGTGCAGTTGATTCTTTGAAATCCTCAAAACAAACATACATTGCAAGTCCACAATGGAATTTGAGTTCATTGCTTTAGATAAAGTAGGGGAAGAAGCAGAATGGCTTCACCATTTCTTAGAGGACATTCCAGTGTGACCAAAACCTATGCTAGCTATTTGCGTTCATTGTGATAGTCAATCTGTAATAGGAAAGACACAAAGTCATATGTATAATGGTAAGTCATGACATATTCGTCGTCAACATAATACCGTAAGACAATTTCTCTCAAATAGTATAATCTCAATAGGTTATATAAAGTCTAAAGACAATATTGTGGTTTCATTAACAAAAGGTTTAGCAAAATAGCAAGTGTATAGTTTATTGAAGGAAATGGGATTAAAGCCTATTACATAAGCTCATCATAATGGTAACCCTACTTTGATGACTAAAGATCCCAAGAACTAAGTTCAAAGGGACAACTAAGTTATGTGTGGTTCTCTAGAAATCACGAAGGGATTAAATTCCTTATCCATTCCTATGATGAAAATGATATTTGTAACATGTGTCGTATGCAGGGGTGTAAAGCTTTGCTTTTAATGATTACTTATAGCTTGATTTAGGAATAAAATTCAAGAGGAGTATAAGGGATACTCACAATAAGAATCACCTACATGAGTGTTGAACTGGGGTCGGTTCTATGAGAATGAAGAGGCTAAACTCTCTAGAGCACTCATGAATAACCAAGAACGTTCAGGGCCAAAATGAACACAACTGTGAGAACCACGATGTGTCAGAAGATATTTTGTGTGAAATCTATTGTCTTGGCTTACACAAATAGCTGAACAATTCAAGGCATTGCATCCATTGGTTACCTAGTAAGTTTGATAGGTTATCACTGGGGAAGGTTCAAAGCCGAAAGCTACCTGTCTGGATGCAAGATATTTCCATTTATACTCTCTCGACAATCGGCATATTGTTGCATTTCCATTGTCATAAAATTCCATTCATGTGGGGGATTATTGGAAATGGTTTGGGAAAAACAGATTTTTCCTAAACTTTTGGTTTATTTTTAAAAAGTAAGCCACGCACTAAAGTTGGCAAGTCTATGTGGTAACGTATTCTTTGCCGCTTGACAATTCATGTCGTATATTTGGTTGCTCAAAACCATTATCGGGTGAATGGAAAGTCGATGCCAAAGTGAGCTCAATGGAAATGGTGTTTTGGTGAGCTTTCCAGAAGGGATGAATAAATGGCTTGTCACACATTGCTTGGGTGGGCAAACATGGTGTGGGTTTATAAGCCTTGAGTTTGCTTCTTGGGAAGGACCTTAAGGGGCACCCAATTTTGTGGAGTGGGAGGTTATGAGTAAATTGGGCCTTGATCCATTGGACCCAAAAACAACCGTGCGCGTGCGCGCACCACGTTGTCCAGATCGGGCCTGGGCTTGGGCATGAGTGTGAGGTTGGGTTGGGCTTGGTGTTGTCCAACCTAGTGCTTATCTTTTTGGGCCAAAAACTTTTGGATTTTATTTTTTCTAAATTAAATTCTTACCGTTTGGAATTTAAATTTTTGTTTGAAATTCAAAATAAATTCTGAAATGACCCCTACGTTTTTGCACGTTGGCAATTTGGTCCAACACTCCTCTTCAGATTTTCTCTCCAAACCCGATCTGGCTCCATGCTTATTCAATTCTGTCCCAAATAGCCACCATGTTTTCTATAAATAGGTAGTCCTCCTTTTGTTCTTACTATTCAATTTTCATCTTTTTTTCTTATTACATTCTTTTGCATTTTCTTTTGTAAGAGAGAGTGCATACACTGAGTGTATTCGTTGAACAATTATTGTGTAGTGCTGCTATTAATTGTTGTCAATTATTTTATCTTGGGAGATAGACGTTCACATTCTGTAAGCACTGTGGAGAGGACGAATACATCTTAAGAAAACAGTATCAAACACTAGACTTGATCAATTTTCCAAAGTAATACTAGAAGTATTTTAGTTATTTTTCTGGTTTCATGGTTTTTTTTTTTTTTTTTTTTTCCAGATTCTATTTTGTTTCTATAATAGAACATAATCTGATTTTCTATAATTTGTTTATATATTCTATTTCGATGTTTGGCACTCAAACAAAATTTCTTCTTTCTTAATCTATTCTTCGAATGCAGTGAAGATTGTCTAACATAAAGTGCGTAGACAACTACATGAAGTATGATCTAGTCGAGAATGCAAAATATAAAAGGAAGTAAATGAATTTTTGGTTTTGTTTATAGTTAGTTGCTTACCCACTTGATGCGATACTTGCAGATGACTGGGCTTGCTTTATGGTGCCAATCTAGTTGCGATCTTTTTGCTTTGCTATAATGCTTAGAGCATCTCTAACCCACTAGGCATATAATGCTTGTTAGTTAAAATGCCTAATGTGACTTACTTTTTTCAACTCCAATGCACTAGGCATATGATTAGGCATTTTGGCTCAGCTCACATTCACTAGCTACATGTAGCTAGCCTTCAAGGCTAGGTAAAATGTATTTAATCATTAGGATTATTTCCCTCCATCTTTGTTGTTGACGAGACATTCTATAAAATTAATAGTATTTGGATGAATAGCTAAAATAAAGAGCATGGTTGGAGCAGAAACATGAAACAGTTGATAGACAAAATAAAATGTGTACTTTATAGTAATATTTAGATAGGTAAAATGCCTACTACCGTTGGAGATGCTATTATGCATCCATCCTCTTTATTGATGTATGATGTACTTCATTATTCATCAATAAAATTTCTTTTTTGCTGATAAAAAAAATGAAGAAGATGAATTAGATATAATAGAACTTTGAGAAACAATCACACCAGGAGTAAAGGAGACTGAAACAATAGACTAGATGGCAAAAAGCTAAAGGATTGTGAAGGTTGATGAGCTCATACAATCATGTCTAAACCTTTTGCACATGATATTAGTAGTAGAAAGATTTCATTAAGAACAAGTTTACATAATTGTCTAACAAAAATGAGATTTCAAGTGAGTTTAAAATAAGATAAGAATAATAAAGAGAAATGAAAAATCTAAAAATCCTCGAGATATTGATTTGTGATTATATATCAATTTTAAACAGTAAATAACAGTCCTAATCAAACAATCATAGACAAACAAACCCAATGTCGAACCGACCCCAATGTGTCTCTTCTACCACCGTCTTCACCGCAGAATTGTCTTGCTCAATATTGAATCCACAACGATAATGTTGAATCCACGACGATGAGCCACTCCAGAATCCACCAAAGCTTTAGGTCCAAGTTCCATGGAATCCACTGAAGAACAACTCTCTCTTTTGTGAATGAACGAAAACAAATAAACCCTTGATGATGTTGATATGAAGTTCACGGATCCATTGATTACTCTTAAATCATCAAGGAAACACTCAAAAAGCACCCTTCAATATAAAGCACTCTGTATCTTGTTCCTCTCTAAAAATCTGGATCGGTCAAACCCTAGAAACAGCGAACAACACACTTTATAGAAAATAGGATCGCACAGACCGCTCAAGCACACATTTCACCGCTCGAGCGGTGTGACTAAAGGCAGTGCGAAACATATAAGCTGACCGCTTAAGCACAACTTTCACCGCTCGAGCGGTAAAACTTTCTTCTTGGAAGTTCAGGATATGCGTGCCAATCAAACTATATGATAACAAATTTTTATAGTTTTATGTAAGATGTTTTTTTTTTAAAATTATTTTTTAAGTAATTAGTGTACCGTTGTTATGATGGTTACTAGATCCTCTTTACCAAAATTCATTTTTCCAAATCCCTATTCTATTGTTCTTAATGCATTTTTAGTTGTATAATCACATTTTGAGATTATTATATTTTGTAAATTCTTATCACATTGTACAATTGGGAGTATATTAGTAACATTAAGATTCAAAAGTTAGGAATAGAGGATCCCTAACTCTATATTGTTTATATTATTTATTATTATTATTATTATTATTTGTGTTAATGACAAAGCTAGGGTATTCTAATGGAAAAAATTGTTAACGTTGGAAACTGTGGGACATAATTTCCATTTCAGTTGACAATGTCAATTTTATACATTCAATAACGTCCACATTGTTCTTACTTATTTATTTAATTGTTAGTTATTTGAGTAATGCAGATCACTCTAAGTTTGAATGTACACCATATACACTTTTTTTTTTTTTTGGGTGAAATTTGGCAATAATCTCATCATAACTTTCTTTTCTTGTTAAAAATAAATAAATAGTATTTTCAAAAACCCCTCATTAGGAGTGGAAAAATGGCCCATGGCCCGTGGGCGGCCCTAAGCTTGGCTATGGCCAGGGGTTGGCCCGTTTAGGCCTCGGCTCGACCCAGCTCGGGACCTTGGGCTTAAGCCATCATTTTGAAGTCCGACCCATCCCAAATTTTTTTTTGCTCGGCTCAACTTGGCCTGACCCCCCTTAGCACCTCTCTGCTATCCAACTATCAAAATTCAAAAAAAATAATAGTTTAATGTTCAAATGATCAAATGACCGTTTACTTCCAATGGTAATGCTTTTTCCCGTAACAAATTGACCCCTTTCTCCCAAGCTCTTATAAATATCCCTCTCTCCCATTTTGTTTCTTTGAAACAATTCTCTCTCTCAAACTCTCAGTCTCTCTTAACTCTTAGCTCTCTCAATTAATTTTGAAATCTTACCCCTAACTGGTAATTGCAATTGTGCAAGAAGATGCTTTTATCAGAAGAAACTAATTTTGTATCGCTTTCGCTAGACAGTAAAATTAATTAGTTTAATTAAATTTATTAGTTACTCATTTTTTTACATTATTTATTTCTTAACATATATTAATTGTTATTGTTTACTCATTATTTAAATTAATTGTTAGTTCTTATATATTATTTGACTCACATTGCTATGGATCCTAATATTCGTAGTGTTTATGTCGCTATTGATGCATATACTACACAGCATAAATCTGTTGATTCTTCTTTTAATGTACCTAATATCTCCCTTCCAACAGCTAGATCATCATCTGGGGGCACAACTAATACTGTTTGGGATCATATCGAAAAAATATATGCAAATAATCCTGATGGTACAATTACATTTAAAGAAAAATATAAATATTGTTCACATTTACTTAGTGTTGCATCTGCAAGGGGCACTAGTTATCTAAAAAGGCATACTAACAAACATTTACAAAGTCAACAATCTAATATTAGAAGTCAAATGCAATTAGGGGATTTCAGCAACTAGTCATTTGCAAATATTTTTATACGATCCCATACGTGCACAAAATTCTGTAGTTAATTATATTATTAAAAAAAATAACTTTTTACTACTAGTGGATGTCCTGATTTGTTACAAATGGTTCACAAAAGTTTTGCACCACAATATCAAAGTTTTTCAAGAAATACTACTATAAGGATTTTGAAGAAATTCGAGAATATTAAAAGTGAATTATTTGATATCTTCAAAAAATTGAATGGAAGAGTTTGTTTAACATCTGATTTGTGGTAAAATAATGGTTTAGAATATCAATGTATCACTGGATATTTTATTTATAATGATTGGAAATTAAATAAAAGAATTATTTCATTTAGATTAGTTGAACTTCTATACATTAATCATTCACTTGGTGTAGAAATAAGAAATGTACTATATGAGTGGGCTTTGCAAAATAAAATATTTACCATTAGTTTAGATAATGTAACATATTACAATCAAACTATAGCTCAATTGAAATTAACTTTACAATTACTTGTTAATTATGATTTATTTCATGTTTGTTGTTGTGCTCATATTTTAAACTTGATTGTTAAAGTAGCCATGTATGTATACAAGACTTCTGTACTGGTAATAAAAAAAATGTGGTTGTTACTATTATCTGCTAATCAAATTTCGGAATATAGAAAAATTTGTCAACAAGATGGTATGTTATTTAAAAAATTAATTTTACATATAGATAGCAGGTGGAATTCAACGTATAATATGTTAAAAAGAGCTTGTAAACAAAGAAAAACAATAAGTTGCAATAACATCAATAGGAGGAGTACTAACTCTAACAGGGCTTAATTGGTGCCAAATAGCCTTATATAAAGTTTTTCTAAAAGTTTTTGATGATACAATAAAATTATTTTCTTATATATATATATATATATATATATTCTTACTTTAACATTTGTTTTACATATGTACACAAAAATAATGAAAATTTTTGTAAAATATATGAGTAATGAATATTATGTATTTATTATTATTGTAATGAGAGAAAATTTTGATAAATATTTTGATTGCCCCATCTTTTAGGTTTAGTTATAATAATTGATCCTAAGTGTGAAGAAATTAGATTACAAGAATTTTTAGAATATATTTTCGTTGATCAAAACAATTTGTCCCATATTATTCAAACATGCAAAACATTATTTGAAGAATACAGGTGTAGACACTCCATTTTGACCGTCCTCAAGACTTGGACGTCACCGTTTGAACACTCGGTGATCATCCATGTTCGTGTTCGTTTTGAGTTCCTGGAGGTTTCGGCTACGCGCCTCGCCTCAGGATCTCTCAACTCGGTTGCCTTGTGCTTGGTTGGACCAAACACTTGTTGGTTTTTGCTTTGGAAGGTAGAGAATGGCTTGTTGGCCATCCCCACGCCTCACCGGCTATGGCTTGAGGCCACCGGCCGTGTCTTCTTGCCACCGGCCATTGGTGATGGCTAGTCGGCACTTTGTGTGGTCGGCCAACCATTTATTTGGCCGATGGATTCCTTTTCTGGCCGGTACCATCTTTTTACCTTTTTTAGGCATTATGCATGCCAGCTGTGCCTGTCCTCCATACACGTGGAGGAATTTGTACCCTTTGCACCCTTTTGGTCTAGCTTCTTGGGGAAGCTTGGACCTTTGTCTTAGCTTCCTCAAGAAGCTTGGACACCTGTCTCAGCTTCCTAAAGAAGCCTTGGCCCCTTTTCCTTAGCTTCTTTGAGAAGCCTTGACCCCTTTTGTTAGCTTCTCTTGGAAGCTTTGGCCTTTGCCTTGTCTATATAAGAGAGCCATCCTCTTCCTTTGAAGAGGTTCATCAAAACCAGAGATAATACATATATATCTGGTATATAAACCAGTCTCTCTCTATATCCCCCTCTCTTTCTTCGTTTGTGTGTGTTTGAGAGTTCAAAAGTGTGTTTTGTTTTTAGTTTTGCACTAGGACACATAGTATTACACCATACTTCGGTTCTTGAGGTGTTGAGAGATTGTTCTTGGAGGTTTTGGGTTGGTTTTGATCAGAAAAAGGGGCTGGACTTGCTGTTCTTCAAGTGTTCTTCAAGGGTGAGTATAGTTGCTTTACATTCTCCATTCTTGCACTAGTTTTTAACCTATCTTGCATACTGATTTAAGCTTTGTGTATAATTGAAAAAAGTCTTGTATTTGCATGCTTAAGATCTTTCATTAAGGTCTCTTTTGTGTTTGGGGTTGACCTCCCCCTCTTAGGCCTTGTTTGGCCCCTTTTGTGCCTTCTTTTGTTGAGCTTTGGAACCTTTTGTGTATTGGCCTTCTTACCACTGAAATCCAGTGGATTTTTAGTGGTGGTGAAAGGGTCTTGAAGTCTTGCATAGGGGAGGGACACCCCTCTCCCTTGGTCTCTCATTTGTTCATGTTTTTGGCTCATAAGGGTAGCATGCATGCCTAGTTGTTCTTAGCTTCATTTTAGAGGTTTTTGGGTGTTATTTTGTCATATTATACCTCTTTTTTTGGTCGGATTTATTGTCCATTACATGCATCACATACTTGCTTAGTAATCCCCTTTATTGTCATAACATGTGCCATGCGTTTGCCCCTCCATGCTTGCATGTTCTAGCTTAACTTCATGAAGCTTTTGGTCATATTTTGCCATGCTTAAGGTCTGTTGGGTACTGATTTGATCATGTTTTCCATCTTTGGTATAGCCTCTTTGCATTTTGGCTTGTGAGCCTTGAATGTGTGAGTCATTAGCATGCTTTAGTTGGGTTGTTTCAGTGATTTGGAATCACCTCTCATGCTATTTCAGTCCACAATCCATGCTTGCATGCTTGCATTCATCATCCCTTTCATGCCTTGAAAAGTTGTTCTTTTATGCCTTGAAATGGGCTTTGGTGTATGCCTTTTTGTTTAAGACCTTGGGTTGCCATATTAGTGGGTTTTGGGGTGCATTTTGACGTATTATAACTCTGTTTTTCATCACATAATCCATGCCATGTTTGGTTGGGGTGGGTGTAGAGCAATGCTCCCTTTTGTGGCTTTGAATGCCCTTTGTTTTGGGCCCATTTCTTGGCATGTTTTGATCATGTTCTATGCATGCTTTAGTCTTGTTTTGGAATTCCCTAAGACTATTTTTAGTCATTTTGGTCCTTTGGGGTTTGGTTGACATAGCTATGGTTTGGACCCCTTTGTTGGCTTCAAGTTTTGGTCATGGTTGCATGCCTTACTTGCATGACATGGTTGATTTGGCATTATCCTCTATACATTTTCAGAGCTTAATATGTTAGTCAAGCATCCATGTTTGTCATCATGTGAGTGCTCTTGAAACTTGCCTTTCATACCTTAGCCTTAGGCTCATTGGTTTGCATATTTATTTTGCATGATTGGCATCATCATTTTAGTACTTTTGGCCACTGTTTTGGGATGGGCTGAGGCCTTTCCATCTCAGTTTAAGTCCATCTTTGTTTATAATCGCATGTTTGATGTGTTGCATTGCTTTGGTATCATGCGTGCATTGTATCATGTTCGCACATTTGCATATTGTTTAGCTAGTTGCATTTCATATCCTAGCTTGCATGATAGATTGCATGGCATTGCATCTTGCATGTTTGGCACATTGCATTTGGCATGTTCATTACCTTAGTCCCATATGGCATGCTTGATCTACTTCGCATGTTTGAGCCATGTTGCATACATGCATTACATTTTGCTTGGTTTGGGGTGTCAAACCAAGCAAGAGGGGTGAGGTGTGTTCGTACTCCAAGTGACGAAACATGTCTCAACCCTCGGTCGCTGATGCCTTTGATCTCAACATGATAGGGCATGTAGCACTTATGTGTTTTTGTTGCATTCATTTACATTGACTTGCAAGCTTGGTACGTTTGGCCATCATGCATCAAAATGCGTGATTGGTGGCCCGAGTACCGAGGTCCACACCCTCTTGAGTCCATAACGTGATAGGGAGAGTGGACATGCGCACATTTGCTTAAAAATTCCATACCATGCCTTGTCTGTCCTCTGCTGCTGTCAAAACAGGATTCTGCAGGAAGATTTGGCCGACCGGCTACCTACAGTGCCGACCGACCAACCAAAAATAATTAGCCGATGGCTCAACAATTGGTCGATGACCATTTATCAATGGCCAGTGATCTTACGCCTTGGTCGGTGGCATCTCACAATGCTCAGGGAGCAATTCAGAGGCATCTCCAGGGTTTTCACAGTCCTCAGAGGTATAAGACAGTGCAAACAGAGGCAACAATGGCATGGCAGCAGGCTTCCGGGCAAGGCAAATCGAGCATGCATCATCCACGCATTCCGAGACCGAGCTGCGGCGGTCTCTTTTAGTTTCATATTTAGGCTGTTTTTGTAATTAATTTGTTAATTAATTAGAAGTTTTGTAATAATTAATTAGCTAGGATAGTTGGTTCGTTATTCGGTCTGTATTATTCTTTCGGACCCTCCGAGCGAGGGCAATTGTGTAATAAGTGTGTGTGAGTGTGTGTATGTCTTCCAACCCCCACTTCTCTCTCCCTTTTATTTACCTGCTTTCAATGGTTAGTATTAGGACATATTTAAATTAGCATACCTTATGTTATACATGCGTGCATCCATTCATCTGTATTGCATGCACCGGGTTTGGTGCATCATACTATCTGCATGGTATTTCAATTCCAAGTTGAATACATGTTATCTGTTGCATTTCATATGCCATCTTTAGGTTAGCCGAGCCTGTCCTAATTGCATTTTGTATGTGTTGCATTAGTCATTGCGAACATGAACTAGGATCATGCATTTGATTACTAACTAGTTTCTATTTTGGCTTGGAGTACTAGGTAAGCTTTTATGCTTTAGCATCCTTGTATGCGTGTGAGTGTCTACCTTGATAGCATACATACCATGAGGCTACGTGCTTATGTGTTATAACTGCCTGAATGCCTGTGGGTGAAGGTTGGGTTATCTAAATTGGAACAATGTATTGACTGCGAGTTTTAAGCCCACTAGATAGTGGCAAAACCATCTTTTCTAAGCCCACCCGAGGGTGGCAAAATCTGCATTTTTAGCCTACTTGCGAGTAGCAAACCACTTTAAAAAACAAACATGAAATGTTTAGTTCCAATTCAGGCGATCCAGTCTATACTTGTATGTTGTGCGCATCACATAGTAAATCTAGGCTAATAACCGGAATAAGAACGCATAATGTTTTCAAAACAAGATATCATGGTTAGTAGAGGCCGATCTTCGGATCGGGCGAGCGGGGGTGCTCATAGCTGACCTTCCCCAATCGTACCCAAGTTCCCGAGCCGAGGCAACTTTCGTGGTGACGGACACGTGGTCTTAGGCAAACGAGTCAGGGTTTCCTAAATTCCCCCATAAAAAATATTTAGGTGGTGACTCTGTATCTGGCAAAGCAGTTCATGTTTGGCACTTCTTTCAAAAAAATCTATTTTCAAAAAAGATTTACTGGATTTGGACTCTTTGGTTCAGATTTAGAACCGTGACAATTTGAGTCCTGAACTGTAGTGAGCCCAAATGAACAAAACGGAATTTCCCTCCCGGGACGTTCGGGGACATCTACAACAGGGCAACTGCATCTGCAAATACATTTATACACACTACACTAGCAGTCTCATTTCAAGGCAGAAGATTAAGCATTTTTTCAACAATAAAAAGTAGAAGAATACTTGAACATACAAGCATAAGTAGTTATGAACTACAACGTTATTTGGAAAGCCCAATAGTGGATGATTTCAAAAATTTTAACATTTTGGATTGATGGAAACAAAATGAAACTATGTGGCCTGTGCTTTCACAGATGGCCCGTGATATACTAACCATTCCTATTTCTATAGTTGCTTCGGAAACAACTTTTAGTGCAAGTGGACGGGTGCTGACTGATTACTACAGCAGGCTTTCGCCCTAAATGATTAAGGCACTGATGATATCTAGAGATCATATGAATGCACTTACGAGAAGACAAAATTATAGTGAAAAGAAGAGAATTCAAAGCGATTTGGTTGACATATCCTTGAGCAACGCGAGTGATTTGTCTGTCATTTCCGATAATTGATCAATAATTTATTTTTCACTATTTCATTTTGTTATTTTTTGTATTAGAATATTTCGGTGGAGTATAATGCAAATGATTAGTAGGCTAATAGGTACCAACCTAGTTAGGATATACTTGATTTATAGTGATGTAATTGCTCTACCATTATAAATAATCTACATCTATTTTATCTAACGATATAAATTTTTGTAATATTTTATTTCATTTTGAAATAACGAGTATTTATTCAGTAAATGTTATCTATTTAATTTAATAATTGTAATATTGAAAGTTTTATTTTGATATATATATAAAATTATTGATTTCAAAAGAAGAAAATTATATAATTTCATAATTTTTTGGTCATAAGTTCATACCAAAAAGACATAAGTCATACATAATTAAATTTAAATACTATCACAAATGAAACATAACCAAACATGTAATATCCTTGTTCTGTAGTATGCTAATTGGTCCTTAATATGAATATGATTATGTGTTTGATATGATTTTGTGTGTCATTATGTGAAAATATGTGGTTTTGAATTTCTATCTGTTCACCGTAGGAATATCTGTTTGATTGTTTGCTTTGGAAATTAAATTGAAGGCCTTATCGGCCACAGAAACCGAAATTGACTACACCATTGCGATTGGCATAATTTTTAGAGCCTAAGGTGAAATTTAATTGGAAATTGATTCAGATCAGAATTAATTGATTTAATTGATGAATTAGTGCCCAATTATTTACTATTATTAAATTAGAATTAGTGGGGTTTGTTGTAATAAGGCACTACACCCTCAATTCTCTCTTTATAGCTTCATTTGACTGATTTGAACTCAAAGAAGAGAGAGGGCCGGCTATAGAGAGAGAGGGAGAGAATTGTGTAATCTTGGCTCAAGGTTTGCGGAATTTGAAGATTAAACTCAAGAAATTGCTATAGTTTAGAAGATTGAGCTCCTAGGTAAGGGAATTCATGAGCTTAATGTTGTAAATTGTGGATTCAAGTTTGATTAATGGTCAAGAACATGAATTAGTTTGATTATAAGGATATTGAGTTGTATTTGTTGAATTTAAAGTCAATAGATGCATGCATGTAGGAAATTACTATGAGTTTCCATGTTTGAGTATGTAATCCATGTTGAATTTGATTAATGACCATGTATTTGATCATCTCTTCACCAATTAAGTTGAGGATATTGTGTATATTTCACATGCAAGTGCAAATCATGGGAGTTTGAGTCTTGCATGTTTGAATCTAGTGTGTTGGCGATGAGTTTGAGTTAATTTGAGACATGCATGGGATTATATTGTGAAATTGAGCTTCATTGTGTTGTAATTTGGTGTTTATACTATGTTAGCATATGTATATGTGAAGTTTGAGCCAAAATCATGCATTTGGAACCTTTGAACATCAAATTGAAGCTCAAGAACATATTATGGATTTTCCAAAATTTTGATGTCCGCTCGAGCGGGGAAACCGTCGCTCGAGCATGAAATTCATGTTCCTAGTATTTTCTGCAGACATGGTGTCCGCTCGAGCGGGAAAGTTCACGCTCGAGCGGGGAGCCATGTAGAGAGGCCTTCCGCTCGAGCGCCAGAGTTCGCGATCGAGCGTAAATTTGACATATCTAGCACTTTTGCAAGCCTCGTGGGTCCGCTCGAGCGGGGAAGTCCACGCTCGAGCGGGGACCCTGTTTTCTGAAATTTTGAAAATGTATTATGTGTTCCGTTTTCCGTTCTCTTTCGCTTACAAGCACTCTTAGGCATACATTGAGCATTAAAAATGAGTTAAAGAGATAAGAATGAAGCCTAAAGAGGAATATGTAGATTTAAGAATGGATTGAATTGTTTGTGACCCTTTTGTGTTCATGGAATGTGTAGGGTCGAGCTCCAGGGCAAACCAACCAACCGGTCATTATGAGCAATATCGATATTTTGAAACTTCTCATTTGTCCAATTGCTTATTTCTTTATAAGCCTTATAAGTGCCAGTTTGACATGAATGAATGGGCCAGAGGCCAGTTTGACATGAAAGTTTGAAATGGGCTACAGGCCAGTCTAACAAATGAAAGATAAATGGGCCCAAGGCTAGTATGTTTGGAACCACAGTTACTTGACCAAAATTATGTATATATATGTTAAATAGAAATATGAATTGGGCCCAAGGCCGTTCGAAGCATGTTGTTTTATATATCGTTTGTATAACTTCTGTATTTGATATTATTCACTGGGCTATCGCTCATGCTCATCCATGTGTTTGTAGGTGAGCCCAGAGAAGTCCAAACCCAGCCCCAGTGAAGTCTGTGTGGAACAACAAAGGTTTTGAAGAGTCGGCCCTCGCGTCTCACGCACGAGACTCGCCTTCGCCGTTTTGCCCTTTTGTTTTGTCTTGTCACATTGGCAAAGACCTTGTATCTATTACACATAGTTTTGATGGGTTGACTTAAACTATCATGATCCTGTATGTACAGAACCTTGTGTGGTACATATTTTGTTGTGAGTTATTAATGTGCATATGTATGGTTGTTACGATGTGCTATGTAAGCACAACTCTATGGACAAAGTTTTAAATTGCTTCCGTTTGGCCCCCATTAACTCTGTTAAAATATGTTTGGTTTGGTTTGAGGCCGTAGGTAATCTCATGATTACTGGCCGGTTATGTCCTTAACCCACGGGGGCGGGTTCGGGTCATGACAAAACGTCTCACTAATCTTAACTAAAATACTCTAGAACAATTTTTCTTTTGTTTTCTTATCCGTCATAAATAATCTATATACATAATATATTTATCGTTTATTTTTTGAAAAAAAAAGCCCGCCAGGATCGGTTCGCGGCCCCGACCAAAGCCCAAGCTCGTCGGCTCGACCCTAGGCCCTAATCTAAGTGGGCCTGGACCTGGGCTATAGCGATTCCAATTTTGACCCGACCCTTGTTGTATTCTGAACCCAGGTTTTACGGTTTTGTATTATTATTTATATCTTGTTTCCCTTGTATCTCCTTACATTTGGCTATTGGATTGTTGTGGTTGCATTTGGGACAGGTTGGTTGCTTGGTTTCCAAGCTTTTGTTGTATAAAAGTTTGCTCCTCCGCTCGAGCGGCACTTCTTGCGCTCGAGCGGGATTTGTGAACTCTCAGTACTTTTGCAGGTCTGCAAAACTACTGGAAGAGTGTATTCTACGCTCGAGCGGTGCTTTCTGCGCTCGAGCGACCTTTCTTGTGCTCGAGCGTTGGTCTGTTGTCTACAAAACTATTGGGAGTGTGCATTTTGCGCTCGAGCGCCATTTCTTGTGCTCGAACGGAACAACTTATTGTATCAGACGCTCAAGTGTCACTTCTTATGCTCGAGCGGATTGTGCGTATATCAATTCGCAGCAACACCTTTTTACATCACATTTTCATAACTTTTTTTCTCAAAACCCTAGATCTAGAGCTTCTCTCTCTAAAACTCTCTCTCTCTCTATATATATATATACCTTTTCATCTAGATCCATTGGTTTCTCTACCTTAGTGTCTTTGGGAAAAAGATAGAGCATCTCAAGAGCTCCATTATGATCTGAACAAAACTTAGTTTTGGCGTCTTTGAAGTTTCCCCCTTGCTTTGCTCATCTTCTAACTTTAAGGTAGGGATTTTCTACACTCTCATATGGGTTTTAACTTAGATATTGGTGATGTGTAAACTAGATTGGAATTTGGGAGGATTTTGAACAAATCTGGGGTTTTGGTTTAAAATCAAAAGAAGGGTATTCAAATAAATGTATTGAAATGGTGATGGGTGCAGATATGAAGATGTATCGTGTCAAATTTATTGATTTTGACACTTGGAATAGATTTTGGAAGAAAATGAAGTCTTGCCCTAAATTGTCTCGGTTATTTATTTTGTACAAATAAATGAAATTGGTATTGAAAATGTGAAATTGGATAGACCTTTATGCATGGTGGAGTTGGTTATGTATTATTTTTCACCTATGGAAATTTGGATAGTTTATCTGTCTTGGAGAATGTATATCTGTTTAGAAATATTTGTTTTGGGCTATCGGTCGAGGATAACTATGATTGTTGTAGAAATTGCATGAGGATTAGGAGAATTAAAACTAATCTCTTATTGGTTGTCATTGAATATGACTATGTTTTAATACATTGTATATGTACGATGTTTGAGAAGAGAAAGGAGATATACTCCAGCTTTGGGAGAAGAAAGGGGATGGACTCTATTAAATTAAGTTGGCCAGTGTGTCTAGGGTGAAAGTCCCAAAAATCACACGTATACATGGGTGTCGATTCCCACAGACGAAATTATCGTAAAATGGCAAATAGAGGTGTTTGTATGATAACTATACTGATTAGAGACCCACTGAGTTTTATCCTCAATTTCGTTGATTAAATGAAATGGACACAATTAATGAATTTAGCTATGAAGCTTGGCATGGCATGGTTTTGGAAAAGATTTGTAAATGATTTTAATCACGGGCATTGTATGTGCACATTATACTTATATCTTTGTTAAGATTCATATTTTGTGTTAGATTATCTCTACTGGGCTTTGGCTCACCCTATTTGGGAAAAACCATCTTCAGGTGTTGGTGAAATACCTCCGCCAAGGCAATAGCCTGGGAGGAATAGAGCTGAAGGCTTCTCTTTTTGTACTATGTTATTTTTTTGATTCAAGCCAAGAGCTTTACATATATTGGATTTATATCCATTTTGTTGTAACCAAGCATGGCCTTGGAATGTAAATATTTGTTTAACTTTCATTTCTTATCACTACTTGTAACATATGCTATAAATTCAGGATGAACTATGTATGAATGTATATCGTATGTGTCACATTTTGTATATTAACTTTGATTAATGAAAGCCTATTATTTCCTTTATGTCACTTTGTACTAGTTGTTTGGAGTTGGATTATTGTAATTATTTTGGGGGCGTGGCATGGGCCCTACTTTTCGACTTGCGAGCCGAACTAGGCTAACCAGACAAAAAAGTAGGAGCCCACACGGCCTGCCATGAGCTGGCCCAAGCCCGAGCCCCCTACCCTTCATAATTATAAAGTCTTGTATGAAGGACAAAATTTATTATTTGAATTTTTTATTTGACTATTATACCCTCTCTTTCTTCTCTTTCTTTTACTTTCTCTCTTTACCAACTCGATGGTTTTTCATGGCCTCCACCGTCTTCATCATTTGTTGACGTTGCTTATCCTCACCGTCGGCTAGCGATTACCATTTTTACTGTCAAACCACCACCATCTCAGATTTGAGATTTACGAACTCAAACTTGAGATCAATAACTTTAGATCTGAGATAAATGAACCTAGATTTGATATTTAAAAAAAAAATTGAGAAATAAAGAGATTATATTAAAAAATCAAGAGTTTTTTTTGTTTGTTTGTTCATAGATATAAAAGTAAAATTTTACTTTGGTTCGTTCATTATGTACTCTATTTTTTGTAATAATAAAATTTTACTTTGGTTACCAATATGCTAATATACTTAATGGTAGTAAAATTTTACTTTAAATCATAGTAAATTTTACTCTGAAACACGTTGCGAGTATGGCTTTACAGGAGAGGGTTGCATCATGAACCAGAGTAAAATTTTACTCTTTGAAAAAAAGTGTATCATGAGAAGAAGAAAGAGAGATATGAAGACAAAGTTCAAAAATGAAGCATCATAAGAAGAAGAAGAAGAAGAAGAAGAAGAAGAAGAAGAGAGAGAGAGAGAGAGAGAGAGAGAGAGCGTGTGTGTGTGTGAAAGAGAGCATAAACACACACACACACACAACACGAACTGTCTGAACCAGAGAGAAAGAGAGAGAGAGAGAGAGAGAGAGAGAGAGAGAGAGAGAGAGAGAGAGTGATCTCAGATCTAAGGTTGTGGATGCCACGAGCGATAGTGGTGTGGAAGACGGTAGAGAAAGAGTTCCATTGTTAGTGGTAGTGGTGCCGGTGGAGAGCGATGATAGTGTCGGTGGAGTGCAATAGTAGACTGGAAAAAAATATCAAATAATACTTTTTCAATAAAAATTACAATGAATTCTATTAACATTAGGCCTGTTTGGTGTAGCTGTTAAAACAAATTATAGATTATAGCTTAACAAATTATAGATTATGACTTTAATCAGAAGCTGTTAATCTATTTGGTGTAGCTGTTCGATTATAGATTTAAGTTGCTGAGTAGTGTTTGTTAAATAATCTATGAAGTAGCTTTTTCAATTAACTTTTATTTTTTGTTATTCACTACTTGTCTACATTTCTCATAAATAATAATAATAATAATAATAATAATAATAATAATAATCCATTTGGGTCTCTTTCTATTTTTTAAAAAATAAAAAATAAAAAAAATCTAAGAGTATAATTGTAAGTTAACATGTCCACAACAGAAGCTGATAATCAGAAGTAAGGGATGAACAACTTCTCAGAATCAGCTTTTTTGAGTTAAAATAAATTGTTGGAATTAGAAGCTATTTGAAATAAGTTTAACCAAACTGTCTAAAATAACTTTTTCAAGGCTAGAAGCTATAAGTTGACTAAAAAAAGCCCAAAAAACACCTCCATTTATGATAAGAGGATCGATTCATGTGTTACTATAACTTGAATTATTTTTTTTTTTAATTTTTATTTATTGAATATCCAATGAGTTATTATTGACATTTTACTTCATGCATGTTATTGTAGTTTTAGGAAAAATAAGAGATAGTATATAGTGAAAATAAATAGATTCGGGCATACCTTTTACACTCAAACTGAATCCATGGATCATGTGGATAAATCACGTGCCTCTATTGATGTTTTAGAATAATTCCCAGTAGTGGAGTAGAACTACTGGAGAATTACCTATACTTTTCACAGTACAAAAGCATGGTTGTTTTCCCATAGCAGAGAGCTAGCTAGATAACATTTTCTTAGTTTAGTGACATTTGAAAGTGCCACAAAACTATTATTCTAATGACATTTTTTGGTCTTGTGGCATTTTGAACAAGTGCCACTTCTATCGGTGCCACGGTAGATACGAGTGCC
>NW_021024787.1:1140227-1152454 GCF_004153795.1 Camellia sinensis | reverse complement strand
CCAAAATGAATTTTTTTTTTTTTTTTTTTTTTTCTGGGCTAATACATTGCAAAAAAAAAAAAAAAATTATAATAATAATAACAAGCAAAGCATCAACCCCAAAAAAAAAAATAAAAAAAAAAAAAAATCAAATTCGAGCCAAATTTGAGCCAAAAATTTTGAGGCCTCAATCATTAATGTAATTTTTTACAATGTCAATTTAAACCAATTGATAATATCTATTAGAAAATTGAACAGTTATCAAAGACAAAATGATAAATTAAAAGAGAATGAATCATTTTAAATTTTATGTTAACAACAGGAGCTTCTATTTTCACACAAAATTTCCTCTTGGTGCATTGTTTTTGGTTTTTTTTTTTTTTGGGTTTGGAAATCAACTTCCAAATAAAACTATTTGGATAAAAAATCAACTTCTGAATAAATGATTTGATTGGGCTGTACGTTTGTTTCGGAAGTTGATTTTTTAACTGAGATAATGTAATATGTAGAAACAAAAACTTCTATTAATCCCTCAATCACTTTACAGAGAACGAATAAACTATTTCTTCTTTAATTTCAGTTCAATTTTTAAAATATGCTTTTCGCTATTGGACTAATGTCAACTCTATGAACTATAATTAGCAGTTTGAGAGAGAGAGAGAGAGAGAGAGAGAGATGATGATGATGATGATGATGATGATGATGACGATGATGATGTTACACAGACCTTGTGAAATAAGCTATAGGAGCAATGGCCAAAGTAGCAATGGCTTGCCCGTAGACAACAAAAATCGTAGGGCTCATTCCTTGCAAGAGAGCAGCCGTGGTTGAGAGAGCTACCAATGCATAACTGACTTGCAATCCAAACATAGCCAGTGCTGGCATGTAATCACCTAACCCACCCATGTTATGATTTGCTTTTTCCCAAAGAAAAATGTGACCACTGCGCCAAATAAGTAATGTTGCACTACTATCACAACTAGCCTCTATATATAGATCTCCAAATTCACTTATGTGTAAAAAAACCAGGCCAAATGAGTTGTAACAGAGTGGAATATGGTATTTACCTGAGGAAGGGTTGTTTGTAAGGAATGTTGACAGACAGCCATATGACTTCTCACAAATTAAGGGATAAAATAATTCAAAAAATTATCCAAAAATGAAGGAGACGCTGACATGTCATTGACCTGGCCCCATCTTAGCGTCTTTCATGATTTTTTTACATTAATATTTTATTTAATAGGCCTTAAAAAATATTAATAATTCGAATCACTAAAATAGGCCCCAAAATAGGCTCACAAAACCTAACAGTATCTCTTTAATTATCCAAGTCGAGAGCATCCAAACCCAAAAAGGAAATGTATGATCAAATTTATAAATTAAGCTTGAATTTATGTTATATATTTTACTTTTGAGTAAATTATATCATTGGTTGTTTTAATTTGAGCAAAATTTCACTTTGATTTCCATAGTATCAATTTTATTAATTTAATTCTCATACTTTTAATTCCGTTATAATATGATCTTTCCTTCAATTATCGTTAACTATTAGAGAGCAAAAAAAATAGTAGTGAAATTGGAGTGATCAAAATATTCCCACAGAAGTTGAATGTGCCTTTTCTTTCTTTCTTTTTTTTCTTTTTTTTTTTTTGGGTCCAAACTAGTGATGGCAATTGACAGGAGAGATCATATAGAACAGATTTCAAGATGTGAGGTATAAATTGATAAAATCAAAAAAGAAAAAGTAATCAACATGAACTTTGGTTTAAATTAAAAATAAATAAAAATCAATAGTATAATTTCCCCCTTCTATTGTTTTTTTTTTTTTTTTTTTTGAAATTTTTTTAAGTACTTTTTAGTAAACTAGTTATTATTATTATTGGTTTGCCTAAATTTTTTCAATATGGAAGCCCAAGTAAGCATGACTAGACACCTTATGCCAATACGTTGAATGTGCTCTTCTTCAAAGTACATTATTAGTGTCGTAGACGTCTTTGTGTTTGTCAACCTGGCGCTGATAGGTGGCTGAGCTGGAGGATATCAACTTATATTAGATTTTTTAAATTGATTTCGAATATTCTCTTTCACATGGAAATCTAATGATTATTTTTTTGGGTTAGTGTCTGTAATGCTGGCATTGACAAGGATATGCTTTATCAATTTGGCATCTTATACCGAAAGAGAAAATAAAAGGTTTGTTAGCGAGAAATTCATATTTATGAGGGGATATGGTATTGGGTTTAACGATTAATCTTTTTTTTTTTTGATGATAAGGACATATCAGGTTTAACGATTAATCCCTTTTGTTGATAAGAACACATCAGAAAAATTATCAAAAAATTGGTAGGCAAAGTTACTAGTTGTAACCAACCATATGTGACATTTGGACAAATAAATGAATAGATAAGTGACACGTATATATATAGTTGACATTTAGATGGATAGATAAGTATGATTTTTACAAATAGGTGTCATTTTGGACAAGTAAATGTCTTTTTGGACCCAAAAGATTAAAGCTTGGACATATTGATTCAAAAGTTTAGAAAATTGACCTATAGCCTAAGTGCTCGAAAATAAAACCTAAAACACAACTTGCATAAGATATCAAGAGGTCTTTTTTTTTCTTTTTTCTTTTTCCAGTTTTTGGGTACTTTTTTGGGAAAAATTACAAAAATCCTAGAGTTTGACTGTCATAACAAAATAAATTCTAAATTTTAATTTTATCAATTTAAATTTTAATCTTTTGATTTGTTTTCACTACAAAGAACTAGCTTATTTCCATTGAATAAAACCAACTAAAAAAATTAATATTTAAGTTATTAACTCAATGTTAATATACATAAAATGTCTAAAATATAATTTTTATTGAGTTTAATAGTTAAAATATATTTTTTCTCTTGATTATACTTAACGAAAATAGGTAAATAGTTTACATTGAAACAAATAAAAAATTTAAGATTTAAAGTGACAATAAAAATTCAGAATTTGTTTTGTTACAAAGGCCAATCCCTAGGATTTTGTTTAATAATTTCTTCAATTTTTTTATTTTATTTTATTTATTTATTTTTATACTTCAACTACTTTAGTGATATCATTTGTTCATCAAGTAACCTTCTATATTTTACTGAATTCAACTTTTGAGCTCTATTACATGTACTAATGCATTAACTTAAACCTCATAATTTCATGATGGCCACATATGTGAGTTAATTGATGAGAAGTTCAATTTAGAAAGGGTGTAAGATGTTAGGTTTGTTGTTGTTGTTTTATTTATTTATTTATTATTATTAATTTTTATTTTTTATTTTATTTTATTTTATTTTATTTTTTGAGAATTACATGCTTTGTAAAATATTATGGTAAAAAGTACATTTTATTATTTTGAAAGATATTTTGTTTTCAGTTTTGCCCTTTTAATTTTTATTAACACCTATCTATTGAAATTTTTATTCTATCAGTGTAAAATTTATATCTATTGAAATTTTATCTATGTGAATTTCTATATGTTGAAATTCTTGTCCTAATTTTTATTTGTACAAATTTAAATGTCCAATTTTTTATCTGTCCAAATCACCAAGCTTCTTTTTTATATCAATTGAAATTTTCCAAACCTATTTTTCTTATTTTTAACCTATCTATTGAACACAAAACCAAAAAACAATAGTATCTGTTGAAACCCAAAACTCTAATCCTTGCCACCCCTCTCACTGGCGTCACTACCCTTCCCAATAGCTTCTAAGTTGCAACCGATTCAACGCTCGCCGCCAAGACCGCCATCTTGAGGTGAAAGAGTCATCTTGCAATTACAGACGAAGCAAAACCAATAGAGAAAGGGAGAGAGAGAGAGAGAGAGAGAGAGAGAGAGAGTCACTTACATCACACACACATGCACATGCACACACACATTCCCTTTAAAACTCTTCGAAAATACGACAACTTTCAACACCATTGATGCAACTTCAAGTCCTTTTCCTCCGATCTTCGGTGACGGTCT
The DNA here is from genome assembly GCF_004153795.1 of Camellia sinensis. Taxonomy (NCBI): domain Eukaryota; kingdom Viridiplantae; phylum Streptophyta; class Magnoliopsida; order Ericales; family Theaceae; genus Camellia; species Camellia sinensis. The sequence goes on along the minus strand of NW_021024787.1, from coordinate 1,148,481 downwards.
CAAATCTGCATCAACGGCCTCTGATCTGTGTCATTGTGAAGAGATCAGCCTCATCTGATATTGTTTTTAAGCTTTCAACACCAATGGTGAATGCTCTATCGAGCCCCATCGGCAAGAGCTATAGTGATCTTGATTTAGACCCAACCTATTTATTACCTTGGAATTCGGGAAGCCATATTCATGATGGTCGTTCCTTTCTCCTTATGTTGGTTTGGCTTCAGGGGTCGATACCACCCTTGTTGGTGACGACACCGTCTTCTTTTCCTTGTCTTGTTTTGTTCCAAGGGTTAGCACCAGTTTAGGAGGTGTCGACACCTTTTTGCTGCTGTGTCCCTGGGTAGCTACTGAAATTTAAGGTCGACACCAACCTCGGTGGTGTCGACATTGCTTCTTTTTGTTGGCCTCAAGGTTCGACACTAGTTTAGGAAGGGTCGATCCTTGTCTATTGTAGAATCTGGAGTTTGCTTGCTGAAATTTAGTGTCAACACCTTGGGCCCAAGGGTTGACACCTTGCCTGTTGACTAGCACAAGTGTCTCAGCTTTTCTTCTTGAGGGTCGACACCACTGTCGCATGGGTCGACCCCTATGACTCTTTTTCTAGATTTTATCCGGCTTGGGCCCTACTTTTTGGAGATTTTTGACTTGTTATTTTGATTTAACCTTGGAGCTACTATTCTATTAATATCTAGTCACTATAAATAGACCCAAAGTCCCTTTCTCTCATTAGTGTTTCTCTTTTTCCCTCTCTCACCCGTAACCCCCTCTCTCTCTCTCTCTCTCTCAAAATTCACTTTATCTTACTTAAATCCTTAGATCTACTCACCTAGAGGTGTCTTCTCACCTTGATCTTTTGAGATAAAGTGTAGATTGCGTTAAGAGCTTTCCTTTGATCCGAGTGGTTCGTGATTTTGTTGACGTCGAGTTTTTTCATGTTCTTCTCTTTCACCCTTCTAAACTTGAGGTAAGGATTCTTTGTACCTGTTTATGGGTTTTAACATAGCTATTTGTTTTTATAAAACCACCTTGTGAAGGAAATGGACTTTTGAACAAATCTTAGATTTCGGGTTCAAAACTAAAAAGAAGGATTTTCAAATGATTTCATGGAAATGATTGTGGGGTTGGAAATGAGATATAGAAGTGACAAAATGGTTGTGTAGACCGCCCGAACTCCGCTCCGCGTGTGAGGGCGCGAATCGTTATTCTTAGCTACTACAGTTCGGACTCATGTCATGATTCTGAATCTAATCTCACAAAGTGCAATGTAAGACTGATAAATCACCAAAGAGTCCAAATACAACAATTCGATTTGGAAAATCGATTTTAATCAAAAGCGCCAAACATGGACTGCTTTGCTAGATTTCAAAGTCGCCACCTAAATATTTTGTTTTGGGAAAATTTAGGAAACCCTGACTCATGCCTAAGGCCACGTGTCCGTCATCACCAAAGTTGCCTCGGCTCGGGAACTTGAGTACTAGAGGGGAAGGTCATGCAATGAGCACCCCCACTCGCCCGATCAAAGATTGGCCTTTATTAACATGATATGTTGTTTTTGAAAACACATGCGCTCTTATTCCGGTTTATTAGCTAGCTTACTACGTGATACGCACGGCATACAAGTATAGACTCAATCACGCAGATTGGAACAAAACAACTCATGTTTGTTTTTTAAAGTGGTTTGAAGGTGCTACTTGCAAGTAAGCTAAGACGCGGATTTGCGACCCTCGAGTGGGCTTAGAAAATATGATTTTGCCACTTTAAGTGGGCTTAAAACTCACAATCATCGATTTGTTCCAATCCAAGCAATCGAGCCCCCACCCACAGGCATTCAAGCAGTTATAGCAGTTAAGCACATAGCCTCCTGGAAAGCATGCTAAACATGGCAACACTTACACGCATGCAAGGATGCTAAAGCATAAACACTTACCTAGTACTCCGAGCCAAAAAAGAAACTAGTTAGTAATCAATGCATGATCTTAGCTATGTTAAGAATGCCTAATGCAACACATGCAAAAATGCGACTAAGATAGGCTCAGCTATTCTAAGATGTCATGTGAATGCGACTAGATAACTTGCATTCAAATTGGTATTGAAATACAATGCAGTTAGTATGATGAGCCGAGCCCGGTGCATGCAAGACAGATGAATGATGCAAACATGCGAGCATAAGGATGCTAATTGAAACATGCCCTAAAACTAACCATCGAAAGCTGGTAAATAAAAGGGAGAAAGAAATGGGGATTGGAAGACATGCATCACACACGCGCACACTTATTACAACAGTTGTGCCCTCTCGACGAAGGGTCCGAATAATAAGCTAACTAGCTAATCTAAGCTAATTAAACTAATTATTACAAAATGAAACTAATTAACTAATTAACTAATCCTAGTTAACTAATTATTACAAAACAAATGAATGGCTAAACGTATTAACTAATTAAGTACAAAACCATTAAACTAGCTAACTAAGTAAAGCATTAAGAAGAGGTTCTCAGAGCGAGGGGTGCATGCATGCTCGGTCGCCTCACTCGGAAATACATGGCTATGCCCGAACTTGCCTCTGTTTGCATTTGATTTCAGAACACTGCAAGAGCCTCCAGATAGCTTCTACTCCATTGTGGAGACTTATAGGAAGGCTGCCGACCGCTTTTTGGTGGTGTAGACCACCTGTCGACCACCCAAACTTGCTGCAGACCATAAAAAGTGGTCGGCCAGCCACTTTTTCTGGTCTGCCGACCAGAAAATCCTGCCAAGCTACATTTTGCTACAACAGAGAACAAGAAGGGGCACAGCAGTGTATTTGCAAGATATGTGTGCATGACTACCCTCCCTATCATTGCTTAAGCTCAAGGGGGTGTGGTTCTCGACTCTTAGGCCACCAACCAAGCATCGCAATGCACGATGGCTGAAGAGCCAAGTTTGCACATTTCAATGTCGATGAATGCATAAACAACAAATAAGAGCCTTAACCTCTATCATGCTTGATCAAGAGGGTCGGCGACCGAGAAATGAGGCACGTTTCATCACTTGAAGTATGAAACATCCCTCGTTTCTCGTGTTTGGATTAACACCCTACCCAAACACAATGCAACACAACACAAGCATGATCAACCTATCAATGCTAATGGCATGCAAACACAATGCAATATAGCAACATGCAAACGCAATGTAAGGTAACAACATGCAATGCTATGTAATAACATGCAAACAATATGCTCTTCTATGAGTGCTAGAATGGCATGCTCAAGATCCTATCATGCAAACAATGCATGCATGGCAAACGTAAAAGCTAAGGCCTCAAGGCAAATGAAGTACATCATACATGAAGCATGCAAGACAATACTCAAATGGCCAACCAAACACAGACAGACCTGAGATACTTCAAAACAGTGGCCAAAACTCAACAAAACCTAGGCACAAAGAGCAAGGAATGCACATTCAACTCATGGCTCGCAAGTAAGGCATAAAGGCACAACTTTCAAACACATTGAACAGTGACATGCATGAGAATATGGCAATGCTACATGCTCTGAAATGAAGTGTTAAATGATGCCAAATCATCCAAACAACACAAATGAGGCATGCTAGAAGGCCTGGAGCATAAGGCTAGTTAAGAGCAATACATAAGAAGCATGCAATACTAAGCTTAAACTACTAAACCAGCTCTGGACAGAGCTTAACCATGCCAAGTTAAGGGTCAAGAACATGTTGAAATGGAGCTCAAGAGCTTAGGCAAACATGCATACACATTGGCTCACAAACAAGGCATGAAGACACAACTTTCAAACACCTTGAAGGAGTGGAAAATGTGAGAGTGTGGCAATGAAATATGCTCTGAAATCATGTGAGAAATGAGGCTATACCATGCAAACATCACATTCCAAGCATGCTAGAGACTTCGAAACTCAAAGCTAATTAGGAAGATTGCACCATGGCTATACAAAGCAAGGCATGCATGACCCAAAACACTTAAAAAAGAGCTTAAGTATGGAGAAACATGGACAAAATCATGCTAGAGTGTAGTCAAAATAGGCTAGAATGATGGTCCAAAGTATAGAGCGTGTTAGGCTAGCAATGTAGAATTACACTGCAAGTGTATGAAGCACTCGAGAGACACCCAAACCAGCCAAAAATAGAGTCATATCAGGTCCAAAAAGTCACAAAAACAAGCTTAAACAAATCCACAAAGGAGTGTAAAAACATGCTCATGTGATAGGCCCTATATGCATACAAACAAGACAAGAGGAGAGGGGACCGCCCCCTCTCATTTTAGGCCTCAAAACCACATTTCTACCACTGAAAATCCACTGGATTTCAGTGGTTAAAAAGCCAAGAGAAGGGGATCTCAAAGGCTTAAGGAGATGGCTCAAAACAAGGCAAAATAAGGCACAAAAAGGGGTGGACCAACCCCAACACTAAAGAGGCCTTAAACAAGCATTTCAAACACTGGAAAATAAAGCTTTCTACAGTTGAAAGCTAAGGCCAAAAAAGAATGCAAAGATGGCTCAAAGAGTAACCAAAACAAAGCTGAAAAAAGAGGAAAAGGGGTTACCCATGAAGCACTGCAACAACAGCACCTTCTTCAGCCCAAAACCAGCTTTTATGACCTAAATACCACCTCCAAGAATCTCAGCTCAGAGATGGTGGTGTGTGGCTAGGAGTTGTAGTGAAAAAGTGAAGAAACAACACACTTTAAGGCACAACTACAGAGAGTGGGGGAGGAATATAGAGAGGGAGATACATGTATTGCTCTCATGAAATTTTTCTAAACCTGGAAAAGAGAGAGAGAGCCTCCCTCTTATAGAAGCTTCTAGGAGAAGCTAGAACCTTGGTGCAATCCCTCCATACACGTGTATGGAGGATGCAATCTGTGCTCTCCAGCTGGCATAGCTGGCATCCATAAACTTGCAAAAAATACAGGAAAGCTGCTGACCAATTGAAGTGGTCAGCCAGCTACTCGTAATGGTCGGTCGACCACTGTAAGTGGTCTGCAAGAAGACCAAGTGGTTGGCAGGGGGAGAGGTGGTATGCACCAAGAAAACAAAGTGGTGGCATGGCTGCCGACCACTTTTGGTGGTCCAAAGGCCACAAAGAACATTTAGCCGACCAGAAAATTGGCTGGCGGGGAAGAAAAGTGGTTTTCAGGGAGAGAAACTAGTCTCCAAACCTCATTCTACCCTCCAAGCAAGGAAAACAAGGTTTGTGCCAAAAACCAACCAAAAAGGATGCAAGACAAGAGTCCGGGGGTCGAGGCGCGTAGCCGGAAGCCTCGAAAACTAGTCTACGGGTACCAAAAGTGGTCTACAAGGGAAAAGCGGTCTACGACCACAACAAGTGGTCTCCAAGACCTCTGTGTCCCTCTAGACCAAGTTAACAAGGCATGGTCCAAAAACCAAGCCAAGAGGAGAACGGTAAGCGGTTCCGAGACAAGGCGTGCGGCCAAAGGCTCTGAAAACCGGAAACTAGTGTACAAGAGGGAAAAATGGTCTACGACCACAAAAAAGTGGTCTACAAGACCTCTCTCTCCCTCCAAGGAAGGGAAGACAAGGTTTGGTTCAAAACCAAACCAAAAAGGAAGCAAGACAAGGCGCTTGGCCGAAGGCTTTGGAAACCAAAAACTAGTCTACATGAGGGAAAAGTGGTCTACGACCACAAAAAGTGGTCTACAGACCCCTCTCTCTCTCTCCAGGCAAGGGAAAACAAGGTTTGGTTGAAAACCAAACCAAAAAGAAAGCAAGACAAGGTGCTTGACCGAAGGCTCTGGAAACCGGAAACCGAAAACTAGTCTACAAGAGGGAAAAGTGGTCTACGACCACAAAAAGTGGTCCACAGACTCCTCTCTCCCTCTAGGCAAGGGAAAACAAGGTTTGGTCCACAAACCGAGCCAAAACACAAAGAGTTTAGAGGCCCAGAGGCAAGGCACTCAGTCGAAAACTCCAGAAACTCGAAACGAGCACAAACATGCGTGATCACCGCGTACTCAAACGATGACGTCTGAGTCTTAAGGTCGATCAAAAATGGGGTGTCTATAGTTGCCCCTCTTTGACAGAACTCGAAAGTCAAGAAGTGACGGGAGTGAATGTCAAATCCTAGAGACGACCCATTTTTGACAAGGCCAAAGACTTAGACAAACGGGCAAGGTAACAAAGAAATGCGCCCGCAGGCAGGGGCAAAATGCAAATGACATGCACAATGCCGAACATAACTTATGATCATGCAAAGAGGACTGATCTCACCCGGAGTTCCTCTGACTGAACTACACATACAATATTGTCTAGTTTCACCAACTTCAGATGAATCGTACATACAATATCATGCCTGCACAAAAAGAAACTTTGACAGATACAATATAGTAGAAACACATGTAGGTAGAACGCACATAACAATGCAAGTGAAAAGGTTGCATGACAATATAAGCGAAACAGACGCATAACAATGCAGGTCAAACGTGCATAACAATGCAAGTGAATAGGTGCATAACAATGCAATTGAAAAGTGCGTGACAACGCAAGTGAAGAGGTGCATAACTATAGCGATCCCGGTTTTCCTGTTGTTGTTTAACTGTAATCCGGACTCGGTTCCGTAGATTCGTTGTTGTCTTATCCTCATTTCTATCCCCTTCTCTTTTAATTAGAGTTTTGGGTTGTGTTGGGCAAGTTGGGAATAAGTTGGTCGTGTTCTAAAACTTAGAAATTTTGCCCAGGTTTTGGTCTCTTCGCTCGAGCGGCGATTTGACGCTCGAGCGGGATTTTGTTGCTGCCTTTCCGCTCGAGCGGCAGTTTGGACGCTCGAGCGTGAATTTCCTTCTCTCAGCATTTTGGACATCTGCAAAAAATTCTGGGAGAGTGCATCCGGCGCTCGAGCGGATCTTGGGACGCTTGAGCGTGAACCTGTGTCTGACGCTCGAGCGGACCTGTTTTTATATCTAAGGTGTTGTCGTTTAGAATGTGTTCCCTTGGTTAGTCTCTTCCTTGGTAAGAGTGAGTCGGAGGTTTGTTTTTTAAAGTAATTTCTTTCCTTGGGGCTCGGTTGTTGAATGCTCTGTGATCAATTGGCCTTGTGTTTTGGCGTACCCTTAATTTCAGGGACGAAATTCTTTAAGGGGTGGAGGTTATAGCGATCCCGGTTTTCCTTTTCGTGCTTAACTGTAATCCGGATTCGATTTCGTAAGGGTGCTGTTGTCTTATCCTCTTTCTATCCCTTTCTCTTTGTGTTCGAGCTTGGAGTTGTGTTGGGCAAGTTGGGAATAAGTTGGTTGCGTTTTAAAAGGTAAAGTCTTTGCCCAGTTTTTGGTCTTTCCGCTGGAGCGGCGATTTTGACGCTCGAGCGGGACTCTGTTGTTGCTTGTCCGCTCGAGCGGGGGTGTTGGCGCTCGAGCGGGGAAATCACCCATCCAGTGTGTCGTCTGCAGTGGTATACGCTCGAGCGGGGGATTGGTCGCTCGAGCGGGGGTATGTGTCCGACGCTCGAGCGGGGAGTTTGACGCTCGAGCGGTCATCATGTCTGTAAAAGTTCTGGGAGCGTGCATCCGCCGCTCGAGCAGGGGATTGGACGCTCGAGCGGGGATCTGTGAGTGACGCTCGAGCGGGGATTTTGCCGCTCAAGCGGGGCGACTTTTATATAAAGCCGAGATCCAACCTTTTTGTTCACTTTTCAACATCTTTTCTCTCTCTTACTTTTCAAAAAACTCCATTGGAGAGCTTCTCTCAGTAGAAACCCAACTTCTCTTTAGGTATTGATCTAGTTAGAGTGATCCCCTACCCTTGAGCCTTTACAAAAAGTGTAGAGCTTGGTGTGGGCTTCCTATCAATCTGAAAATTTCTTGATTTTGAGCACTTCGGGATTTCTTCATCTTCTTCCTTTGAGCTCCGAATTTGAGGTAGGGATTCCTACTCATCTTTATGACCTTTAACCTAAAGGTTGAGCTTTTGTATAAATGGTCTGATTTGGGAAGTTAGGGTTTGTAATGTGTTGTATTGGAAAGAGGGGTTTTGTTCTTTGATTCAAACATATGTGTTTTGAGTCTAAAAGGGGAGGTTATTGATGTTGTTGATAATATTTGAGCCTTTGGGTCAATATTGAGAAAAATGGGGAAAATACCATGTTTGGGTATATTTGGGTCATTAGTGTAATTAATGACATTTATTATGGAAATATGAAATTGAGTTGGAAATAATGAAATTGGCTCATTATGAGATAAAATGATAATTAAAATCAATCTATCATCTTTATGTGAATACAAAATCAAACTAATATC